>VWZD01007158.1:27366-108320 GCA_013396695.1 Sakesphorus luctuosus
TGTATGTATGTGTGTATATATATATGTGTATATATATGTATATATATATATGTATATATTATGCATTGTATATAATTAGGCACATGTTTTGCCCTTTCTTTAAAACATTGCATGTTCAGTTCTGCTATAAGCAAGAAAGAAGAGACTCTTCCATGGTTCTTTGCTCTAGAATCCTTCATTCAGATTGGTCTATTTCTGTCTTTTAATGTTTAAAGTGTTTGAAGATTAAAGCAGAGTTAAAGAGTGGGATTAAAGCAGAACATATTTGATGAGGAATGGAATTTTGGGAAAATAAACTTTTTTAGTATGTTTCCTTTTAGGGCAATTACTCAATATTAGGGTGTGGAGAGGGCACAAGTTGCAGCCAGTACATCTATCCTAAATGAAAATTACTGTAAGTGGGGGAAAAAAATCCTTTTCTGTTAGTTTTTGTACAGCGCAAATTTTTTTCATAATTCTTATGCTCTCTTGCAACAGCTGCATAGGTTTTGCCTATTTTGCAGTGGGAATGTACAGACGGTTACTGTTACGTATGAATACATTTTTTTAACAAAATTTTGTACATCTCCATTTAAGTATCAAATTGAGTGGTTCAGCCCATGTTAGAGTTAGTTTGTTGGCCTTCTGAGCCAAGGACCTTTGTTTCTTTGTCTGTCCTAAAGATCGGTCCAGATTTTTTCATGTTGCCTCACTTCCAGTCTTGAATAGTTTGTAAATACAAGTATTATTCAAATATATATTTTTTGGTCTTTCTGGTTTTAACTACTAAATATCTTGTAAGGTATATGTTCTATCAAAATAATTTCACTTTCCTTTTCTAACATACAAATTTGTACCTGATTATTTCGGCTCAGAGGTGACCTCAGCACTGTCTAGAACTACCTGAAGGGAAGTTCTAGCCAGGTGGGGGTTGGTCTCTTCTCCCAGGCACTCAGCAATAGGACAAGGGGGCACGGGCTCAAGCTCTGCCAGGGGAAATTGAAGTTGGAGATCAGAAAAAAATTCTTTCCAGAGAGAGTAATCAAGCATTGGAATGGGCTGCCCAGAGAGGTGGTGGATTCACCATCCCTGGAGATTTTTGAACTGAGATTGGCCATGGCACTGAGTGCCATGATCTAGTAAAGGGACTGGAGTTGGAGCAAGGGTTGGACTTGATGATCTGGGAGGTCTTTTCCAACCCAATCGATTCTGTGATTCTATTCTATGATTCTTTGAACACTGTGTGAAGATTTGATACCTATTGAGCAGAAGTAATGAACAAAATAGCAAGATTTTCCATCTGATTTGTTGCAGGGTATTTACAACAGGAAAATCTTCACGCTACCTGCCATCAATTTATTTTGGAAAGCTCAGATTTGAAAGAATACGCAGAGCACTGTACAGAAGATGGATTTATTCCAGCCTGCTTGCTGGTGAGTTTGTGTGTTCAAAGCAAAAAGTTACATTGTCTTACATCCATGGAAGAGAATACTGGAGATTTCTCAATGTAAAAATTAATTCTCAAATGCTGCTTAAAATGTTTTGTTAGGTCATCCCCTCTGCTTTGTGGGTAGTTTGGGTTTGTTGTTTTGGTGGGGGTTTTTTGGTTGTTGTTTTGTTTTTTTGTTTCTTTGGTTTCGTTGGGGGTTTTTTGTTTTGTTTTTGGTTTTTGGTTTGGTTTGGGGTTTGGGGGTTTTTTTGGTTTTTTTTTTTGTTGGTTGGTTTTCTTGATCCTGTGATATTAGCAGTTATTTGGTTTCTAGGATTTGATCTTACTAAGAAACATTTAAGCGTGAAATATGCAAATTGGTTTCAGCATATTATGGTTAGTCTGCCCACAGCTTTGAGCTGATTCATGGAACGGTGGTGTCGCAAGGGTGTTACTGATTTCAGGGCTGCTCTTGTAACTTACTGGAGATCAATTTCCTATTCTAGACATAGCAGCCAATAATGTTCCATCTCAGGTACATATTAAATATTTAAGTAAGATACCTTAGTTATCTAAGTCTACCAAATTTTATTCACAAAACTGTGTTCAGCTTCTTCCTTGTTCAGTGTAACTGCTTTGTCTGAGGTGAAAGGTGGAACTTGGGGTGCCCATAAATACAGTGTGTAACTGCATATGTAGAGATGTGCATAGAGCATGATTAGATAGTTGCATTTTTAACATATTCAAAATGGATTTTTAGTATAGTATGCAAATTACAGGGTTTAGATGTTGCTCTCTATCAGCCTTTTAATTTATATGTGTGTCATCTTTGTGTTTTCTGCTTCATTCTTCCAATACATCGATTTCATAGTCTGGGATTTTGTCCACAGTATTCAAAATTTGTGGAAGTCTTTACCGAGCTCCAGGGTCCACCTTCTTGATGCACCTATTCAACACAAACCATTGAACTTGCTTCATTTACAGGTGTTTAGTCATCTATCCTGTGGAGGTAGGGAATTGAGAACCAAGCTGTGGCCAGCAAAAATTAAAAAAACCAAATATGGATAGATTATCTGGATTCTTAAAGCTTTTAATTATCATCTTCTCAGTAGAAACAGTTTTCCTATTACTCACAGAAAATATTACAGTGTCCAGGACAACATTCTCACTGCAGCTCAAACACTTGAAATAAAGGGCTATGAATGTCACAACTTAGAGTTCCCACTAGCAAACAAGACAGGAAGGTACAGCAAATGATAGTGGTAACCATAAAATCTTAGTTCCCCTTGTTTCACCTAAAATAACAGGACAAGTAAACATGATATGAAACCTAATTTTGTCTGACTGTTAAAAAGTTTACTTTAGGCAGAGGTTCTTTTCACCTTTGCATCTTAATGCATGTTGCATTCCAGCGTGATAGATACTTGTTACTCTGTTACAGCTGTTTGTTTTCTTATTTTTATGTTTTTATTTCATAATAACAAAGGAAAGATATTGAGGTGCTGGAGCAGGTCCAGAGAAGAGCAACAAGGCTGGTGAAGGGACTGGAGCACAAGCCCTATGGGGAGAGGCTGAGGGAGCTGGGGTTGTTTAGCCTGGAGAAGAGGAGGCTCAAAGGTGACCTCAGCACTGTCTAGAACTGCCTGAAGGGAAGTTGTAGCCAGGTGGGGGTTGGTCTCTTTTCCCAGGCACTCAGCAATAGGACAAGGGGGCACGGGCTCAAGCTCTGCCAGGGGAAATTGAAGTTGGAGATCAGAAAAAAATTCTTTCCAGAGAGAGTAATCAGGCATTGGAATGGGCTGCCCAGAGAGGTGGTGGATTCACCATCCCTGGAGGTTTTTGAACTGAGATTGGATGTGGCACTGAGTGCCATGATCTGGTAAATGGACTGGAGTTGGACCAAGGGTTGGACTTGATGATCTGGGAGGTCTTTTCCAACCCAATCGATTCTGTGAAAGGTGAGTGGAGACTATACCAGTGTTGTGCATTGAGATGGAGCAGTTCAGATTTTGTGTACATAACAGCATTTTGTTTCATTGATTGCTGTCTACCTGGTTTGGGACAACTCAGCACCAGCAGCTTAAAGTGCAGTTCCTTGTGTTGAGGGTCAGCACGGCATGGTCTTCTCAAGTATAATGTAATACAGCAAATGAAGTATAAGTTATTAATAAAGATTCTAAGATCAGTATTTTTTTTTCCAGTCGCTGTGTGGAAAAAACTTGACAACTATTCTTAATGAATATGTAGCCATGAAAACAAAAGGTAAGCCTTCAGAATGAGGTGATGTTTTATTTTTCCTATGTATCTGTTGTGAACTGCTTGAGGAAGAGGTGTATAGTCCCCATCTACACTATGAGTTGAAGATTGCTGTATTACACAGACAACATCCACTTAGATCAGCATCTAGTGAGCAGAAGTATTTATCTTAGTTTGCATATGCCAGCATATATTTTCACTTCAAATTTGAGCAGAACTTCTAATGTAATAAAGCACAAAGATGTAATGAAGTGTGCAAAATGCTTGTAAAATGCTTCTGCTTGTAAAATTTATACTATTTATTGTTCATACTATAAATGGGAAGGGCAGGTGCTGGTCTCTCTCTGGTGATGAGTGATACAACATGAGGAAGTGGAATGAAGCTGCATCAGGGGAAGTTCAGATTGAATATTAGGAAAAAGTTCTTCACTGAGAAGGTGGTCAGCCACTAGAACAGGCTGCCCAGGAAATTGGTCACAGCACTGAGCCTGTCAGAGTTCAAGGAGTGTCTGGACAATGCTTTTAGTCACATGCTTTAGTTTTAGGTGTTCCTGTGGGGAGCAGGGAATTGGACTCGATGATCCTTATGGACCCCTTCCAATCTGAGATATTCTGTGATTTTACTAAATAATTAGGAGGAGTCCTATGGGGTGAGATATTTCTTGTGTTGTTTTTAAAACTAATTAAAATAATTTCAGAATTACTTATTATTTTTTATTAATATTGGAGAGAGAGCTAGAGCATTTGCTATTTTTAAAAGGCAGTTATTGGGTTTCTGAATGTTGCCTAGTCTTACAGGGTTTTGATACGTGTTATATGCAGATTTTAGTGGTGCTTGATTCTAAGACTTGCAGTTTGGAATATCATGAACATTTCTGAGCAATTTTTTCCTTTCACACTAGGTTTGATAGAAATGGTAACTAAGACGTAAACATACTTCCTTCAAAATACTTTACACTTGGCAAGTTGAAAAACTTAATAAATTGAACTGCTTGCTTACATCTTTTCATTTATAGTTACAACATTCCGTGCTTCAGGAAGACCAAATGTTTTTATCTGTTGGGGTAACATCATAAAATAAACCATTACTTTTAAAGGCCTGTCTGCCAGGTTACAATTTTCAAAGGCACAGCAAGGACTTGGGAATACGAATACAATTTCCAGAACTGAGTTGGGTTAGATTAGCATGTGTTTGCTGAGGAGTCAACACCATGTGCAAATTCCATTGAGAATTATTAGTGTATTTCCCTCAGTTTCATCTTGGCTTCTAAAACTAAGAACTGTATCCATACCAATCAAAGTTCTTTACTTAGGAGTTAGGGCTCTCTAATGCATAGAATATTAAGAAGACAACTACACATGTAAAACTAGATGATGTCTGAAACACTCCATAATAATTATTTTGCTTGTGATTGTACTTTTCTCTCAACAGGTATCAGTTTCAGGCAGCTAATTTTTTTTTGTGATTCGTTTTAGAAACAACAAATGAACTTCCAGCAATGATGTCATCTCTGTGGAAAAAATTAGACTATACACTTTCTCAGATCAGGTAATACAGTTTTGGAATCAAGAAAGTAGAATTTCACTGTAAGAGCAAGTCCCAGTATTGACCAACTGCCCTTACCGTTGTATGAGAGTGATTTGCCTCTCTGTGGCCTCTGGGAGACGGTGAAAAAGATGTGTATGTGAGCACTGACTGCTGAGTAGACATTTCAGGATTTTAAGGTGGGACTAGCAGATAAGGAGGGCATTAGTATGAGCATGTGGTCTTCCTGTAATAAAACAATATACTGTGACTCATTTAGAGTCTGATACCTTTGTGGTTACTTGATCAAAAATAAAACAGTAAGTTTCATTCAAAGGAACTGCATTGTACAAAGCAATAAAAATAGCAATCAGTTGATTGAAGGAAATGTGTGGTTGGAACCAGAACAGACATTAACCACGTGATGGGTACTAATACACTACGTAGCTGAGTGTATGCATTGTACTCCATTAATTTATGTCACTTGCTTTATTTTTTAGGAGCTTGCAGAGTTCAGATTTCAGATTTTCTGCTAATCAAAGGGGTAAGTAACTGACTCGATTCCATGGGATCGATCAGTAGGTTTTATGTTACAATTATCTGTTTTGACAAAAAATGGGGAACTGCTGCAGCAATCAGTAATGCATCCTTACTCTTAAAATCTTGTCAAATCTCTTCTACAATGTTTTTTTCAGCATATCCGTTGTCTTCAGTGTACTCTGTGGATTACTGTAATGATCAGGAAAGGAAAATAAGAAAAGCTGTGCTTTTTGAAAGAGATTTAAATTCTCTATGTAGCATTTCCTCTGCTGAAAACTTTTTAAAAGTTTACATTGTTAAAAGGTTTAAAAACTGCTGCTTCAGTCTTGAAGCTGTTGATCTAATTTGTGGTTCACAGAGGAACTGAAAATACAGCCTGTCTAGTTATGATGCAGCTTGAGGTCTGTAGAAGTGGAATATAAAAACATATTAGTCTTGAGGCACTTCTTATGCATACAAACCTATATGTAATCAAAATAATGAAAATATGCTTGTTCTATCTAGAATTGTTTCTTTCTTTACAAAAGCTGACAACTTTCTACAAGGAAATGTTACTTTACTTAAAAATAGATTTTTCTCTCTGGAGTATTTCTACTGAGTAACCTGTATAGGAAAAGAGAATGTGAAATATATAGGGTGATTGTACTTGGATCTGAGATTGTGGTGTTCTGTTTGAATTTGTTTTATTTAGTCTAATAAATAAATGCACATTTACATTGGTTTTTTTACATTGGTTTTATTTCATTTAAGGTCAATTATATCCGTGGTACGTTATGTAATAAAATCTCATTTTGGTGGGATTTACTGCTGTAAATATTTGAGCAGGGCTACAACATAGTTAGAGTGTCAGTGTAAGTCGACTGTACTTGAATTATTTTGGTTCAAACTTGTAACACATAAGACAAAGGTTGGTGTTGCTTACTGTTCATAATTTAGTTGTTGAAGCGCAGCCCTTAATTAGATCTTGGAATGTCGGCAACCCTTTTAAATTCCTTTATCATATTTTCATCTTGTCTTTACTCCAGTACGTACAAGAAGTGGAATTGTAGAAATGAAAATACAGAGAATGCTTCAGCAGTCAGCTCCTGCAAACACAGGGTTGTTGTCAGTAGCCCATCAGTCAGGGCCACAGAATTCCACTTCTGTGTTACCCCCTCAAGTAATTCACAGGCCAGCAGTAAATCAAGGCACGCCACAGACGAGACTGAATACAGTGTTTGTGAGCCAGTCACAAACTCAAGAAAACAAGACCAACAGTAAGTTGTGCACTTTTCTACACCTTTTTTTTTCTGTGAAAAATCTGTGGCTATAGACAGAAGTTTTCTAAAACCAGGGCTAATCATCTTCCACCAAAAAGTCTCAGAAAATTAATGCTTTGTTCCCCTAGCTCTCCAAACTAGTTCAAGAGATTAAAATAACAGGTGTGCCCAAAAGAGAAATGACTCTTGCATACTTGCTTGCTAATGTGAGTTCAGAGATCAGAAGTGCATTAATTTGGGATAGTTCTGTGCTATATTCTCAGCCTCACCCAAAACACTTGTTTTGGCAGATAGGGATTATCCACGTCAAGCAGTTATTTCTTTCAGCATCTGTTTAAAGGGAATGGTCCTCATTGTCATGGTAGTACCAAATTGTTTTGTATGAATTCCCAGGAATTGATTGGAACATAGTAAGTAGTGTGTAGGTTTCTGTAGGGCTTAAACAATGTCACTGGGAAAGGTACTGGCATCATGATTTTAATTTTTGTTGTTATTTTTCCCTTTATAAAGCAGGAGGTTTCATACACATTCAAGGTCCAACATCACAAGAACGGAAGCTTCATTCCAACTTGCTTTCTCCAGGGAGAAGGAAAAGGTAAATATTAGTGTGGTTTAGAAATTAGGCAGTGTCCTAGACTGTAGTGTAAATTTTCTTAAATGGTGGTGTGTTTCACATTTAGGAGCCACTGAGGGTGGCCAGTGTATGATGTTTCACAAAGGAAAGGAAATTCAAAGAGCTTGACATTAGACTGATAGGAGGTTACTTGTACTTCTTTGTATAGAGTCATTCTTGATGTTATTCCAGCATTAGACATAGGCAAACAATCTTGAAGCTGAGGCTTAGTATTCCCTCAAAAATATCCTTTTCAATTACCAAAACTCTTAGTATTGATAAAAATGCGCATTTTACGTGGCAAAACTATTTGCTTCAGTAAATTTTGTTTAAAAAAAAATGATGTTTGCTCTAGAAGTGGTGTGAAAAACTGTTGTTATACTAGTTTTGCGTTTTTCCTTTCATTTAATTCCAATAACCTTTTTTAATGAGTTGATTGGTCTCTTTGTGTTCCATTTGTTGTCTTTGGCCCTGACTGAATTCCAATCAGCGGTTTTGCTTACTGGTTTTCCAGATCCTTACTAATTTATACCTTTTCCAAGTCCTTTCTATTCCTGCATGACATTTTGTGTAAGTGATTTTAGTGCCACTGCTGATTGATGTTTTCAGAAGAGCCTACACTGTGTTCTCATATAAGAACATTACATTTCCTATTCATCATCTAAATTCTTAAGCAGCCTAACATTTGTTTTCTTCTTTGAGAACAGCTGCTCCTTGAGAGGTCTTTGTTTTCAGTGGTAATGCCTAAATCTTTTTTTTGAGTGCCAGTTAATTAGGACCTGTACCACCACTTAAGGTAACCTGTAGTGGAGAGGGGGAAATACTGAGTAGTGGGCATGGAATGCAATTTGCCATTGTGATGTTTTCCCACAGCCTGTATATTTGTTTGCAACTTCTGTGAATTTGGACACAATAGATAAATATTATGTAATGAAACAGGTATCAGCTTTTGTTACATTTTCAGTATGCAGTTCATTTTCTGGTGATTAAAATTTTTTGTTTGCCAAGAAGGAAGAGAAACACTTTATTTACTGACCATTAGGTCTATTGTTTGCAATGTTCTCATCAAATACATAATACATTTGCTGCAATGTTTCAGTGAATCTCAGAAGAGGAAAAGTGTTGGAACATCTGTACCTCTGTCAGCAAGTAGAGGTTCTCAAGACTCTGATGAAGTAGTAACAGAAAAAGAAAGTGAGCCCCTTGAAGAATTAATTGATGGTAACTTCCCAGTGAGTATATACTTGTGGAAGGTATTTACATTTAAGAAGCAAATTCAGACTGAAGAGAACTAGTCTCTTTCATGTTCATCTTGGGTATTACAGAAATTACCTTTAGAAGATAAATGTGTTCGTTTTGGTTTTGAACTGGCTCTTCTGCATACTGATCTCATAAGGTTGGCATGGCTATGCAGAGTTGTTCTTTCTTGATTTCGTTTGCTTTGCTAAGATACCTGGAGGCTGTTGGAATACAGGAATTTTTTAGAGAATGGAAACCAGAAGGCACAATAAGCCTTGCTGTATTTTAGGAGAGTGGAAGTACCAGAATGTTTTGGGATGATTTTCATTGCAATGTCATGCAGTCACAAACTGGTTTTCCCTCTGTTACAACATTCTTCTTTGTTTGAATTGATTTCTTAATTGTTTTTTTTACCAATAAGTTGGAAATTCATGCTCCTTTTCTAGTGATGATAAAAATAGAAACCTGACCACTTTAAAACTGTGTTCCAGCAACTGGTTATTGAAAATGCCAGAGAAAAAATTTTGAGCAACAAATCTCTTCAGGAAAAGCTTGCTGAAAACATTAACAAAATCCTGGGCAGGTAAGAAAAGGAGCCACTTTTCTTCGTATGTATTTTTACTTGATTTATTTATGAGTTCTGACCTAATGACTAATGTGTTCCAGTGATGGCAGTGTTGCTCAGGCCCCTAAACAGGCAGACAGTGGTCCCACAGAGCAGGAGACTTCAATTGATGAAATCCTTGGACTTCAGGTGGGTGTAGATTGCCCTGTTCACATTTTTTTTAAGACCAGGCATGTGAGAATGATCAGTTATGGGAACTGTGCTAAACCTTTGTCTGATAGCTTTTTATTTCTGTTTGCCAACACAGCGAAGCCCACCTGATGGCTCCACAACTTCCCTTGCATAGGCATATGAGCCCTTGCCTTGTTCTCTGGTGCTGGGCAGGTTCAAGGAGCTGACAGGACTAGTATTCTGCAGAGGCTAATTGTGCCAGATTTCATTCCCAGTGCCCATACAAGGCAGCATAAGCATCCAGCAGGGTCCAAAGCCAAGGGAGTGGGATTGCTTCTGGCAGCATTAGCTGCTAACATTACTCTCAGACTGGATTTAAGTGCTCTGTCCCACAGTCACCAGCTGCCTGCTTGTTGCTAAATCTTTGGTACCAGTAATTACCAGCTTCTGACTGGGGATCTAATCAATAGCCTTATGGAAGAAAAAGGAATTTATAATATCTTACGGTCTCCAGACATGTTTGATCTGATCTGATTTTCTGATTTGCTCTAAGATAAGCATGTGTCATCTAGTATAGCAAGAGAAGTTGGTTTTGGAGCCCAAACAATGATACTGTTTCTTCAAATTTAATATCTTCTTGCTTTTGGAGGAAATGTATGTTCTCCTTCTGAAACCAAAACATAATTATAGTGTTCTCCCTTCATCCTCCTACAAGCCTCAAGCTGGCAATCACAGAATTAAAAAGGACTCTTACTGAGGGAAATTACAATCTTCACAGCCCTTGTGAAAAGGACAGGAGAGTAGAGGCAGTTGCTTGTTGATGAAGTAGACATGTCTGGTTTCTAAAAGCTATTCTTCTGTCACTTGGTGACTTTAGGCCAATTGTTGTCAAAATACAAAGCTGAAAAGCTGTATTCCATTTTTCTGAGCAGAACTAAATCAAAGCAGCTTCTTGGTTTAGAGTAGCTGAGAGAAGGTAATCAAGCATATCACATGGGATATCCATCCTTATGACCACCATATCGAAGGTTGTAGAGTGCTTAGAGGATCTCATGAGAAACCTTGTGTTGAAATGCTTCAGTATATACTGAGTCTCCACTCGTTTCTGGGCCATTACCAAACATGTCAGCTTGAAATAGAAGCCTTAGAGCACTGTCCATGTAGCTGTGCTTTCCAACTGCCTCCCACAGAAGAGTAGTTGGAAGTTGCATTATAAAACATGTAATGGGTAAAGGAAATAAAACTACCCTTTGCCTAATTTGGCTTCTAGATAAATTCAAACCCAAGCAACTAGGGTTAATTTGGGGATTTTTTTTACCAGTGGTTGGCTCATACAGGCTCACAGCATCCCTAGCATCTGCATAAGCTTCCAGTGTAGCCCGAGATTTAGTCCTTCCTGTTGGTCAGTGCTGGTCATTATGTGGAGAATACTACAGTATGTATGTGCAGGGTGTAATGTCTGACAGAGACATTTGGGGTTTGGGGAAGCTATTTCTTAAATCACTAATACTTTTAACAGACACAATTTTTGGCAGAAATGTTCCCAGCATCAATCTTTATGTTTCTGTGCTCAGCAGTAGTAATAGAACTAAAAACAATCTGAGAAGAAAACTATTCTTGTCTGTTTTTCTTTTTGAAGTTATGGAAGTAATTGTCTAACAGTTCTGTATATGTTATCTTTTCTCAGGGTGAAATTCATATGTCAGAAGAGGCTATACAGGACATTCTAGAACAGACAGAATCAGATCCAGCTTTTCAGGCTCTCTTTGACTGGTTTGATTATGGTAGGGTACATTACACTCACTTGTAGTGTAACTGTAAAGCATCATAAATGATGAGTTTTCCCAAGTATTGCTTGAGAAAGCAAAATAATTCAGGAGGCCTCTTTTGCAAAAGAAATGGACTGTGTGGCATCGGTGTCCCTCAGTTCAGAATTAGTTTCTTAGATACATTTATACATGACTGTAAAGTACAGCATTTTCCTGTGGCTGAAATTCTGGGTTTGTGCTGGGGCAGTGATTATATTATTGCTGTTATTTTCAACTCTGCTGGTCTGAAGGATGACGGTTTATACTTATTTGCTGTTGTAAAATTTTTCTGTTTGTCTGATCAGGGATGTTCTCACACTAACTGTAAGATGATTTTTATGCTGTAGTTCATTTAAAATGTAATAATTACATTTGTGTGTAAAATTACATGTTTAAATAACTGTTCTTCCTGCTTTATTTTGAAAATAGGAAAGAGCAAGGTAAACAAGAACTTACCTGCTGGTATTTCTGGTCGGAGTGGAGTAGAAAATGAAATCCTGGTGGGTGAGGATAGCCTGGAAACATTTGGAAGTTCTTTGGGAACAGAAGAAAGTAGCAGATGTAGGTTTTTTATTTTTTATTTGAGATTTCTTCTAGTGTGTTCACTCTTCATTATGAAAATACTTTCAGACAATTTGTGTATTTCAAAATACTTCATTTTTTCACTGCTTAATACCCAATCTGACTTCTACGTTGCATGAACATACAGATACACCTGGTCATTAGAAAGTTTCAGTCTGTTAAATATAACAGTAGTCCCATCAGTGTACATAAAAGTTGTACTTGGTAAACTTCTAAATGCAGCCAGACTACTGGCAAATCTCTTTTCTCATTCAAAACAGAGATGCTTTGCAGTATTCATTGTGGAACACATAAAAATATTTTACATCTAACCATATTAATCTTTTATCTTTATTCTGTAATGTATCGGTTAATACACAAAAACAGTCCTAGTCAGGACAACAGATATGTTTAGTCTGTCAACCATTCTTAATGATAGTCTATCAGTCACAGGTACTGATTGAAAATACATGAGAAATAGAGCCAAGAGGCCTTTATCATGAGATGGTTATTGTGCTTCTGGAAATTGATTTAGTGACCTGAGCTGTTTGCATGTTACATGTGCACTTTTAATTGTTAATGTACAAACTGATTTTCCAGATTATCAAGTGTGTGTAACTGTATGTTTTATATATTTTCCACTCAACTTGGAAGTAAGGATGAGTAGCATTATTCCTGCTTAGTTTTACATGAAACAGTTTTCCATTGAACTGCTAAGTTGTTTCTAAAATTCTGTAAAAGGCTCATCTGTTCTAATATGGAATTAGTTTATTCTCTGTTTTATAGGTGACAATTCCAGAGAATCATTACCCTGTAAAGGTTTTCAGTTAGGAGAAGCATCATGTGCCTTGAAGACCAGCGTTAATGATGATGATATGGCTAAGAAAAATACAACCAATGAACAGCTGCATGAAAATTGTAGACCAAGGAAAGAGACTGAAGTACTTCCAACCATTACCCCTGAACATATTGGAGAGCTTGAAATTGCTTTTGAGTCTGTGCCTGGCTTGACTGAACCTGACAAGAGACAGAGTTCTGAAAGCAAATGTAATGAACACTGTGCAGATGCCTATGTTACAAAAGAGTCATCTGCATTAATATCTGAAACTGAGAGTGCTATGGAAATTGAAAAAGGCCCACCAAGTCACAGTTCTCAAAGTAGTCCTAACTTAGAATATGTTCATTCTGGTAGTCCACAGATTTCTCTGATTTCATTGGCAGAGGATACTACAGCCAAGGAAAACAAAACTAATTCTCCAAGTAAATGTCAGTTATCACCAGATACATCACTGTCTGAAAAAACACTGTCTGGAAGCCCTTCCGATGGGAGTCCTGGCCACAGTGTACCACTGAGGAAAGACAATCCATCTGTTTCTAGCCCATCAGCAGATGCAGGAAAAGAACAGACTGTAACAAATGATACAGCTGCCTTACCTGGTGT
Organism: Sakesphorus luctuosus; assembly: GCA_013396695.1. Classification (NCBI taxonomy): domain Eukaryota; kingdom Metazoa; phylum Chordata; class Aves; order Passeriformes; family Thamnophilidae; genus Sakesphorus; species Sakesphorus luctuosus. The sequence continues at coordinate 40,753 of VWZD01007158.1, forward strand.
TTTACAGGAGAACTCTGGTCACCACTCTAGCCATCAGGACCAGAGCATGCAGTCAGACTGTGCTGCAAGATCTGCAGTGGAAATTTCAGATCTTGACAAAGCAGAGTTGCAGCTGGAAGTTGTTGATACTTCTAACAAAACTTATTCAAATGATCAGCATACGCTTGATGAACCTTGTAAGAAAGATTTTAACCTCCCTTCAGAACTGTCAAATTCAGAGGGTACACAAGGGGAAATGCAAGAACCTTCCTCTTCTACAAAAATAGATGCTGATAATTTGTATTTCTCCTCTCGTGATAATGCATGTTCAGAAATTCCTGTAGTGTCCACTGAAAATAATCTTAGTACCTCTGAAATAGGCCACTCTCCCCTCCCAGAAACTGCATCTTCAACAGATGAGTCGGGTACTGAGGCCAAAAGTATAAGCAATGTGTCTTCTAGTAGTCAACCAATGGATGTTGATCCTTCTAATATAATGTCCCTTAAGATCATCATCAGCGATGATCCCTTTATTTCATCAGACACGGAGTTAAATAATGCTGTTTCCAGCATCACAGGAGAAAATTTGCCTACCATAATACTTTCATCTCCAGCCAAATCCCCAACCAAAACTGCAAGCCTGTCCAAATGTTCAGAAGACACAGAAAAAAGTGTGGATTCAGCTGTGGCAGAGCAGAATCTGCTTATGCTTAGACCTAAGGATCCTGTGGTCACGTCAGTTAACGCTCCGATTGAAGACTGCGCTGGTTTTCCAGTTGCAGGTTCGACTCATCTTTCCAGTGAAGGAGGCCTAATACAGTTAATGCCAGCAACAAGCTCAGCTTTTGGGAATTCAAGCAACCTTTTTATAGCCACGTGTATGACTGATCCAGCAACTTTGGGTACAGCTGTAACACCATCAAATGTGGTTGTATTGCCTGGCAATTCGATGCCACTCGCTTCCCAAGCTCCAGCTGTACAACAGTTACGGACTCCTCCTAGATCCAGCAATACATTTCCAGCAAACCAGACTGTGTCCCCAAACTTCTCACAGGGTAATGTTATTATTAGAAAATTACTGAAAGTGTGGTGTTTATACAGTGTGTTTGGGTTTTTGGTTTTTTTTTTAATGCATTAATAGTAAACAATTTTTAAGCTGGTCTGTCTTCCCCTTGAAACTATCCAGGAGTTACCTGGTTTTTTGGTGTATTAGTTGCCACTAAAAATGAAATAAAACTACCCAGGCTGCTTTGAAAAAAAAGCCTCATATTTCAGAACATTAAATTGCATACTTTAAGCAGGGATAAATTTAGGAAGCATGTTTTGGTTTACAGGAGAAAGGATTCCGTTGTTTTGGCTAAATAAAACAGGTTTTTGTTTTAATAAGATTCCTGTTATGAATGGAATGCTATGTTATAGGTGCCCATACTTACTTTAGGTAACTGGGTAGATGTAGCTAGTACTTCCCAAATTAACATCTTGGTTTTGTTTTGTTTTTCAAAAACTATGTCTACATAAGAAGTACATTTATGTAAATATGAAAATATAATATTATTTCTTTCCATAATATAAAATCTCCTGATACGAACATTTCTATTACTACAACAATAAAAATTTTGAGTGCTTTTTAAAATGTTAAACCCAAATATAAATCAGCTGTAATCAACATGTGTACATTTTTTTTCCCCAAATTGAATTTCTGTGTGTAGTCATTTCATTGTGGTCAGAGGCCAGTGCAGCAGGATGTGTAAGGTCTTAGACCACCGGCCTTTTCTGTCATAAAGATTTCTTTATGCAGTTATTACCACCATTGTTTTTTCAGATAAACAAATACTTTCCTTCACTTTTGAAAATTGTCTTCCACTTTTCAGTTAATGTGCTGTGATAGCTTTGCTGTCTTAGAATTCCTGTGTGCCTGGCAGCCAAATGAGCTGCTTGATATCACTTTTACTGGGTTTTATACATTACTTTGATTCAAAGCTTAAGCCTTAGGCTAGGTTCATCATACTTTAAGCTTAATTTTGAACTGTTTCTTAAAAAGGACTACAGAGTTTAACAAAACAAATCAGTACAAACTAAAAGTAACACTGATAGTTGTCCTGGTTTGTAGTGGTGCTGTACAGCAAGGACAGTGAAGTTTCTGTAAAAAGCCAGACCTTTTCTTGCCACAGGTTTGGCCATACATAATTTTAAGGAGTTCTGTCTTGAAGCTTTTCTGTTCACTGAAGTATTTTTAGTTTCTGCACAACTTTAACAACTTTTATATTTTTTTAGGTTCTGCCATTATAATTGCATCTCCGGTGCAACCAGTTTTGCAAGGAATGGTGGGAATGATACCCCTCTCAGTAGTGGGACAAAACGGAAACACGTTCTCAGCACCTGCCTGCCAGGTAGCACATCACAAGTAAAGGTTTTCTAAAGAAGTGATAAGAAGTCTTTTAGTAAATTTTAATTAGAATCTTTTGATTCTTTCAAGGTTCTGCATATGCCTGTCGCTAATCCAGTGTGCAACGGAAGTGTCCCAAAGCTTCCCATCCCTCCCAAGTCACAGAAGGTTCCTGGAGCAAGAAACAAGACTAACTCAGGTACCTGCCTTCCATTCTTGAGAACGTCAGAAGAAAAGTGGGAGGGCTCTAAAGACATGTTAGTTCTAAGTAATAAAGTTTTATAAATATCGCTGCTTCTCTGCCAGGCAGCTTCTGGGATGGCTTTGAGAGAGGCCTGTACTTGCAGTTAATGACTGTATTTGCTCAGTTTACAAAGAACTTCCAGTATATAACATAATCCTAGATTGGGATCAAGCTTATTTCCAAATTTTAATGCCTCGAGACTATCACATAGGTTTAAAAGTTCTTCATATTTCATCTTGCTGGTTTTAAGTACAGTTTACTGCTGCCACTGAAACCAAGCCGCATGGTAACAAGATATTAGAAGAGTCAACAGTTCTAAACATTTATTTTATAAAAGAGCAGGCTTAAACAGAAAATGAAAACAGAATGAAATTTCAAATTAAGATAAAAGCTAGGATTGTAGAGTTAGTTTGCATTCTGTTTTGCTGGTGGATAAATGAGAGTTCCCTGTGTTACTTCCCTTCTATTTGGAAATGCCCACTGCATTTTCAAGTGCAGCATAGTAATTTTTGTCTTGCGAGGCCTCTGTATTATCTAAGTGTAGGCAGCAGGCTTGTTGTCTATACTTAGTTGGTGATCTTTGCTAATCTAATCTGTAGACTTTAAAGTTACAAAAAAATTGCAGAGTGTTGTTGCTGGGTTTTTCTTTACTAGTTGTCTGTCAGGTGAAATGTCATTGCACTAACTGTGAAATTATTTACTTGGAATACTGAGTTTATTGATACTTCATCTGTTGTTCCAGGAAAACTGGTTCCAAGTGTAGCTGAGCCTTTGAACCATACAAATTCTCGAACACAGAGGTCAGTAGTGCTAAGTATTGAAATTAGTTTCTTTTTTCTGCCATGAATTTCTTCATTCAGTGTTGGTGGAGAAGAGAGCAGCTTTTCTTAACAGTGGCATAAGCAGTACCCCTTTTCCTCCTGCCTGTCTACATTGATAGTTGTGTGCTGGTACTGGTGCAGCCTGTACTGGGATTTTCTTATTGCTTTCCTATATTAATTTTGTATGGCTTTGTGTTTATTTTCTCCTGTCTCAAGTGGTGAATAAAAATTGTTTGAGTGGAGTCTAAGACAGGAGAAATTGCCTGTTATATTTACTGGGAGACTTAAATGACTCAAACCTTTGTTTTTGCTTTTCAGATGAGTAGTAACCCATGGTTTTGTAGTGCAGCCTCATTGCCTTCATTGTTCTCTGACCCAAATCCGGTAGAGTTTATTAGATTGGGTTCTGCATTTGTCTTTCAGCTCTGTGGATTAAAATAGTGCTTGGTCATTTAAAAAGTGAAAATCCAAAGCAAAGATGGCAAGGACAACAGCATACTAATGTTGTATTTTGAACATAATTGCTGATTTGGGCAGGTACCAGTTTTCTGTTGGGCAAGGGAGAGAGGAAAGCAAGGCTTCAGTAGTAGCTCTCATTATTATTAATGGACTTCAGAAACAAAAGGATGCTGCACTGAGCAAAAGTGCGTAGCAGGGGATAAGAAATTCTACTTAAGTATTAGAGGTGAAAAAAGATCTACCTATTCAGAACTCAGTTAAAATGTTGGAAAAGTGTATGAAAACAGGGACAGTAAAGTCAACTTAGTAAAAAACCCCAACCATACACCAAGGAGTACAGCACATATGCAGTTATTTCTAAAACATGACAGAAGGAAGATTTTGGATACTATGACTTTGGTAATTCAAGTTTCCATTAACTTTAATTGATCTGCAGACATATATTTTGCATAACAAAGACAGCAAACTGTTCCTTGTAAAGAGATCTAATTTCTCATTTCTACTCTCTACCTTCTGTCTTATCTCAAATTTCATGGAAATAAAACAAGCTGCTACCATCCATACCTTCTTTACCATCCCAAAGGCACCAAAGATGGCATCCCAAAATTGATTTGACTTTTCATCTTAGGAGTCATAAGGCTTTTCTGCATGGGGAGAGTCTCCCTAGCATAGATGAATGATGCAGAAGCTTCTCTCAGAAATGTGGCATAAGCCAGGCAGAGGGCACAGACACAACAGTGTTATGAGCTGACAGAGAAGAAGCATTTTTCTTTTGACATTGGTACTGCAGTGGTGGCTTTTTCACTTGAATCAGGCTGGTTACCAGGTGGAGACCAAGCCCCCCCAGGGAGTTTGGATATTGTTGTCCAGATGCCTGTTAGAAGTTTTTGTTTTGCTCTGTCTCCCATCACCCACAGCAAATACATAGGGGAGAGTACAAGGCACACACATGATTACACTGCCCAGAATATTCTGGCAGCTGCTTAGGAATTTCAGCTCTGAGGACTTCCAGAACCTTAAGTAGTATTCTGGGATGGACTGTCCTGTCATGAATGTGCTCAGTTTGTTTTTGAAGTCAAGTAAACTACCAACATCTACAAATATCTCAAGGTAAAAAAGTTCCCAGGCTTAGTTACATGCAGTGTCCAGACCTCCTTGTTGTGTTTTGAACCTGTTTTACTCGATGCCCCTAGTTTTCTGACTGGAAGATACAGCAAATAGTTTCCTTTTTGAGGGCTTTTTTCACAGAGCTGTGTTGCATTTCACCTCAATCATCTCTCCTTCCATGCTGAAGAGCCCCAGTCTGCCTAATTGTTCTTTGTACATATTCTGTTTCATACCTTTTTGTCAATACCTCTGAGATTTCTGCAGTTGTTACCCTTGCTCTTCGTCTTTGCCTGTTGATAAAATACTCATATTAAAAATGGAGAGAGCTTTAAACAGGTGTTTTGAGGGTCAGGTGAGGATTTCCAGCCAGCTGAAATGAACTTGCCTAGTAAGAATAAGTGTGTTGATGAAGTGTTTTCATCTCATTTTCAGGACTGGAAACTGGGACAAGCCTACCAGTGCAGAATTAGGAAGGAAAGTGGAGGAGAACTTACCTGTTGCACCAGTAGAAAGCACAGGCTTAAATTCAAGACAAAGTGAGAGTCACAGGAGAGTGCTTTGCTTTGATAACCTGCTACCCACTCCAGGAGGAAACACCCAAATTCAGACTACTAAGAGTTCATCCCAAAAAGAAAGGAATGAAAATACTTTATTTGCTGTTGACTCTGCCTCCTCCTCTGCTAAGGCACAGGTGACAAAGAGAGAGAAAGATAAAACGTTGCCCAGAATTCTGTGCAAGCCAGAAGTGGGCAGCAACAGAAGCACATCTGCAAAGGAGCCACAGCCCGAGCGGAAGGTGGCGACTGCAGGACTTGCATTGGATCCCTTCCACAAGACTACAGCAAATAAAGAAAACGAATTACGAAGGGATACTGATGAAAAGCAGAAGAACCAGGATGCTGCCAAACTCTCAAATGGCCAACAGAGTGTTGGCTTATGGAGTGAGAAGACAGTTGCTTCGGTGCAGGAGCCGAACAAAAAGCAGGGGGCACTGTCGAATGGGACTGGAAATGGCAAATCTTCAGGGTCTGTTTCTTTGTCCTCGAAGGAGCTGAAGCGAGAGCCAGCTAAAGTTTCCAACCAAGGCATTTGCCTGTCGAGTCCATTCAGCAAACAGTGTGTGGAAATGTTGCAAGACATTCAGTGGCAAAGCCCAACTGGTAAAGCAGTTGAAAACGGAGAATTGCCAGTGCCCCGTACGCCGTCTGGAGTTGGGGACAGGCACACGGACGATACTACAGACAGTGTGCGCACACCGACCTGCCGGCGCTTCAACGAGGACAGCACGACGCCCAGGATTATGGTGCCCCCTGCCACTCCAGACCTGCCTGCCTGCAGCCCTGCCAGCGAGACAGGGAGCGAGAACAGCGTCAGTATGGCCGCCCACACGCTCATGATCCTGTCACGGGCGGCCATCGCCAGGACTAGCACTGCAACCCCCCTGAAGGACAACACGCACCAGTTCAGGGCTCTAAGGAGCACGGTAAAGAAAAGGAAACTAGAGGACTTGAATGAGGGTGAGAGAAATTCTCGTTCTGCAAATAGAAAAGACCTTCAAAGCTCTCCAACACCAGCAAAAAAAAAGAAAATAAAGGCAAGTTGCAAGCATTTACTTTTTTTAAATTTTAAATATGTATTAGATAAATACTTATATATATTATTTGTAATAGGGCAGTCCCATAATGTAATGGAGAGCACTCTGGACTCTGAATCCCAAGGACCTGAGTTCCAGTCTCAGTGGGACCGTCCCCTGGCAGTTCAATGCCTCCCTGCCATCCCATCCCGTCACATCTCGGATGCTCAGCAGGGTCAGCCCCGGTTAGTACCGGGTGCTGTGACAGTCCCGAGGACTTCACTGTCACTGTCCAAGCTCGCTCGGCCGTGGCAGATGGACCTCAGGACTTAAAGGGTGGGGCCAGTTCTGCGCATGCTGTGCCTCACCTAAAACATCCACTGTGCAGGCTGGAAGGGCACAGCCACGTGGGGAGAGCCCTGCCCAAATCTGCGTTCGTGAAGTTTGGCCATACATACATTATTTGTAATGGAATTGTTCAGAGATGCTAGTGCAAATCCCTGACATCCTATTTATATTTGTCAGTTTTTCTAAGTTTGCCTCTCAAGCCTACTCTGAACGAAGTTTTCTTAAGATTAATCTTCAGATATACACAAATAACTCCTACTGTCTCTCTTAAGTACATACTTATGGAAGTTACATTATTTCTTCCAAAGTATGAATGAGTTTCTAAATTCTAACTTCAAACTAAGTTTATAGGTAGAATGTAGGAACTAAGCCAAACTCAAAGTAGGCCTTAGTAGAATTTAGGCTGTTCTTGCAGCCTCATTAATCACTACAAGTAGGAATTCCTACTTTGTGTATTCCCAATTTCTGTAGTGTGCAGCACTGTGCCTTTGACTTGGGGACTTAAGGGAAAATACCAAAAATCTGAGACACAAAAAGGTGATGGATGTAAATAAGCAAAAAAGAGGCACAGTCTAACTTTGTAATTCCCCACATTTAGTTCCAACATATTCTTGAAATACTGTGACTGAGAAACGCTGCATTTCTCACACTGTGCCTGAGGCTGAGGGGCTGTGCCAGGCTTGGTCTGTGTGGGCTCCTGCTGAAGCTGAGCTCAGCCACTCCTGTCCCGTGCCTGTCCCGCGGGCAGGAGGCACGTGTCAGTGCAGGAGCACTGCAGTGTCTGAGTTAGGGCTGAGCTTTGTGCAGCCTCGGCCGCAAGGGAGGTGGAAGGATGAGGAAGAAAGGAATGCTTAGAGGCTCATCAGTACCCCTGCGTTCCTAGTATTTAACACAGCTGTTACTCTCTTATCCTACAGAAAAAGAAGCTACCAAATTCTTTTCCAGTGGGAATGGATGTGGACAAGTTCCTGTTGTCTTTGCATTATGATGAATGAACAAAAGGAAGTTGAATGGTGGAGTGATGCTGAGGTTTTGCAAAGGAGGAGAATTTAACTCTAAAGGCCAAGTTGCACTTTGAGTGCACTGATGTTTCACTTTATAGCAAAGTCGTGCTGTTTTTGAAGCAGGTTGCTGTGTAAATATCTTTGAGTTGGTATATGTTTATTTTTGAAAAAGCACTTGCATAACTATAGAGCCATTTAATTTGCAAAATTGTAAATTTGTGTAAATGAAATGTAAGAAAGGTTGTACATTTCCTGTTACACCACGTTGTCTATGTTCTGCTGCTTTCTCTACTTACCCATCTGACCTGCTCAGCCAGTCTGTGAAAAGGTGGTGAATTTGAAGGTGGTGCTTTATCATTCACCGTTCTAAGACATGGGAAGCTACCTTGGCCACTTCCCATTGTCTTGTTGAAGCCTAATGGGACTTAATCTTCAGATCTAAACTGGCTTGTACTAACACACTCTTCTCTCAAAACTGTCACACCCATGTTGTAAGGCTTTGAATGAGTTAACGAAAATACCAGTAGCTAAACATAAGGCAAATAAAATTTCAAAAAGCATTTCTTGTCTAATGAAGCTTTTCCCAGCCAATCATTCAGACAAGAACTTTAATTTGGATAGGCCTCATCTGTTTACAGTATTTGCTGCATATTTTGCATGTTTCGTATGCAAAAGCTATTTTCAAACAATGTATTTTTGTGTGGGGTCACACCCAGGTATGAATAAACTGGAGCCATAGCAGACAGCAGAGTGTTCTTTTGCAAAAGTCAATTAATTCTTTTACCTGTCATTTGTACTGCTGAGAAGTTTGTTACTATCTCTCTCTTAGGTTTTTAGCCAGACATGGAAAAATTTGCATCTGATTTTTGTTTTAACGTAGAGGTTGTCATAGCTATTACACAAACTCTCTTCAAGAGGAAGGTGCAGGAGAATCTCAGCCTGCATTTTACTAGTAACTAGCATGGGTTGCTCCAAAACTGCAGAATTTTCTCTACTGGTATTTCTTGATTTGTTCTCAAATTGCTGAGGTCTTAAAAAATGCAAGTTTTCTTCTAAGAGTTCTGTACAGCAACAGGGCAATGTTTCAGATAGAATACAAGGATTCCTAAGGAACCAATATTATGCAGTAGATGTTTATATTAAACCCATCCAATAACTAAATACTGCATAGCATTTACAGCTTGAATAAATATTTTTGTTTGAATAAAAATTTCTGTGTCTTGCATAATGTTTTTCGGTCCATGAAGCAGCTTTGCAGATATTGTATAGAAAAAGTCCTGTTGATCAGTCATTTTTGAAGACAAAGAGTTGAGTGTTGGACACTTAAGTTCTCATGGCCATTGTCAGAGAGGCTGGGGCGGGCAAGGAAAAAAATTGTCATAACCATAAAATGCTTAATAGTATTGACAGGTGATAGGTGATATTTTAAAATAATTTGCTTTTTATCTGAGACCTAATGTAGCTCTTCCATGGGATAGCCACTCTGCACCATCGTGTTCGTTTTCAGTTTATTGGATCGGGATGTAAATTATCAGTTCACATTTAAGAAGGGAGCTTCAGTTCCAAGCTTCTGTCATACAGCAAATAACTTTTAGAACAGGTTAGTTTTCTTAGACTGTAGCATTTAAAGCCCACTGTTCATTTGCTACCTCTACAACTGCATTCCTTCCCAGAAAAAACAGGTGTCCCACTACAGCCCAGTCCAACTATCTATGGAGAAAAATGTTAGGACAATTCATGGGTGGGCATTAGTTCCTGTCAAACTTAAAATACAAATTTGACCCTGAGCTGGGTTCAAGGTACACAACAGTAGAAAACTCACCTTTGATTAATTTATTTTTTTTCATGAAAATCACATAGTAGGGAAATTAAGCAGCAAAACTAAAAAAAGGAGCTGTTTCTAGTAGCAGCACTCTGTGAGTTACCAAGAGAACTCCTTTTCAGGGGCCTTTGAGAAATGAAACATCAGTGACAGAGGAGCCACCATTACATTCTTTATTGTCAAGTGTCAAGACATAATGTGACATACTTTATTTGTACTGTATAAAAACTTGCACTGACGAAGTAATAAAAACACAGTTATCTGAATCAGTAATCAATGATGCTTTAGGAAATTTTAGAATAGCAGTTACAGAATTCATCCACTGATTGATAAATAAGATGCAACAGCTACTGCTCAGTTTTGATCAGACAGCATTTAAGGCTGTGTTTGTGATGCTTCATGAGCTAAAGCTTCTCTATCAGTATTGCAGAGGCACCTCCTCCTCCATTGCAGATTCCTGCAAGACCATATTGTCCTTGTTTCAGCGCATGGGCCATGTGAACAACAATCCTTGCTCCAGACATTCTAAGGATAAGTAAAAGTACATAGCTTAGTTTAAAGGAAATTCTTCATTTGACCCACACAGGATAGTTGGCAGAATATAATAACAACAAAAAGACCAAACCAACCCTTTCATCTACAGTTACATGTGATAAAGATTATTCCTCTCTAGTCACAGTACTTGAACAAAGGTTCTTACACATGCACAAACAAAAACTCCATGTTTATCTAAAGTTTCTTCTGGAAAAAGGAATTGCCTCTGTCTAAGCCTGTATATTATGAAGTATCTCTACATGTAGCAAAGCTCTTTCAAAGAGGGTTAACAAATGTACTACAACCAAGTTGATTGTAATGACTTGAATTCAAACCTTCCTTATTTGCTTAAAACTTGATATAATTCAGTGTGCTACTCTGATCTGCCTAATGGGAAAATAAGACATTTAAATTCTGTCATTAATCTGTCAAAATTAACTTTTAAGAGAAAAAAGGTCATTTTCCCTTATCAGAAGCAGTACTAACCCTGAGATTAGCTCAGTGGGTTAAAACTTGGTTGTAATAATGCCAAGGTCATGGGTTCAATCCCCTGTGTGGGCCATTGACTTAAGAGTTGGACTCGATGATCCTTGTGGGTCCCTTCCAACTCAGAATAATCTGTGATTCCATTCTGTGATACTGCAAAGGAGATGCCAGCACATCCCTGCAGGATTATGCCTAGATTAGAACTTTCTATGAACCATGAAGTGCTTCTCTTGCTCCTGATATACAATGTGGTTACTTGACATCTGTGCTGGACTGTGCAGTGTGATCACTCCTGGGGAGGTTTAATGGGATATACTTAAGTGACAAGTAAGTGACAACAGCTGGGGAACACAGCAGGTGATCCAACTCCTCCAACCATAAGAGAACTTCAAACAGGAGACCTACCAACATCCCCAGACATCCCCATCTGCTGCATCAGGTGCCTGGAGACACCTGAGTTCACTGCCAAAAATCCTTTGACAAGACCTGGAATTTCTCTTTGCTCATGTAAGAAAAATAAAACTCCTGGGACCATAAAAGTCCCTGGAAAATCGCTTGGCTACTTTCATAAGGTTACCTGTAAATTTTTCTGGTTTAACTACTTGATTAATTACTATAGTTTATTCTGTTATGTTAATTGAGATACGGTTTAGTACTTCATAAATCCATATAGCTATAGTAACAAGTAAGCCCTTTACAGAAGTAGGCAGTAAGTTTTTCTCTTCACAGTTGGTTTTCAAGATACCTTCAAATTTAACTCCTGACTGAAGTACCTGTGTACTTGATAGCAAATTCATTTGCCCTTCCTACTTCCATTAAACTTGAGAACAAAGGTAAACATGTTAGCAGTTTACCTAGAAAACAATGCCCCTGTGCAGAACAAACCCCAGTGCTTATTTTACTTACCCTATTGGATGTCCAAGAGAGACAGCACCTCCATTAATATTTACTTTTTGAGGATCAATGCCCAGCATTTTAATATTGGCCAGCACCACAACACTGAAAGCTTCATTGATTTCCCACATTGCAATATCTTCTTTTTTCAGGCCTGACTCACTTAGAATCTACAAAGTACAAAAAACAAATTATGACTGAATGTAGTAGTTTTGGCTCTAGTCAGCATAGGTCCCCATTTAGGCCTCAGTTTTCAGCAGGCCTCAAAGGACGTGACGCAGATTAGAGGGGACAGGTATCATCTGACTTAAGCAGCCAAAGAGGTATTTCATATCATCTGACATCATTAGGAAGCGTCGAGGAGTATAACAAGCCAGGGGGGAGGAGTTTCTGCCTTTTCGGTCCATGCTTCGGACCAGGAGGGTTCCTACTCCCTGACTGCTGATATCAGGCCCTGCTGCTGCTGGTCTGCGTGGCTGTTTACCTGGGGAAGTGGGCATATTCCTGTTAATTCCTTCTTTTTTTTCTCCCTCTTGCTGGGAGGTTTCCTTTGGGGAGGAGGTTTGGTTGGTTCAGAATTCTGCTTGTTAGCTGGGGCGACCTCGGTGAGCCTGTTGTTGTTGTTTCCTGTCACTATGTGCTATTTCATATTTAGCGTTAAGCTTTCCACTTCTCTATATAAATATAAGGACTTCACCATGTCCAAAGCCTCATTTCTGGTTTTTTCCCTCACTCTCCTTCTCTGGGAGTGGACCTTTTGACTGGGTACCAGGCAGTTGGCATTTTGCCAGCTTAAACTGTAACACTGAAAAAACTAGGAAGCCAACTAGAGAAATGATCAGGTCTAGTTTGAAGTTGGTGACTCAGGCTGCCTGTAGTCTGATTCAAATTCACATTTTGGAACCTCTTTGTCAGATGGGAAAATGCAAAACTGAGGGACTGAAGCACAAACTTGAGTTTGCACAAAAGAAGGACCAGAGAGCAGCCTGTGCCAAGGACACATAGAGACTGCTGCTACAGTAAGTACATTTAAACTGACACAGTATTGCCTCACGCCACACACTTCAGTTCCTTTTACAATGAGCCTGTCCTTCTATAACCATATTTATTTTTCCTTTTATCCATATGAGCTGCAAAGGTGTAAACAAGCCCAACGCTGGTAAAGGCAGTATAAAACAATATTCTCTTTCAAAATAAGTGAGTTAAATTTGTTAACTCCAGAGATCTGCATTCGAGCCTTGACCCTCTGAGAAACATCTGTTCCTTGTACCTATGACATAATTTCAATCCTAATTACAGAAAGACCCACTGAGGGATGAACCAACAATGCAGTCAGTGCTAGGGAAGTTTGTTGGGTGCTTTTTTTTCAAAAAAACACTGAATTTTATTCATACCTTGGGAACAGCATATGCAGGTGCAATTGGGAAGTCAATAGGATCAACAGCAGCATCTGCAAAAGCTGTTAAAAAAAAAAATCACAAAAGGTGTTTTGTTTTTACCACACCTGATTTTTTTCATGCAAGAAGCAAACTCTACCAAGATAGAAAAAGTCTGAATATAACGGTACTGAAATAGAATTATCTCAAATGTAGTGCCCTAAGGCTGACAGAGTAATATTTTCAGATTTTTAGTCTTATTACATATAGAAAATTCTGTTTATGATTAAAAGCCTGCTGGTGTAACCCCAGAAATTTCAAGGACTGTACTGAGAAGATGCAGCCATAATGTCACACAACCAGCCAAACAGGACTCCCAGTCTGAGAGCACACTGTGGGTGTATTTTCCAGTGCTATACCCAAAGATAAGAAGAACCATACCTACCTACTATCCGTGCCAAGGGTTTGACTTTCAGTCTCTTGGCTGCCTCTGTAGTCATCAGCACCAAAGCAGCTGCTCCATCATTCAGAGTGCTGGCATTAGCAGCTGTAACTGTTCCTAGAAAAGGTAAAATATTGTTTAAACAGATGTGAAAGTGTGATGTGAAACAGCTCACATATAATCCTGTTAAGGTATCTTTTTTCCTTAGGTTGTTGAACATAAATCTCAACAATATGGTGATACCTGTTGCACTGAGTTAAACAAGTTGTTTTTACAAATCAGGTTGATTAAACAAGCACAATCACAGGTATTTATATCTTCATCCAGGTGCTAGTTCAGATCATGCCTAATAGCAGCTGCACTGCTGGAATTAACACAGAATTCCAGCTCAGGAAAGGCTGTGAATGAGGGGCATCTTCGAGTTAACCAGAAAGCTTTATTGCCTGCAGACTCGGAGAAGCAACACGCAGTGCTGTAAAGGCACTCCAGCTCCCACTGAAACAAGAGCTCACACCTGGCAGAGACCCAGCCAAAAGCTACAATGAAACCAAATCTGTTTCAGTCTTTTTTACAGCAAATGTCCAAAAAAGAGGTTTTTCATCTGTTTAAGGTTCTTGGACCATCTTTTAATCCCAGACAGTCCGTGCTGATGTGCACCATGCTTTTTTATCTCAGCAGACATTTAAAAACCAAGGGACTAACTATTGCTGGGCACTCAAGCTCTAGTGAACCATACTCTTCACTGTAACAAAGTATCTCTGCACTTTGCAGGAAATTAAGCAGTTCATTTAACAATATTTACCGTTTTCTTTCTGAAAAACAGCCTTCAGCTTTGGAACTTTACTGAAATCAACACGTTTGTATTCTTCATCCTCGTTCACTTCCACATCTGGCTTCCCTGAAATTCAGTTTTGGTTTAGTATTTTGTGGAACAGTCCATTCTTAAAACATTCTAACATAGTACTTTGATTAAATGCTGGCTTATTTAAACAACTTATTTTGGTAAAAAAGTGTGAACACTGGAAATAAGCAGATCAAGAAAGGTGCTTATGAAAACTGAGAAAAAAATCACTCAATCAAATTTATTTACAGCAAATCAATTTATACTTTTTGGTGGCTAAACAAAAGGGACAAATAACTCATCTTTAATGTAAATTAAAACTCAGATGTCCTTAAGCCACATATTAGCTAAATTCAATAGCTACTCTTCCACTTAGACACAAAAGGAAGAAGATATGGTATGTAACATTAAAGAAAAATTAAAATACAAAAACCAGTCACTGAGTGCTGCTCACCAGGTCTGTGTAACAGAAAATTCTTAGCTCATCTAAAATTAATATTCCCCAAGATCTACATGTTTAAACAGTTTGCACTGAATATAGACAGTGTTGCAGCTTTCAATGAGAAACACAATTCATCTCATCACACCTTTCCATACTACCTACCTTTTTTTGAAATAGTGACAGGAACTATTTCATTTTTCAGCACCCCTGAATCCCAGGCTGTTTTGCTCTTGGTGTAAGAGCCTATGGCATAAGTGTCTTGTTCCTCTCGTGAAATGGTGAACTTCTTCGCAGTGTTCTCAGCACAGTTGCCCTTGGAGAAAACCAGGCATGTTAGGTTGGATACTTCTGAGGATGCAAAGCACAAATATAACGAAAAAAACCTCAACCATTAGATTTCCAGAACTGAATGTGATTCATATTTGGTGTTCATTTCAGTTATGATCAAAGGTTTTGAAATATCACCTTCAGATTTAGCAAATGTTTTCTGGATCCAGATGACCAAATCCATGAAGGAACTTCCCTTCCAAGGCTTTGTTTGTTTTTCTTTTTAAAGTTAAAAAGCTGCTTGTAAAAGCAAGTTTTAAAGTGCTTAGGGCTGACACCTTCAGAGACTGAAGATCATTGTTCAGCCACAGAACTGTATGTTCACTTCATCTTACTAGTGCTTTCATTCCATTCTTAGCTTGCCTATTCCAAAGGTTACAAAAACAGGTCAGCACAGAGGGCTTTACTTGGCCTTTGGGAGCTGATACTCTAAAAACTATAAAAGTATCTACCCTTTCTGCCTAATAACTGGAACTACATAAGTAAAATGAAACAATCAAATCATTTTATATATAATCAATCATAACTGTAACTATACAATCACAATTCACTATCAACACTGTCTAAATACTTGGTGAAAAAATTAAATTTGTCCTTAAACAGGCTCTGTTCCACCACTCATTTTTCTAGGAAACTCAACACAAACCCCTTTAGTACTGTGTTCCTTCAGTTCCTGCAGTTCTTAAAACAAGCAAGCTCACTTCTATGCAATTAAAGAATTTAGTCTTCACAGCACCAGCAGCTTAGTCTATTGCTAAAACACAGACAAGGGGAAGTTTCTGAAGCCATCCTATGAGCCCTCCTCTGTGTTCTCAGACTGTTAAGGCTTTCCAAACAACCTACAGCTGCTATAATGAATACAAAAGGTTCCAAAATATTGTCCCAATCTATTATAACTTGCTGTATTATTATCAACTCCTAGAGTTTTTCCTCACCTGTGGGAACCAGAAAAGCCACCATTTACATTCCTATAAAAATCCTCACAATCCAAATCCATCTTAGCTGAAATGTGGAAATGAATTTCAACAAAAGCCTAAGAAGAGTGCACTGTATTGCAAAAAGAGTAAAATACACACAGAGCAGTGAGGTCTGTGTCAAATCTATGTATCACAGTAGAGTATTTTTCATGACATTTTTTTCTGTACCTCAGCCAGAACAAAAACTGATCAATCAATAATGCCCTACAGTTGTGAGTTACCACAGGTAAAGGTCAGAAACATTTTAAGCTGAAAACAGTCATTCTCTTTTCAGACTGTTCTCCCCTGATGCTTGTTCTTGACTATCTTCGTATCAGTTGTTTTCCAAAACCATTCCAAGTTTGCACTTGCTTGTCCAATTTGTTACCATGCTGATGAGTAAGCACATCAGCTGACTCAAACCTTCCCACAGAAGATATGAGATATGTACATTGGGGGAGGGAAAAAAAATGAGCCTGCTGAACCGTACAGAGCAGGTACCCTCAAAGACATCAAGTAACTCGACTGCTCCCTCCCACATATGGAGCAACAGCAATCCATCAGCAGCAAAATTATTTCTTCTTTTACTCCTGCTCTAGGCTATTCAGACTTTAGAGACAGTAAATATTACCACAGAATTTGCTGTTCTGTTTTGGTCTTCTGTCTAGCCCCTTCATTACAGTTACTATGGGAAACCTGGAAATGGAAGACTTTTTCCTCCCCATTTCTAGGCTTGTTAGATGAAGCAGTTTCATAATAATTATAAGCAAGCTCTTCAGAGCTGCATCAGGTCTATGGCTGTTACATTAGCACTGTCCAGGAATATTTACCATATGGATATGGTTATAAGCATCTGTCAGTCCATCTTTTACTATCAGATCTTCCAGCTTTACCCCTCCATAAGGTGTTGATCCTCTGCTCATCGTATAGGGAACATTAGACATGCTCTCCATTCCACCAGCAATCATTACATCCTGCCCAAAGGAAACAAGTTGAAATTAATAATCATGCAGTGTGTTCTCTTTGACTTCTTGTAGGAACAAATATTAGCAAAAGCTTAAGCACAGGTATTTTATCTTCCTGAGGAGTCTCAGAGAAGGAGGATAAAAAAATCTTAGCACATTTAAAAAGCAAACAGCAGGAACAACTGGACTTCTGTCTTTTATGCAGCTTTACAAACCTGAAAGGCCCATCTTGATTTCTTGCATTTTTAAGTCAAAAGCTGCTGAGATCAAAATATAAATTTTACTTTTAGTAGGTTTTTCTCCTTAAGTTTCTCATTTTTCTTCTTTAATCCCAGCTCCATATCCCTTTGGAACAAGCAGCAGAGTACTGGCATATAAAGACAGAGATTTACAGGTACCTGCAATTTTACATGATGCTGTTTCATTTTACTATGTAAGGACAGATGACTTATAGTATGATTTTATCATCTCAAAAGGCCACAGAAAAAAGTACATTCGTAATTAATGATTGCTTAATTTGAATCATTATGTGCATTGCTAAGATAGTTTACTTTTCAAGCTGAAACAAAGCAAACAGGAAACCTACAACAGCAAAGCTACAAGGGCCATAAGTATACCCACTGCTCATCAGGCTACAGCCCCCAAACCCTCAGGATTTCAGGATGTGAGGAATAGACATGGTTGTGTTTAATGACATATTTGAAATATAGATAAATGTAAGAAAACATACACACAGCAGTCTAAGTCCTTGAGAGTTCAACAGTGCTGTTAATATAAATTCAAAAACATTTTCCACAGAACAGCATTAAGAAGCATGAAATCCTTTTTGGTTTCTTTAAATTAAGAGTCAGAGAAGTAAAGGTCTGCCTCAGAACAGATTATAAACTAGATCCAGCAACAGTGACATGATGTAATAAATAAAAGAAAGAAGGCTGGAGACAAAACTGAAATGGTAGATAAATCAGAAAGGCAGTTCAGATGTGGAAACAGCAACAGCTCAGAAGAACAAAAGCCTCTGGCATTACAATTCCATAAAGTGAAAGACCTGGAGAGAGAGCTCCAACAGCTGTTTATATGATGGTGTACACTGACTCAAGCCACTGGGAACCATCACTGACTGTCACCCCACAGATACCTCGCAGTCAGTCCACAGCCAGGAAAAATAAACAAATACCAACCCCCCCATAATTTATAGCTCTAGGAGACCAGTAACTGGCTGAGTTTCTGCTTTTGCTAAAACTGGCAGCACAGCATGTATGATTAACTCAGCAGAAAACTCCAGTTCTATTCAGAGCTCATGGCCTGCATCTGTCAAACCAACCAAATGCACAACCACTCCCATGAAGTCATTGGATATAAATTTCTAAATCCAAACGCAGCTGTTTACAAAGACATGCTGGACCTGGTTCAAAGTCCAGTGACAAGACTTCCAACGACTTCCATAGGCACTGGACAAAGTGCTGTTCTCTGCAGGGCAAGGCCAAAGCAATTCAGCAGTTGCCTAACTCCAGCTACACTGTTATTTCCACAGAAGGACACCAAAACTTAAATATTTTATTTTTGTTCTAAACACACGCACACACAAGAAAGTATTTCTCACTTATGAGCCACATACTTCGTAAGCCAAAAATACTTTCAATATTTTCACTGCAGAGAAAGAAAGATGCTGCCAAAATTCTTTGAGTATGGAATTAAAAACAAAATGGAAATGTCTTTCTTCACACTCACACTTCTCCCACATTCTTTGCTGCACAGCATTTAACAGCTTACTGAAGATTATGTATTCTCCCATCCTCTGATCAAGTGACAGTATATTTTTCCCCACTGTATAGAAGATCTTAGAACACAGTCAACAGAGATGAGCAACTCCCCTCCATCAAGCTCTTCAATGAAAAACCTTACTCAGCAACAAAAGATTTAACTTCTTCTAAAACAATAAAAAACCCCTTAGACATCTTTAGTGTACTTGGAAACAACACTCCTTGAATATGTATATTTATTTCATTTAAGTGTCATAAAAGCGTCTGAAAGTCAAGTTACCAAAAAACAAGTCTATAAAATTTTCTTCAGTTTTTCAAAACTAAAAGCTTGACAATTCCCTTCATTACATTCTGGGGTCTAGAGTGGTAGGTGGGGTGAGGGTAGAGCAGTAGAGAGATGTAAATACCCCCCAAAAGAATCCACTTGTTTGCTTGGCTTTAAAAACATATCTGACAATTTTTCAACTATAATATTTACTTTTTTCCATTTTAAACCAAAACGCACTTAAATGACTGCAAAATGAAGGTTGCATAAACCAAGCAAAACCTCTCTACTTAGTTTTAATTAACCCAAGCCAGAACACAATCTCAAATCAAAGAGCACAATCATTGGTAGGACAGGATCTACAACATTAATGGTGTGTTTTTTTCTAAAGAACAGCACTAAAATTCACATACCTGACTCCCACACATGAGGCTTTGTGCTGCCATCATGATTGATTTCATTCCTGAAGCACAGACTTTATTGACAGTTGTAGTAGGAGTGGAGATTGGCAGACCTGAGTCAAAGAAGTTGTTTGTACAACTGTATTATTTAAAGGGTAGACCAATATTTCATTGGTGTTCAGCAACATTTCATATGGGACCAATGTTTACCCAAGCCCAGGATGTCCAGCTTGCACTACTGAGCCTGCCAGGGCAATTTAGCTACCCCTCACCTGTAGTTACCATCCTTGGAGACTCTTGTTGTTTCTCCCCTTCCAACAACAGACTTGTGATGAGGGAGCACGCAAGCAAAGAATCAGAAAAACAGAAGGCCAAGGAAGTGACTCCAGAGCTATTCCTCCTCCCCAAACCCAATCCCAGTCTCTAAGCAGCATCCAAGGCTGAAAAAGCATAAACAAGCCTCAGAATTTAGCAACTGGAAGCAACAGGCCCCAGAAGTACAGGGACTCTCAACATGCACAATACTGAATACAACCATAAGAGCCAGAGGTCAGTGTCAGTGTCATTCACACTGTTAATATTGAGTAATTATTGTTCTTAAGTGCCCACCACAACAGCTGTGGGCTCTCCTGTGTGCAGCTTGACTCCGCATCACTGCCTCTATGAGCCCAGGCTTGCTCTCTATGGCTCTGGTACCAGCACATCACCTCCATACCAGCATCAGATGGGGAAAATAGCCAAGGGAAATTCTTTACGGTGAGGGTGGGGAGGCACTGGCACAGGTTGCCCAGAGAAGTTGTGGATGCTCCTTGGTCACATCCCTGGAAGTGCCCAAGGCCAGCTTGTACGGGGCTTGGAGCAACCTGGTCTAGTGGAAGGTGTCCCGCAGCAGGGGGCTTGGAACTAGATCATCTTTGAGGTCACTTCTAACCCAAACCACTCTATAATTCTATGAAAGAAAAGAGCTGTATTCATGACTTTGTCTCACACAAAAGCAGTTCCTTCTCCCTCAAAAACGTACAGAAACAGAGCCAAGAAAGTATACAGTTCTTCCCTGACCCACAGACTTTCCTAGAGACATGCTAAGGTAAGGCATTCCAACCCCACAGCAAAAGGGAGAAGAAAATAATTCCTGCATTCTAATGTTATTCATTCTGCAGTTACCATCAAAGTGAACCCTACAAGTGACAGCTCCAGACTCTATAGAAAGATGAGTGTAGTGACATATTCTTATCTGCATTTCAATGAAACTCAATGACCCCTTATCCAGTTAGACTTAAGAGTAACAATATACTGAAGAAAAAAGTCTGTTTTGCAAGATTCAAAGAGCAGTACCCATCATTAACATAAAGCACTGTGGTCCCCAAAATGGTCTTCTCCAGGTTTTGCAAACACTGTAGGCAGCAACATCCCACTTACATGAGTACAAGCAACACCCTTCTCACCTACCATGAGATAAAATGCACACACAGACTGTCTAGACAAAATGCTGGGCACAACTCTGCTTTAACTCTTATCTCAATAGACTTCATCTATTCTACAGACAGGAGACCTTTAACCCCAGTATCAAAAGAATGAATACCTGCACCCAAAACAGCTTGTCTTGCTGGAGCTTGTCCTTGTCCAGCCTGCAAGACATTGCCCATATACGCCTCTTTCACTTCTTCTGCAGGGATACCTACAAAACAAAATCGGCTTGATTCAGGATCCTCTCCACAGACAATGTAACTCCCTTTTACAAAGGTTCCAACCCAAGTTTTCTGTCCCAGACAGAACTTGCCAAGTTCTATCCATGTACCAACAGCACACAGGCCCCTTTTGGGTGCCTCCCAGATTTACACCCTCATATTCCTGGTGACCCCCACAGAACAGAATTCCTTTGTTACCCTCCAGAAAAAGTAGAGTAAAAACTAAACTAAAAACTAACTAAAGCAAACATTTCCAAGTCTCACAAGTCACCTGAGAAGCTGGATTTTCATGGATGGTTGAATGCACAGAACTTCCTCTGTGCTACAATTGTGTCTAAAAGCAGTTCTATTTGTTTAACCAGGGCAAGCCAAGGCCACAGCAAGCTGCCACCAGCAAGAAGTGCCCTGCTCTCCCACTGCATCTTTTGCAACAGCCCTGGTTTGCAAGTTCTTGCAATCTGCTGCTTGAAGAAGCCAAATTTGTAGAAAATTAACACTCCTCCCCCCTAAAAACATTTTTTCCTAGTTTCAATCCATCAATAGGTTATCTCAGTTGGTTAGAGCCTGGTGCTAATAATGTCAAGGTTGTGGGTTCAATCCCTTTGTAAGCAACTCACTTAGGAGCTGGACTTGATGATCCTTGTGGGTCCCTTTCAACTCAGAATATTCTGTGATTTTGTGACAACACTGTCTCTTAAGCATACCTGCCCACATGAAAAAATGAGCAGGGAAAAGAAAAGCTACTGATTGCAGCAACAAGTAGCCTTTGCATCATCTTACATGCCTCATAAAACCCCACTCCAGAAAAACAATTAGCAAATTCAATCAGATTTGGATTAGCCCAGATATCCCTATGTAATCTGAGTTGCCTAAAAGGTTGGGTGAGAACATGGCAAGGGATATAAGGGGGAGTGACATGGCCCTGAAGACTAGGATATCTTTTGAGGAGAGGTAAGGGTGGAATGGGATTTTGTCACAGTTTGACGAGATGCCTCAAGGGTTGTTTGAGCCGGTTTTGTGCAGGGAAGTTAAGTGGATGAATGTGAGGCCTGCAATGATGAAAGGGAGAAGAAAGTGGAGGGCAAAATATCAGGTTAGGGTGGGGTTATCGAGTGAGAATCTGCCTCAGGCCCAATCTATGAGTGTCTGATGTAGGGGATGGCTGAGAGTATGTTGGTGATGACAGTTGTGCATGTAATACTCTGCTCCAAGAGGCAGCACCTAATTCACATTGAAACAAAGCCCAACAGTCTACTTTATTTACATAGCATTTGTGGATAGACTTAAGAATGCCCAGGGCATTCTGTTTATTAAGCAAGTGAAAAGCCAGATACTGTTCACATCCACTTGAGGTTTTCTTTGCCACAGAAAAAAACATATACACATACCTGCTCTGTCAATTGCTCCTTTAATTGCAATGGAACCAAGTTTAGTGGCTGGCAATGATGAAAGAGATCCTTGAAAAGATCCAATCGGTGTCCTTACAGCACTTGCTATTACCACTTCCTAAGTGGAAGAGTCATGGAGTAAAAGTCAGTCTTTTGGAATTGTGCACATACACCAGCATTTCTTATTATTTCATTGATGTTACAGCTTCCTTTTTATCCTGCAAGTATTTCAGAGCACTAAAATAACCTTTATTAACGCATGCAGCACAGGGAATAAACATAAGGAGATCAGTGTGCAGCTGCAGGACTACAACCCTGGGATCACGGAGCCATGGTGGGATGGCTCACATGGCTGGAGTGCTGCCATGCGGGGATAAGGGCTCCTTAGGAAGGACAGATCAAGAAGACAAAGTGGAGGTGGGGGCCTGGCCTTTATGTGACTGAACAGCTGAAGTGCATTGAGCTCAGCCTTGGGATGGATGATGTTTGCTAGAATCAAAAAAGTCCTGGAAGAAAAGGGGGGATCAAAGATAGCTGGTTAGGGTTAAAGGATTACACCCTCCAAGCTCCACAGCAGGCCATTCCAACAAGCAGTACATCAGGTAAAAATGCCAGGATGGATATCATATGGAAGGTGGAAATAAGACAGAGAATCTGGCAAACAGTGTCTGAGCATACAGAGATAAGCTTATGAAAACCAAAACCCAAGGAGAATTGAATCTGGCAAGGGATGTCAAAGGCAACAAGAAGGGCTTCCATAAGCACCTAAGAAGCAAAAGGAAAACATGGGCCTGCTGCTGAAAAGGGCAGGGGACATGGTGACAAAGGACATGGAAAAGGCTGAGGTACTGAACACCACCTTCACCTCAGTCTTCAATATTAAGATCAGCCTTTAGGAATCCCAGACCCCAGAGACTGGGGGGAAGGGTGGAGCAAGGAAGACGTACCCTTGGTGAAAGAGGAACAAGGCAGGGAGTATTTAAGCAAACTGGATATACATAAATCCACAGGACTTACTCAGATGCCCCTTTGAGTGCTGTGGGAGATGGCAGTCGTCTTTTTAGGGTCACTCTCAACAATTTTGGAATGGTCACAGCAATTTTGAGACATGCCCAAGGACCAGAGAAAAGCCAAGCATTGCTCCTATCCTCAGAGAGGGTAAGAAGGAGGACCCAGGGAACTACAGGTCAGCCTCACCTTGATCCCTAGGAAGCTAATGAAACAATCCTGAAACCATTTACAGGAACATGAACAACAAGAAAATCATCAGGAGTCATCAACATGGATTCACCATGGATTCACCAAAGCCATGCTCAGACAAACTGCTAACCTACAGTGAAATGACTGGTTTGGTGGATGAGGGGAGAGCAGCAGACATTGTCTACCAAGGCTGCAGTGAGGCTTTCACTACTGTCCACCGTAAGATCCTCATGCAGAAGTTAACGAAGTATGGGCTGGATATGCAGAAGTGAGGTGGATAGAAAATGGCTGAATGGCCAGGCTGGGGGTGACAATAGTGATACAGAGTCTGGCTGGAGGCCAGGAATCAGTGATGTACCCCAGGGATCAATACTGGGTCCTGTCCCGTTTAACATCTTCAGTAGTGAATGGGATGATGGTGCCGTGTGCCCTCAGCAGGTTTGCTGGTGACACCCAGATTGGGAGGAGTGGATGATACACCTGAGGGTCATGCTGCCATCCTGAGGGACCTCAACAGGCTGGAGAAATGGGCTGTCAGGAACCTCATGACATTCATCAAATAGAAATGTAAAGTCTTGCAGCTGGGGAGACAATCCCAGGCACCAACATATGCTGGGGACCAGCCAGCTGGGAAGCAGTTTGGAAGAAAAGGACCTGGGGATCCTTGTAGACACCAGGTTGAGCATGAGCCAAAAATGGGCCCTTTCAGCAAGAAAACCTGATGTTATCCTGCACTGCATTAGGCAGAGCACTGTCAGCAGGTCACAGGAGGGGATCCTTCCCCTCTACTCAGCCCTGGATAGGCCACACCTGGAGTGTTGTGTCCAGTGCTGGTCTCTCAGAACAAGGGAGACATGGACACGCTGGAGAGTGTCCAACAAAGGGTCACAAAGATGATGAAAGAACTGGAGCATCTGACATAGAAGGAAAGGCAGAATGCTGGGACTGCTCACCCTACTAAAGAGAAGGCTCAGGGGCACCTCGTTCATGTAGAGTAACATCGGAAGGAAGGTGCAGAGAGGACAGAGCCAAGCTGCTTTCAGTGGTGCTCAGTGACATGAGCAGGGGCAATGGGCATAAACTGACAACAAAGAAGGTTCCCACTGAACATAAGGAAGCACTTCTTCACTCTGAGTGTGACTGAACACTGGCACAGGTTACCCAGAGTAAATGTGGAGTCTCCATCCCTGGATGTATTCAAAAGCCCAGGTCCCAGCATAATGTGTAAGCAGTACTTGAAGACACAGTATGACATTCAGCTCTATACTACTCGTTCCTTAAAACACAATTACATTTATTTTGCCCATTAGCTTTAGTGTTACCCCCACATGTCTACTTGGTAACTCTGTGTGAGCAGCATGAGAATCTGGCACCAAAAAGAGGCACATTTCAGACCTCTGGCTGCCCCAGACAGCTACTGAGAAGCAGCAATGACTGCCTCCAACTGTGCTGGTTTCAGTAGAAGTTAAGCACAAAGCTTTGCAGGGTCTCACCGTGAGTTGTTTTTATTATTTAGACAGACAGGCAGAGAAAGAAAACACTAGAAAAAATAAACAACAAAGACAAATTACACTTGTTTAAAACAATGACGGGCTGTCTGTTACTGTAACCCCTTCATCATAAATGACTTCAGTGATAGTATCATATTTGTCCTCATCTTTTAGATTGTAACAGCAAGTTGTAGAATAACATACAAATAATTTCAAAGGGATTTACTTGACATCAGCTGCCTTTTCCAATTATGAGTATGTAGGGACTTGAAGCTTAAGTTAGCTGGTACACTTCTAATTTTGTCCCCCTTTATCAAATAATTAGCAAATATAAATCAAAATGAAAATCTAATTTTTATTCCAGATTTTGCAGTAAAGCGTGACTTGGGCACAAGTGACATTGCCTTCAATGCAGATTTTCTTTGCAGTACCTTTTTAAAAAACTTCAGTGATTAAGAAACAAATTTAAAACAGCAATTTACTACTGTCAGATAGTGCTTTATACTTACATTTAAGGTACGCTGGGATGCATAGCCACGGCTTGTGTACTTCAAAGCCTGGAAAAAAGAAAGTCCTCAGAATTTCATATCAAGAAAGCCAATGTCATGATGTTTCAGTAATGTACCATTTTCAGAGAAGTCATTATTTCAAAAAATAATATCTAAGAAATACTGAAAAAATATGAAAAAACCCGTAACATGCCTTTTAAAAGAAGTGTAGTCTAGTACAGTCTCACCATAACATCTGTAATAAAATGCTTTCTGAAAAAGAAACAAATACTCCTTCAGAAAGCAATTCATTTTGTCCAAGTCTGATATGTACACCTGTGGCAAATGTCTAAATCAGAAGTCAGTAGAGCCATCTCAAAGAGTTTACTAGTCCTTCTATCTGCTTCTCTGAGCTTTCATTAATTCATGCCTATCATTGACTTCAGTGCTTTTTCAATAGTGGCCATTTGTGTCTACAGCTTCATTTCATTGGTGTTTCATGATCAAAAATGACCCTGAGGTAGCTCAGTTGGTTAAAACTTGGTTGTAATAATGCCAAGGTCATGGGTTCAATCCCCTGCGTGGGCCATTGACTTGAGTTGGACTCGATGATCCTTGTGGGTCCCTTCCAACTCAGAATAGTCTGTGATTCTGTGTGTGAGGATAATGAATTCAGAATGTCACACCAGAATATGATAATAAAACAAAACCAAGCAGGCTAATTCACCAGCTACTAGGTTTATCTAATTAAACAGTGTGAAAATATAAATTTACATCTGCAGATATTGTTTCATATATTAACAGAATGTTATTTCCACTAGTGGCTTAAGACTATTTCTTGGCTATTTCCTTAGATAACATTTCAGCACACTGGAAATTTCTGGTCATAACTGAACTACAGCTAAATAAATCCTAATTAAAAACAACTGCTTAAGGACACCGTATCAACACCATTGTTTTTATAAATTAAAGAATGTCTTTTGGTATTGTGCCTGCAGTATGAAAATTTAGTCTGTTACTGGCTTCTGTCTTCATTTGACAACCTTCAACTAACAAAAGACCAATTTTTTAACGTATTTTTTTAATTAGTTGTTTGATTTTTGTTTTCTTTGGCGGTTTTTGCTCATTGTTTGTTTTCCCCAGCTCAGGTTGTAAAAGCCAGCAGAAAGTTTTAAATTAAATTTGCACCTGAAAAATAATTACAACCCTGAAGGGCTTGAACAGCAGTGCTTTCAAGGGTTAGTGTCAAAACACCAAAACCAAAAGGTTGGTTATCAGAAAGTAGTTCTTTACAGAGAGAGTGGTCAAGCATTGGAATGTCCTTCCCAGGGAGGTGGTGGATTCTCTGACCCTGGAGGTTTTTAAGGTGAGACTGGACGTGGCACTGAGTGCCATGATCTGGTAATCAAAGTGGGGTTGGATTAGGGGCTGGACTTGATGATCTCAGAGATCTCTTCCGACCCAAATGATTCAAAGATTCAGTGATTCTAAAACCGAGCCTAGCAAAACAACACACTGTCGCTACACCACACTTGAAATTTACCTTTGCAGTAAACTGGGCAAACAAGACAATTGTCTAAAAGTGCAACTGGCACCTGCCAGAAGTGTTCATGCTCTGCGTCGATTATAGATTGAAAATAAAAAAAAAGCTACAGAAAGCAAACCCTCACTTTATAGCTGGTAAAACGCACCTGGGCACAAGGCAACAGATGGGATGCACGGCGGATGCTTTGCCTGCCCTTCCTTCCCAGCACAGCTCCCTCCCCCAGTGCCAGTCCCAGCACCTGCAGCGCCGCCAGCAGTGCCAGGCACGGAGGGGCTTTGAGGCAGGAGCACCCGGCATCCCACTTCCCAGATTAGCAACAACACCTACAGATGCAGCTGTGTGTCTTTACACTGCTTAAATAGATGAATCCTCCCCGATTCCTGCCCCTGTCCCGGCTGGCCCTGCAGCCGCGGCCCTGCAGTGGAAAAACCCCGCTCAGGATCGCGGATAAAGGTCCCGCCGGGCTCAGCGCGGGCCGGCCGGGGCTGCGGGGCGGGGACAGCCGCCCTTCACACCCCGCCGCTTCACCTTCACCCCTCTGCCTTCGCCCCTGGCCCACCACTCACCCCAGAACCCGCTCCCTCCCTCCCTCCCGGGCCGGGGACTCCCTCCCGCCGCGCCGCAGGGCTGTGACGGCAGGAGGCGCAGCCCGCCCTGCCGCAGAAGCGCCGTGACCTTGGCCGAGCCTCTCCGGGCCCGCCGGCGGGGCCGGGGCTGCGCAGGGAAGCAGGGAGAGGGGAAGGGCCGTGCGCGGTGCCGCCTCACCCGCAGCAGCGCCGCGGCCGCACGCCGCCCGCGCAGCACCACCGCCGCCGCCATGTTCCCGCCGGCGCCCCCGTCACCTTCACCACCGCTCCCGCCGCCGCCTATAGCGGGCGACGCCCCGCCCTCGCCGCGCTCCCATTGGTCTCGCAGCTGGGGCGGTGCCAGGCCCGACCCTGCCATTGGCTGGGCGGGAAGGCGCGTGGCGCTGTCGGAGGCGCGGGGAGGGGTGTGACCGCCCTGGGAATTCCTGGGTCTGGGCATCGGGGGAATTTCTTCTCAGAAACCGCAGTTAGGCATTGGAATGGGCTGCCCAGGGAGGCGGTGGAGGAACCGTCCCTGGAGGTGTTCGAGGAAATCCTGGACGTGGCACTCAGTGCCATGGTCTTATTGACATGATGGNACAGTCACGAGGACTTCACTGTCACTGTCCAAGCTCGCTCGGCCGTGGCAGATGGACCTCAGGACTTAAACGGTGGGGCCAGTTCTGCGCACGCTGTGCCTCACCTAAAACATCCACTGTGCAGGCTGGAAGGGCACAGCCACGTGGGGAGAGCCCTGCCCAAGTCTGCGTTCGCCAAGTCTGGCCATAAATGCATACAAACATACATTCCGTGATTGCGCAGTGCCAGGCGCGACCCCCTCGCCGCCAGTGCTGCCGGGCGGGGCGAGGTGAGGGATGGGGCTGCGGGGGCAGGGCATGGGTGGGATTCGTGCAGGGAAGGGGCAGCGAGCGGCACGGAGAGGGCCTGGATGAGGGATCCCTGCGGGACTAGCCCCAATCTCCCGGGATGTCTCGGGGGATCTCCCTCCGCCGCCCCCGCGTGATGCCCCGTGCGGCCGCGGGCACTCGGGCCCCGAGTGGTAAACAACCCGCGCAGATCCAGCGCCTGTGGGGCTGTGGGGTGTGCCTGGGTCCGGGACACTCTCTCCGCCCTGCCCTTGGACTGTAGCTGCGTGCTGTTAGCAGAAAGGCTGCATTCCCTTCCTGCCCAGCCATGGCATAAACACCCAGCAGAGCTCCCTCAGAATCCACACCTGGCTGGGAGCGGTGTCGGCAGCTCTTTACAGAGGGACTGGTGCCAGCTCAACCCCAGCTCGGTCTCGGGACGGCCATCCCGGTTCGACAGTCTTTCCTGCGCTTTGCTTTCCCCCTCAAGGTCTCTCTCTCTGAATGTGGATTTCCAGACAAAGGCCAGCTCTAAAATTCTGCAGCTGTCTGCCTGCCAGACAGTGCCTCTCTCCACCCTGTCTCTCCAACACGCACAGAGCTAGGCCAGGGAAAAGCCTGGTTCTTTCCTGGTCTAGCGCTTTATAGCTCAAAAGAACAGGTTCAAAAGACAAGGTGATGTTTTCTGAATTGTGCCGTTGCACACGGTCCAGAATAAGCAGTTCTTTATCTGTTTGTGATTAGTCTTGCTTACCTTCTCCTCAACCACTTTTTTAATTCCTGAAGTGGTTAACATACTGTTACAATAACCCAACACCTGAATGATGCTTGGAGTTAAGTCTTCAAGTCAGGTAAAGCAGCATTTACTTGCACCTTTCTTTCCCCTTGTACCACAAGCTGGAACAAATGCCAAGAACCATGCTGTGGATGTAGCATCATTGCCAGAGTATTTCAACAACATGTTAACATCCATTTGCTGCCTTGACTAATCTCTTTTTATTATTTTCTCTTCACATTGAAAACTAACATTTGTCAAAACTGCTTCAGTTAATTTTCTGTTCTACATCTCCTTCATTTCCCGGTGAGAGAGGATTTCACTTTGTCTGCTCCAAAAAGTAAAATACTTCTTGCTTACCATATATATATATATAAAGACTCTCCAGACAGGGTGCAAAAGCCTAATTGGGACTGGCACTGATGGCACTGATGAGGAAAGAATTTGTACTCTTTTGCTTTCTTGATTGTTGGTAGCTGATGTTCTAAGAGTTTGATGAATCTAGTCTAGACCTTTGATTTAGAGTCAAAGTTTTCAAGTACAAACCATGGATAACATAAGAACTGACAAAGAGTGACTCAGGAAGAACTGAAGGTTTTACCCCAAAAACATATATGTGCCATATAGGAAAAAAATCCAGCTTGGTTGGATGAGGATTTTTTCAGAAATTAGTAATATTAAACTAGAACAAAAAAAAAAAGGAAAAGAAAAAAAAAGAGAAATCTCTTATTTAACTTTGCCCTTACTTCTGCAGTATAAGGCTCTTTTTCAGAGATATAGCCTGCTAATGCACCAGGACTAGCACTTGTCTCATCTCAGCCAGAAATGTACTCAGACTCCTGGACATATCAATTAATAGGCCCCTTATTGGACCTAACAGAGAAGGAAACAGAGGATGGTAAAGATAATCTTACCTGCCTTCAGACACTGGCAGCCCAGAGCTGTGCAGCATCAGGCACACATCCAGTTGGGGAACAGCCCATGGTGCAGATCCTGTCTGTGAAGAGTTTCCCCAATGTTTTTGTCTTTAGAGCTCTTACCAGTAGAAAACAATTCTGGTCACTATTCCTACTGTCAAACAAAAGCATGTTCACACAAGAACAGGCTGCTTTGTTTTGAGATAAAGACAACAGATGTGGTATAATTGCCAATGCCAGGAGGAAGCTCTTACACGTTCCAAGTATTTTCTGTGGCCAAGGAGTAAGTGCAGCACAGGATAGGCCAGGAGGCCAAGCTGCACCTTTGCTATAGCAGAGGTGGCTTAACATAACCTGTGCCTTCTCAGGTTAACTGGTATCTGGGTCATTAACTCCTTCCCATTCTTCTGGTTAGGACACTGCTCAAATATGACTGTCATAGTAATATGCCTTTGACAGGTCAAACAAAAAATCTGTCACAGCCAGCATTCCTGTATGTGCACATGAGTACCCTGGGACCCACTGGAGTTCAGCCCCTCTCCAAGTAGTTTGGGCTGCTTTTTCCCTCCTACCCGCTTATGTACACTCTCCCTGTCTGACTCCACACCAGCCACCCTCCTAGCCCTGGCCAAATGGCCATTCACACTCTAGGCAGGAGGAAGCTGGAGAGGGAGTAGGGAAGAAAACCCTCTTTGCCTGAGCGATCTGTGTCTTGTTCCATGAGGTGATTGCTCACACACCTTCAGGAGATGATGAGCACTGACTAGGGTGCTCTGCTGCTTGCTACCCTACATTTTACATCTTTGGTCCAATGATCTTCACACATCTTTCTCCTCTTATAGCTGTTGCTGCCTCTAGTCAGTTGGTTCCTTTTTCTTTATTTTTGCCTTCCTGCTTTAGCCCCTTTTCCTTGGAGAAGGCTTTAAGATTTTTCAGGGAAATTCATACTTAGAAGAATTCAAGAGTTCCATAAGGACTACGGGAGAGGAGCACCCTCCACAGCCTTTGATTGAGGCCAGGCAGAAGAGCCAGGGTGCTTTCTCTGGACTGTCCCAGCATCCACCTCCACTGTTCAGCATTTATGCTTGGCTTTATTATCTTTAACCCATGAATTCATCTAACCCTTTTAGAACCTGCTGATAGCTGGGATCTACAGCCCCTGGAAACATGTCCTCTTCTAGCAATTTAAATCAGTCTTCTGCTGATTTTACCAAGTAGCCCTAGTGCTTTTGTTACAGGATTGTGTGAAAACAGTTCTTACCCTCTGCCTTTCTGCTTTTGTAAAGCTCAGTTGCACCCACGCTTGAATTCTTCTCTCCCAGATGAAGCCCTGCCCTCCCTAGTTCCACAATGATTTAGTTTCCTTCATAGCTTTTTATGTGGAACCTGGTCAGAAGCTGTTGGCAACCTGCCTGTAGTGTTAGGTGACACATCTGGGCCAGTAGTTCCACTTCCCACCTTCATTACTTCAGACGCCATGGCTGAATTCCATCCGGGACAGTGGGGCTTATTGTCAACTAGCAAACCCGTTTGGAGCAATAAATCCTGTGTATTTACCTCAGTTCCAACTGCCTGCTCCAAGAAATGCAGGCAATGTGCTAATTTCCTCAATGTCTTCAGGAGCAGAAATCAATGACTGCAACAGCTGGCAAATCCTGAGCTGTACATACTAGTAGAATATTAGAGCATGGTCTTAAAACCAGAAGGAAAACAATACTGTATTCCCTTCTTTTAATTTTTCTGGCATCTTTTCTCACAAAGAACACTGTAAAATACTAATTTCAAAGTTTCTAATTTTTGTTGTTCAGTCACAGCCACACTGTGCTGCTCTTCCTTAGCTCAGCAGTTGATATTTGCTTGGATCACACCCCAGATCAGCAGAGGGAACAGCAGCTGCCATTACTGTGTCCAACCCTTCTTTCTTACAGGTGTTTCAGGTCGCATGCAGGAATTGAAGCACAGTATCCAACTGGATTTACACAGTGATCTCTGTCACTAAAATACATGAGGGTGAAATGCAGGCACCAAGCCTAACTAGAGATGTCTAGGGAGGATCAAGAGCACAAGTCTTATGAGGAGTAGCTGAGGAAGCTGTGGTTGTTTAGTCTGGAGAAAAGAAGGTTCAAGAGGAACCTTATTGCTCTCTTCAACTACCTGAAAGGTGGTTGTAATCAGGCAGGGATTGGTGCCTTCACCCAAGTAACTAATAAATAGCCTCAAGTTGTGTCAGGGGAGGTTTAGATTGGCTATTAGGAAAAATGTCTTCATGGAAAGGGTTGTCAAGCACTGGAACAGGGTGCCCAGGAAAGTGGGCATATTTGAAAGATGTGAAGATACGGCACCGAGGGATATGGTTTAGTGGCAGGCTTGGCAGTGCTGGGTTAACAGTTGCACTTAAGGATCTTAAAGGTCTTTTCCAACCTAAATGATTCCGTGAGTCTATGTTGACAGGTGAAGCAAAGCAAGAAATAAAGCCATGATCTCACTTTATCAGAAGAACCAACTAGGGTTTAGAGCCTTTTGCGTTTAGATCAATGATTCTACCTAATCTGTGATCAACTTACAATGCTAAGGAACACCTGTGATAACTGGCTTCTAGAGAACAACTCCTCCTGGAAAGCCATTGTAAAAGACTACACATTGCCCTAACAGAGGGAAAAATGTTTGGAAGTAATGGCAACCTGCTATCAAAATTCTGCCTGTCAGAACTTGGGAGCTGGCAAATTGCCATGCACACTATTGAACAGTCACTCAAAAAGAGCTGTTTATTCTATCCACATAGTTCTAACTGTGGCATGTACCAGCAAGCACAAAACACTGATGTTAGCTGGTGCACTTAAAGAACGGGGTTGAAATGTAAAAAGAGATTCACATTAAAAGACAAGGACAATTGAAGAAAAGCCATTACAGTAAAAGCACTCCTTCAGGCAAGCGACCCTCCCTGCACCAGTTTACTGCAGGATCAGGCACCTGAAGGTCCCAACTGTCTGGTGACACCACCAGTAATTTTCAGTGACACACAGTGTAAATAATTTCAGAGAGAAATCAACCGAAACATTCAGCAATCCAAGTACATCCCAGTAGGTTGCACAGAGACATAACTCATCTTTAAAAAGCAATAAAAATGGGCATCCTTGGACACTTTTGGTATGGCAGGCTTTGATATATTGAAATTGAAAGATTGTGGCTCATCTTAAAATAGAATTTAGAAGACTAAATAACTCTACATATAACCTTAAATACTTGAGGTGTCATAAGAAAATAATTGACAGGTTTTTTTAAAGTACTCTGTAACAGACTTTGGGACTTGTAAATTTTTGGGACAGGTAAATTTCATACAGTGGCATTTTTCAGGAGCAGCACCTCAATTCAACTTTAAAATTCTGCAGGGTGAGACACCAAATACCTTGTTAGATGAGTAGTCTTTTATATTACATTTTTATTTTGCAAGAAAATAAATTATACAACTTAAAAAATAAAATTCAAAAATTAAGCAGTACATCAAAATAGTTCAGCTGGACTGCCATACAGAAACTACCACCATTCAAAATTGTACAGCATTATTATCTTGGTAGTGGCACACATTCAAAATTGTAAATACCATATGTAGATAGTTATTACAACTCAGGAACTCAAGTTCGCTCAACACTCCAGACTACATATAGTGTATATGACAGGAAAGCTTTTGTGTATTGTTTATTTCACAAATATGACCTCAAAGAATTACAAAGATAGCATCCCAGTCATTTAGATGAAAATAGAAAACAGTTTGAGTTTAAGATAGCAAATCTTTCTGTAAAACTATCAAATCTTTTTGCCAATTGTTTTTTTAAATTTGCACTTTACAGGACAATGGCATCCCAATGCAAAAAAATGCAAGATGTGAACATTCAGAACATTTATATTAAGTTTAAAAAGGTGAAAATGAGAAAGTCACATTGTCATTTGGAAATGTAATTGCATTACAGTCATAACAAACGAAAGATAAACAAGTGAAAAGAGAAGCTAGGGACACCAACTGTGGAAAGAGGAGAAATGGAAGACTTCAGAATTGAAACTGATATTCTCATCAAGTTGCTGGGACAGAGAAAGATTTAACAGTATTTCTTAATTAAACCCATTAAGAGTGATTTTTTTCCCTCCCCCCCTCTTCCATACCAGATTTCATTCCTTAGCTATTCACCGTGGCAGTGTGTGTGGCAACATGTTTTTCAGATGCAGCACCTCCTTAAGCTAGGTCTTTGGACACATATATTCATAGCTAAAAATTGCAGCCTTAAAAGTGCGTTGTTGCCATATATTGCAAGTGAAGAATAGTTTTGAATTCTACCCTCCCCAAAAGAACATTTTACCCCAGGTATCTCCCTGTGCCCCAAGTGATACTAGTTTTAAGTGCATATTGGTGAAAGTGACCTGATGAAGGATGCTAAACGTGATTCTGCATCTTTAACAGATTTGCTGGTGTGAGTCTCAGATTTATTAAAAAACCTGACATCCATTTCCGGAACATATTTAAAGAAAAATGACCATGTCATAGGCACATTACCGTTCTATTTCTGCATCCCAGGTTTTGAGAAATATATAGGTAACAATTAGGTTGTATTATATTTATTAGTTGAGGGAACATGTAGCTCCTTAGCTTTTAGCAACCTGTTGCTTTCTGCATACACTCCAGCCTTCTAAACAGCTGCATCTGAGATGCAGTATCTTCTCTCTTAAATCTAAACCAATGGCTTCAAAATCAGCATTGTCCCCTTTGCAGCTCTTTCTGTGTGACAGTTGCACACATGTTCTTCTCTGGTTAAAGGGTTGGAATTTTTCATGTTGAAGAGTGTGCTCAGACTGTCATGTTTTCCCCAGTTATCCCAAGTAAGCATTTATTTATTACTTCTAAGTTACAAAGACTGAAAGTCTTGCAGCAAAAAGGTTTTTATTAGAATTTTGTTTTCTAATGTTCAAATAATTTCATTGGTTAACTACACAGAGCACCACTTGCTTTTGATTCTGAATTGCAACACCACAGGGGCAACATAAAAGATGCAATATTTTTAAACAGCATCTACTTTTGAGTATCAATAAAAGCACGTAATACAAGCTGTAAAACTTCAATCAATTGTAATTGGCCAGGCCTTGATTTCTGTCTGTCTCTTGGTCATGAAACCCTCACTACCAAAAATTTCTTACTCAAACATATGTCCAAGTACACACTGTTCTCAGGCAGTCACACTGGCATTTACATTAGTAATAGAGCACGCAGCCTGTTGAAGGGTGCAAACAGCCATTCTTGGAGAGTTTGCTTTTAAACCACTCTTACTGCATACTTTACTGCAACCATGTGAAAGCAGAACTCCTCTCACTTACTGGAAGGCTTTCTTTTTTGACTAAAGTTAATTGTATCCTCTTTGCCCTTTCATCATCAAAGAAGATGAGGCCTTTAGATGTTGTAGTTCAACTGATTAATTAAAAACAAAATTTGCACACTTGTGATTTATAGAAGAAATATTCATACAGAACTGAGTGAAGCGCAACTTACCTTTTGTCCTAAGACAGGCACTCTGCTCCTGTGACTCATGGTATCAGTCCAGTACATGCTGGGACATTTCAGAATAGTAGAGAGGCAGGCAGTGCCAAACGACTATTTCAGATGATTGAGAATAGAAGAGGTAACATTAAAAAGTTTAAATTCCTGATGTGTATTTGGCACTCTCTCCACATACACTAGACAAGGTATTTTTCCTTAGCTTTTTACCATTTTCATTAGAATTATATTTCCTACCCTACCAGTTACAAAATAAAAAGCAGAGGGTTTGTTTTTCATATAAAGATGTGGACTAGTCCAATTGGATTAACCTTGCATGTATATAAAAGTTATCACTGAGGAAACAGTACAGGGATCTTCAAGTGTTATTCTCTTTCTGGGGGAGCTGTGCATCAATTACTCTTTAATGCATCCAGATATATGTAGTTATACCTAAGTATTTGAAATACAAATATTAAATGTACAAGGAAATACACTTAGTATTTCTGTTCAGTATAGCAGACCTTCCTATGAAAACTGCTTTTAAAGTGAAGTATCATTCAGGAAACCTTTACCTGCTCAAAAAGGATTGTAGCAAATCATCCATCCAAATAAGGTAACAAATAACATATCCACTTGTTTACAGGAAACAACTGAAAAATAATTATCTCTTGCTTAGCTAAAAATATCACCCATGACTTGGAATTACTTTTGTCTCACTTAATGTGTCAATTATTAAAATCCAGTTACTAGATTGAAGCACTGCTCTAGTCAACAGGTTTTTAACTGTAACAAATACATATCAGTTGTGATGCATGTGTTTGTGTCTCTCAAATGTTATTACATAAAAAGGATCAAAGGTGGACAGTACATTACTCTGTTGATCCAAAACACAAAAGTGAAAGTGCTACTTCTAGTCCTAATTGCATTTAAAAAAAAACAACCAGAAAACCAAAACCAAACAAAACAGAAAAACAAACCCAAAACAAAACTAATAGCAGTTCCTCAGTGCATGAATATTTGAATATTTTTTCCTTGTGCAAGTACTGGTCATCTAAAAACCCAAATCTGTATTCCTCCTGGTGGGTGTAAATCAAAACTACTTTAAAAAGTTCACAATGGGCTCTTCATGAATGCAAATTTCCCACAAAACAGCATGCTGTTAAAAGTGTGCAACATGAAGGGAATGCCATCATGCTAGCTGAATGAGATTGGCAAAATATAGTCCTCTGTTAAGGTAAGGCAGGGATTTTAATACGTAACGAAAGTCAAAACAAGTCCTTCTGCAGCACAAACTGTTGCAGCTGTCTGTCCAAGCACCCTTCCGTTTATGTTCTCAGCATCCTGCAGAGTCCTCAAATTATGCCATATATATGAAGGTGTTGATATCTGACTCATCTCTTCTGATATATTTGTGCTCTATAAGCCATTCAATTTGCTCTTTTATCATTTTCTTTTGTGGCAAGAACATGTTTTTCAGTATTTCTACCAGTTCAGTCTGAAGCTGGGCATTAGTAATTTTCTTCCGCATTTTCATTATTTGGATGATAGCCTCCTGGTGGGGCACAAGAAGAGAAAGAACAATTTTAAATGCCTGAGCAAAGTGACAAAATTAACATAGCATTAGCAGGCGGCTCCTGGTAAGGCAAGACAGCAAGGAAATCTATACTTTTCCTTAACAATCAGATAGATGCCACATTTCTTAGCCTAAGTAGATATCAAACTGCTTTTACATGTGAGTTGATAAAGGAAAAGAATGAAGCACTGACAAGATGCCAGAGAGATAAGACAATTCCACTCAA
Organism: Sakesphorus luctuosus; assembly: GCA_013396695.1. Classification (NCBI taxonomy): domain Eukaryota; kingdom Metazoa; phylum Chordata; class Aves; order Passeriformes; family Thamnophilidae; genus Sakesphorus; species Sakesphorus luctuosus. Next base: position 78,429 of record VWZD01007158.1, read on the forward strand.
AGGAGCAGTTAAATCCTTTACCTAGAGTGTCAATTACTCACTAAAACAAAATATTCATTCACTCTCTGAGCAGAAGGCACCATTTCCTAGCTGACTTGTGATATACCTTGTGAACACCTCATGAAATGCAAACTTAATGTCAAATTAGAACTCCTAAGGAGTTCCTATGTCATAAATACAACCAGGTATTAATCCTTCTGCTTCAAGTATAGTCAAGTCATATGTTATGTCAGGCGGTACAATTCACAATGTGCATGGCCTGGAATCCTCTCTGACTGATAGAACAGACCTGAAACTTGAAGGTAGAATGAGATTTTTGAGATGCCATTGTAGGTAATGATCTCTGATGCCTGAAAAAAACTCAGTTTTTTTAGAACTGCCAGCTCAAAAGATTTGACATGAGTAGCTGACTGAAGTACGTTCAACGACAAAGCAGGAAGTTGCAGTTTGTACAGCTGTAAGATGCATTTTTAAACTTTCCTCTAAGGAAAAGGCTTCTTGAAGAGTTATACTGCCATTACGGCAAGTGTGATCCTATCTCCGAGATTTCCCTCTGCATACAGACCCAACAGATCTCAAGATCAACAATACTGTGTGCTCATGCTGGTGGCCAGTGTAAGCCAACTCTGCCAATCTGCTGCTGTCCCCCACCACTGCACTGTTATGGCTTCACCACTGGCTTAATATCTGCTTTGTTCTCTTTTATAAAGATGATGACCTGGTATTTCAGAACAGGAGGCTGATAAGTACAAGTGCAAAATCAGGTATTCACAAATGATCTAAATCAAACAGCAAAAGCAATTTACAATGGGATTCAAAGGCACTCATTTCATACATCAACATCCAACTACAGACAGCACGTAACGATAATACAACTAATTGCAGTAATGATAATACAACAAAAGAAATAGGGTAATTTTATATTCCTCTGATGGTTTACTTGCCTGGGTTCGTAATATTCTTAGCTGGACTATTCCTTCATTTTCTTCTTCCCGCATTCTCTCTGTAGTAAGTTGCAATCGACCAATCAAATTTATCTTGCCCCTTTTCTGAACTTTAGCGTTTTTTCTGAAAAAGTTGTATTGCATGAAAGTAAGCAAAAAACCAAACCACTTGCAATTACGGAATTCCTGTTAAACTTAAGTTACAGCTGCAAGGAGTACCTTTACATATCAGGTATTTACAGGCTATTACCATTGCAGCAGTGAGACAGCTGGCTGACAAATCAAAACTCAATACCAACATCTCTGCACAATAAAACCTAAATAGTGCTAGTAAGCATTACAAATAAATCCATCAGCTGAAACTGCTAATGTCTGAAGTTAAGAAGTTACTAGTACTATTTTAAAGAATAGAAATATACTTTCAATTTAATTATATATAAGTAGGGTTGTTTGGAGGGATTTTTTACAACAAAGTTCAGTAAATTTGACTGGCTATTATTCCATCAAAAAGTCTGGCAGAAAAGAAGGACAAACCCCAGCTATTTTAACAAAGAAAGCTGGTGGCATTCTTCAGTGTTTACCCACAAGTTTTCTGTACAGCCTGTCTCTTCTGTCATGTCCTCTCATCATTTCTCAAACCTCAGGATCCTGAGGACAGGAATAAACATTATGGCCCTGGGCAAGAAACTAAGCCCTGGGGAAGCAGTTTTGTCACCTCTCCCTCCACAGATCCAGACATCAGCTGCTACTGAGTATGAGGCACAAAATCTGAGGTTACTAGCAAGGAGCCAGTTCCCATCATAATCATTGTTAACAGAGGCAGGCAGAAACCCAAGTAAAACATGCTGAATGTAGAATATACAATTTAGATATTCTCTCTTTACATTATCTTGCTCTCCTGAAGAATTTCAAAGCACCAGTAGAAGAGCACTGCAATTCTCACAGAAACGAAGACAATCCCTCTGATAAGAGCACACCAAAAAATCCAGCTTTTGACAGCATATCATATTATTAAGCAGTTTCACTTCCAACTTATCACTCTGCTTTTGAAATTGTGTGTGTGTAATAATCATTCAGCATTAGTGCTCTGATTACAGGCTGTTCTTCCATGAAAGTTCATGGGCTCATTGGTAACAGGAACATACCAAAGCCTCCAGGTTTTGCACCTCATCCCTAGGTTTCACAGAAATTACACGTTTGTCTTAAGAAATCTGATTTCACAGAAATTACATGTTTGTCTTAAAGGGTTGCTGAGGGTCATCTAGTCCAACCACCTACTTGAAGCATGACTATTGCCAAAACTAAGTGAAAATAGGGCAGTAAAGCATGTGTCTAGCTTAATTTTGAAAAGTTTCAAGAACAAAGGTTACATTAAAGTGAATTCCTTCAGTTATAAAATAGCACATTGTTATTTTACTTTTCAAACATCATCTTACATTAAACTGAACTCCTGGTTCACCGAGAAGAGGGTTCCTTCTGTAAAGTCTTTGGGTGAATTGACTTGAGGTTCATATAATAAAACCTGACGTTTCAGCTTTGGAAATGCTACGAGAGACTACAGAGAAAAGGGGAGGGGGGGAAAGAATGAAAATAAAACACCAGACTTTCTAAATAGAAACGATTATTTTCTAAGAACATAAATCACTGTTGTACAGACTGTAGTGAGGGAACCACGTAGCCTTGTTTGGAGCTGTTAGAGGGCAACATGAAGATACCAGTAAAACCAGAGAGGGGACACAGTTTACCAAATCACCTCCTGAAACGTGTTAGCATAAGAAAATACCACATGAAGAAGCAAAATACACAAACTCACAGCTACAGAAGCGGTGTTAAGTCTGATTTATGTGATTTCTCTCTTTATTTGTGAGCTAAATAATTAGAAGTCTGATAAAGCAAACACTGAAGTTATTTTTAAGCAACATGTATTTATCAGGTGCCACTAATTTCCTAGAATTAGACCAGTCCCACTCCACAAACCAGTCACAACTCTGTGCTTTAGGCAGCATATGGTCAAAAACATCTTGCTGTTCCCAAAAGGTTGTTAGGTAATACTGGGCAGAGAGAACATGTTAATGTAAAGGCTGTGTGTGCTCAGCAGGAGTGCAAGGACACAGCATTACATTACAACTGATTAATTAGCAAGGCGTTCATGTCTCAGTTTCAAAGTGTTATGTGACAGTGCTTTCAAAATACTAATCCAGTATTTCAGAGTACAAAAACCAAGAAGCAATCTGTTTCAAGAGAAAGGGATATACCCATAAAGTCCTCCTAAGTTCTGCATCAGGGAGTTCAGTTGCCAGTTTAAGATTTTCAAAACTGATCTTCTCTCTGGGTCTTTGGTTCCACGCAAACAGCACAGCTAGCTGAAATGTTGTTACCTCCAAGTCATACTGGCCAACCTCATTCTTAAATGTTATCTGTGAAGAGGATGAAAATTTTATCATAAGCCTTTCTGGATCACAAGCTTTGTTACTATTATAAATACACAGAGCACAGTCATTGGGACTGATACACTGAAAACTATATACTTACAATTCCATTGGACATGAGGTGGTGCCAATGGAGTTTTCTACCACTGTGATTCTTCTTATAGAATTCTTCGACTTCTGGGATGAGATCTTCTAGTTCCGTGGGCAGTGAGACAAACACTTTTTCAGAACTTCGAGACCAGGCACCAGCATTTAAAATTTTAATATTCACAGAGTCAGCTGTAAGATGATATTGCATTATATGAATGTCCAGGTATGACTCATAAATAAAACAAAATGGTTGGGTTTTTTCCTACTCTGAATACAATTATGGAGGACTTTTCAGAAAGTTGCAGGGTGTCTACCCACTTACACATTATGGTACTCTATGCACCACTGGCTTTCTGCCAACAACACTGACTGAAATTCGGTTTTTTTCCTTGCTTCTGCAGAGCTCCTTAAGCCCTGATGCAGCTTTATAGCTGATGCCTGTAAGCACTACTCAAAGTTTTTCAGCAGTGGCAGGCCCAATACTAGATGTTCCTCAGCCTCTCTCTTCAGTGAAACTTAATCTCAGAATTGTGATTTAAGCTCTTCATAGCATGATCCAGGTCTCCTGCTGGCACATGTTTTTTGAGCACAGCATGGTGCACTCAGGAACAGTGATGAGGCCATAAAGGAAGGGTTAGTTCAGGCATTCACCTGGTTGTTGCTGATTCAAGCCCCTGCTTGCAATTTATCCACAAGAGTAGGGAGTCTGTACGTACAAGATTGCTCACATGAAACTCCACAGCTCACAGAGTGATACAGCTCCAGCTGTTACTCCTAGACTGGAAGCATCTGTAGACCCGGCTTTCTCCTGTACCAAGGAGAAAGCTGGGTCTACAGATACCTCCAGTGTAGGGGTAACAATGCCACAAAGACTATATTAAATCTGCAGTTGATATAATTTTTAACTCCTGATTTAACTGAACTATTTTTCACTAAGAGTAATGAAAAACAGCAAATAATTTGAGAACAATACCTGGTAAAGCAAGTTTATTATTTTTGTGCATTTCTTTGAAGGCCTGGTTCAAGTCTTCAGACACTTTGATATCCTGGAACATTCTGGCCAGCTTGTTTACATAGTCTGCTGGCATTCCCACTTCCTATATAAACAAACAGAACAGTAAACTATGACATAGACAACTAAGAACAAAAAGCTTTACTTTTAAAATAGTAAGCTTGAAAAAATTAAAAGCGTAAAAGTACAGAGGTATCATCACTTTACAGTAGAAGTTAATCTGCAATACAATTGTGGGTTTTTTGCAGGGATCATAGTTACCCCTTAAGGGCATATGATGATTCTTTTAAGAAATCCAAGTGCTGAAGAACATATGCATGCATTAAGGAATCAATGAATTCTGAGATTTGAAGGAATGTTTAACGCATGTAAATAATACTCTAATGTCCAAAAAATTTTAAAATTAGAATGCATCTCAAATTATTTACATACCTAAACAAGTACACTGCATTTTGTTCATTTGTACATGGAATCTATGAAGCCTTCAGATAATCACATGTGAAATATTTTTACATCTATCACTACCACTATTAGCCCATAGAAAAGAGCTAAACTGTTTTACGTTCACAAAGTTTTGTGCTAAAAGGGAAGTATAAGATGCTCTAGTGGCCTGTAATTTAAGATAAACCTCCTCTATGTAAGAAGGGTATTTAAGTTCAAGAGTGGGAATATTAATTAACCACAAGCATGAGGCACAACCAAAGAAAGATGTCAGGCTACTTACTCTGAGCCATTCAACCATATTCTCCTCAATTTCACTATCAGCTGATATATCCAATATCAGACGTCTCGTTAAGTGAGCTTTGTGATATCGCATGAAAACATCTTTATTCTGTACATATTTAAGTACCAGAAGCTGTAAAAAAATAGTGTTTAATGTATTTATTTGCATTGTCAATCAGACAAGTCTTCTAATGCTGATGTAATGGCACTGTAGACTATGAAGTAGAAAAAGGCTACTTGACATTGCCTTAAGAGTAACTGTTAATACTACCACAGGCACCATCTATGAATCTTTCCTAATATCACACCTCCAGTTTCTTCATTTGTCAAACCTAAAGAAATCCTCTCACATCAAAAAATACATTTACATTGGTATATAAAAGTCTCCTGTATTGTTTCCTAAACAAACATTAGTTATTGTAATATATTACAGTTTTATATAGACATTTAGCATACCAGTTTTGTGAACTGACACAGCCACTGAATGATTTACAAGATTTAAACACACATACACACTCATACACAGTACATTAACATAATAAACTCTTTTCCCTACTATTACACTTTGCATAACTGTTTTTGAAGATCAAGGCTTTGACCCACATAAGGAAATAAACAAATTCATTCTTCAGAATAATTGAGAAGTAGAAGGTAAAAACATACCACTTCCTTAAGCTTCGCTTCAATTTCTTCAGAGGTTAGTTTTTTGCTTAGTGGTGTTTTTCTTAGCAACATGTCACAGTAATTAGCAAGAAGCTCAGGGCATTTGGATTCAGGCTGTGTTTTCAATCCAACACTAGATAAAAGAAGAACAACACATCTTCAAACTATACAGAATCCTGCTATTCTGGAGAAGTCACACACAAGACAGACCACTCCTTCCTAAACCCCTTGGCAAAGGTCCTGGTGGTTAAGTCATATACTCACTAAACTAATGAAAAACGAGGGATAACACCCTTTTCTTCTTGAAAGAACAAATACTACCAAACATTTGCAGAGAGCTTCTCCAGCTTAATCATTTTAATTGCTTATATTTGTAGAACACTAACAATGAAGGATAAATGTCAAACTACAGTTCAAAACAAATAAATATTATATGGCAAGAAGTATTCCAGTGAAGAATTAACAAATGCTGCAGTGAAGTGTTTCACTTATCTTGTCAGTGTGCTGTAATGAAGTCTCAAGAACAACCTCCTGCACCACACTTCACAGACTGTAAAACTCAACACATCTACCACACAGTAACAGGATAAAATTATTTAATGAGAGGTATAAAGGGTGGACTAACAACTTGGAAATTTAAAGCAGACAAAAGTTAAAGCACATGCTGCTACAGTAGACGGACTGTGGTTCTTCAAAATTAATGCAAGCACCCGGTCATATTCTGAACCTGTGTGTGTGCTGGAGAATAAAACCAAGTGCCAAGGACCAATCCCTTTTCCTTAGAGTCAGACAGCACAAACTTGACTGCTACTCTCGAGGGCCCAGAACAAGCTCAGGAATCCATTCTCTCTCCCTCTCATCTATTAGCATAGACAGAGCTAACATTTTCAGACAACTTGTCCTTTTTCTTTAATTCATCAAGCAGCTTGCAGGCTAGTGTCTCCTGCCCCCCTAAAGGCCATTTGATGTACAAGTAGATCACTAGTCTTTTGGTTATTACAAGACAGAACCCTTATTTAATCCATGTATCCCAAGGTATTTCTGAACCGGAGTCTTCAAGATCCTGACAAGAAAGAAAAGTAGTAATGGGAAAGGGAAGCTGGCATTCCAGCTACCTAAGCTTTGTTTCCATGGTAGATCAGACTACTAACCACATATAAACAATCTCAACAACCTAATATATACAAATTCCTAATCAAGTGGCACATCACACAGGAAATGTTAAAAATCTATTAACTGACTGCCACCTTCTCTTGGCAGAGTTAGCAGAGCAGCCGCTGTAAGCATGCTCCTTCTTCTTGAGTCATGCAGGTCTGCCTAATCTACTGGAAGGTGTTTAAACTAACCTGGTTAATCCTGCAGTGAAACAAAAATGTGACAGCCAGACAGGTCACACTCACATCTGGCACAAGAGGAGGTGGAAAACAGCTTGTGGACCATATCACACCTTATTAGCCATAGCTGTTCCCATAAAGATGGCCGACACATTTTTCCTCAGGACCTTTGCTGGAGTTGCAGCAGAGTTTTACAGCTCAGGTTTTCAGAACTAATAATCCAGGAAGGTATTAACTTCAGCTAACAAACTAACTCATTAGTATAAAAGAATGTATCCTCAATTATTACAAATAAATTTGAGTTTAAACAGAACTGCTATGCACCGATCCACTTCCATGTGAAGAGAGTCTTACCAGAGGTCAATAAACAAACTGAAATTCCATAATGCAAATAACACTAAGCCCTTTTAAACGGTGTTACTTTTTGAAGGGATATTTTAAAAAACGTGATTCACATAAAGTTTATATGGCTTACCCCTTTTGCTTCAATGGCAATTCAAGTTTAAATATTGTAGCATCATTCACAACTGCTTTGTATGCCTGAAAAATAATTACAGATTGTTGGTGCTTCACTCAATTCCTTTCTGATATGAATTGCACAGACTACTGTAACATGAAATTAATTTGATTCTTTTTATTAGCCCAAAGGTTGCAGATTTTGTATTCTACTTGAGAATTCAAATTCTGTGACTCAATTTTCCCTTTAACTTTACATTTTCCTCTTTTCCATTAACATACTACTTTCCTTTAAAAAACAACTTAGGAAGGGATTACATGAGCAGGTTCATGTCTGAAGTCATGAGACAAATACGTAGTAAATTCTAAACAGAAATTACTGCTGAATCAGACATTAAGGTTCTCAACACAAATATCATCTTCCAATGTGCTCTACAACATTACAAAGCTGAACATATGCCAATTTATGCAGGACTACAACAGAAATTAAAAGCTAATCAGTTGGTAGTAAGTTTTGTCAATATTTTAGTCTGCATATTTACTACATTAAGAGCAGCACCTAAATTTAATGGTGAATGGGTCCAAGGATTTTGGAGACATCATAATATGAATTACAACAATTCCTATACTGAAAACAAAAGGTCAAAAGAAGTGCATACCTTATCTCTTGCAGTAAGAAATCTTGGATCATCTTGAAAAGCTTCTTTAACCAACTTACTAAACCGATTAAATAGTGTAAGCAATTGCTCTACGTATTTCTCAGAATCCTAAAGAGGCAAAAAATCAAATAAAAACCCAAGGCCCCACAGAATTCAGCGTGAACTTACATGTAATTCCCCAATCTGTAAAAATGTTGTATCCTTAAAAGCCTCCATACTATGAATGTGCATTTTATCATTATTCTCTGTACTGAAGAACTCTACAGGATGTAAGCCCATACACAGACTTTCAGGATAGCATTTGAAAGCAATATATACCAGAATATATATATATGTGTGTGTGTGTGTGTGTGTGTGTATATGTATATATATGTGTATATATATGTGCATATATATGTGTGTATATATGTGTATATATATCTGTATATATACACATACACACACACATATACACATATATCCAAGAACATATATAACTTTCAAATACCCTACAACAACTTTTAAAATAAAAAGAAGTTTTCAAGGACCAACAAAAGATACATCCTAATTGCTGCAGACACTCAGGCCTCCTAAATCCTGATGATAAAAAGTTGAAAAAGAATAGTGGGGGGAAAAAAATCCTTATACTTTATACACTGAACAACCACTCATAGATTGAAAGCAAACTTCAAATTTTGTCAGGAAGTTAGAATTCTGGAAAAATTGTTTAGACCTTTTTAATCTGGAAGCTAAAACAATCCTATCATAAAAGCATGTCCTGCACTTAAATTAAAACCTTTTCTTTAATGCAAATTCAATTCACATTTTAAAGATAGAACTGAAAATGTTAAGAATATAAAGGTACCCTAAAGACATTTAAAACTTTCAGTTTTAAATCAAACTTTCATTTTTAAATCAAAGTTTTTTTAAACATAAAATCTCCAGGAACTATTTCCATTCACAAGTTTGTCTCATGAATAGAGAGTAACTTCTGCAAGTTGTTTTTTCATTGTTGTTTTATTAAAAAACAATACACTTACAGTAGTAATAGTTTCAGCAGCTGCTACCATGTCTGCTAGTCCAGCACTAACAATATGTTCTTCCAAATCCTTCAGCATAGGCTCTATGCCATTCGGAACTTTATCCATCAGTGAAAACATTAAATGCAACTCTGAAAGACACAAATACTGATGAAGCCAGCAGTCCAAGACCAAGTAAAATCCAAATATACTGTATTTCTGCTAGGGATATCTCAAGTGGAACACTAAATATGTAAAGCACAGATAATACAATTCACCCTTAAAAAGAAGGATGTTTTGAGTAATCTTCTAATTCTTGTTCTACAAGATTTATTGTGGGGAGTGACAGTGTGTGTGTGGATGTCCTAAGGTCTGAAGGAATCAATGAATGCATCCTTAAGGACCAGAGAGCTACCTGTAGAATGTAAAATACCTTGTAACCAGTAGAATCTTTCCATGTATGTTAAGTGAACTACTGACCAATAGTGTGCTAGCATGTTATATATCAGAGTGGATAAAAGTGAAGCTGTTACTAAAGTCCTTTGTCTTTGGTGAAGCCTTCTGATCACACTGCAGCCTGAGTTGTCTGTGCCTCCTCTGACCGCCTCAAATCTATTCTACCCTTATCCCAATGATTTGTCTCAAGGCAAAGCAAGGTGTTTACTGCAATGTGATACTTGCTTATGCATACACTACCACAAGCTTGAATAAAACCCCATAAAAGAAGTGGCAACTTGAATTAAATGCAGATTCTGCCTGCCTTAAAATCCCTGGCAAAAACAACTCTCTCTCTCAGCTGGAAGCTTACAGGAGTTTATGCAGGAAATCGTATGTATCCAAGACATTTTAAAATTTTACATTAAAGCTAAACAGAGCTGTCTCTGTGTATCTTTCAATACCACCTACAATGATTTTATTTTATCAAAAGCATGCAAAATTCTGAATTAACCAAAACTAAGGCAAACAGTGAACTCTTTTTCCCAAAGAGTTTATTAAGTTTTTCTGAAAGTTACCAGTCCAAAAACTTCACAGTGATGTGATTTATTCATCTACTTTTTGTGAAGATATTTCAACACTGCTAAAAAACCTGTACTGAAACATCAATAATCATCTTAACAAAGCTGTCCACAAAGAACACTGGGATTAAGGTCACCAGATTGTTGCAGAGAGACCACAGAGATCTGAACTCAACACAGTAAAGGACTCTGCTTAATGAAGTAGAACAAATCAATCATGGAACTGATCCTTCTTTTGATAGAAAAAATTTATAGATTCTGTTATTTTCCCAATGTTGTATCTACTGCAAAATGGGAAAAGCCTCCTCAGCAATACTTCTGTCAGCAACAAACATCAGGATCCTGTCACCACTGAGGATGAAGTATGATACCAACTTCTGCATCTCAACAGCTGCTGCAGGAGCAAATAGAAAAGCAAGGCCCATAAAAGGAAAAAAATCCTTTTAGAACATAACAATGCAAATAAAAGAATGGAAACTTCAAACAACCTTCAATAAGAACCTAGAAAGGTACTAGAGACAACTCACAATGGGCTGAACAAGAAGATTTCAGGAATTAGAAAAAGAAAATTGAGTCAGATGCATTCTCAGTGCAATTTAGATGTACTGTAAGTGATGGCAGGAATATTTTACATAGAGTAAGTCCAAAAAACTCACCCAACTTTTACTGGATCTATTAAGCTGTACTTTTAAAAAGCGTAAGAGGGAGGAAGAGATGACAGAAAAAAAGAGAAATAAAATTATACATTAAAGGGTTCTACCTCTGTTCCTGTAAACTAGTGATGGCATGAATAATTCAAGAAAAAATTCTCCTAAGAACTGGTGGCAAAGGAAGACTCCAGGTGCATCCCTAAAACTGCAGGAACCCCCAAACCCCCCAAATTCTTCAAAGACAGAATTCAAAGTAACAAAATCAAAAGGAGTATTTCACTGGAATTTCTCTCAGAATATATTATGACACTGAACAGTAAAGAAATCTGTATTGGGGATTAGTTGTTGGGGCACACTTAGTCTGTTTTCATTTTTTATTCATAAAAGCCAAGTATTTCTGTTGTACTTCAAGAATAAAATTTAGGCCTCACATCCCCACTATTATAAGCAAATAAAAATACACTAAATCAATTATGAAGTCTTTGCAAGTTATGACATATTTGATAGCTTTTAGCTGGAAAACATTATTCCTTCCTTTGCACAGCATGTAAATATTAAGTACTTAATATAACAAGAGTATTTTGCAGTAGTGCCCTGCTCAGCCAAAAAAAAAACATCAAAAGAATCTTCTTTTTGTCAGTGCTGTTTAATAAAGAAAACAACACTAAATTTTTTTGGCAAATAATATCAGAAAGTCACATGCATAAGCAAAGTGCAGAGAGGGCATTATCAGATGTATATACTACTATGTATAGCTCCAGTCTTTAATTACATTCTAGTCATCTGCACTTGTGTCCTTCATTAAAACATTTCACACAGTTCTGCCATGCTAAGTGGAGGTGCTTTGCAACCAAGCACTGACACAGGGCAGACACAGCCACAGGAGAGGACTGTGGGAATATTCCAACAGGTTCCTTCAAAAAGATGCTATGGCTGCCATAGATGAACCTTCTGAAGCTCTACATTTACATAAGCCTCCTGGACTCTCCCAAAGGCTGTAACATACACTCGTAAGAAGTTTTGTGGCTTTCTACATTTAGCTCTGGACTACTGCCAAAAATCATGCTGCTAGATGAACAGATCACTATGACATTGTTTTGAGGTCAAATACTTTCTGAAATGCTAGCTTTGTGTTTCTGACAATATTCTAAGTCATAAAACAGTTTTCATATTTCCATGGAAATGAAAATTTCATAGAACATTAGGAAATATTCCCTGGTTTTAGGATACCAAAACTTCAAAGGAAAATTAACCTGTGATTTCAGTTGGTTTTTTTTTTAATTTCCCTACCTGAATTATGACATTTTAATGACATATCTAGTTTGTTTTATCATACGGAACCAACACGAGATTTCTGAATCACACTAGCCTCTCAATTTGTGGCAGCAGAATTAAAAAATAAACTTCTGAAAACTTTAAAAAGGCATGCAGGGCTAACTTTCCATACTCACACTGAATTATTGGCTATAAAACCACGTGAACAGCTTGCAGACATTTTGTTCATTTGACATACTGGTCTGGCACAAATAATCAGAATAAGAAAAATTTCTCCCTGTCTTTCAGAAAAAGAGATTTGTAAAGACATGCTTCACTTTTGTTCCAGGTGTAAATGGGCAGCAGGCTTGAAATACAGGGCAAGTGTTTGTATCTGAAGTATTCAAATAGAAGGTAAAGACATTCGTAACGCTTACAAGAGTTGGTCAATATGATTAAAATAAGTGTAGGAAAAAATTACGAAAAGAGAACACAAAATACTCTTTTTGTTAAGTAAGATGAGAGCTATTCACTCATTCAGATTAGGTTAATGCATACACAAATTTCAGAAATGATAGAAAAAAGTATGAACCAATGATGGTAGTGTTTTTGTGGGACAAAATTGTTTATGTGCAGTAATATTTTTCTGTGAAACACTATCACCAACTATTAAAAACTGTAATGTGATATATCTACACACGAATCTATTTTTATGAAGTTAATGCTGGGTTCATCCTGCACTGTTCTTGAGGCTTCACTTACTTTCTGTTTCATTTCGTTTGATCATGCCTTGGCATTCAGCTAAAATAGTCTCTTTAAAGGATGTCACCAGGGCATTGACGCAGCACTCCATCAGCTGAAATACATTAAACACAGAATTAGCTCATGCACCCACCTGAACACCCAAGTCTGGCGTGCCTCAAGTTTGCCATGACACAAAATATAGTCTGTTCTCAACAACCAGCTCTATAAAACAATTAATTCATTCACTGATTCATAAAAAGGATGTGCAGTTTGAATAGAATCGATACAGGAGCCTTCCTTCAAAATGTTTAGGTTAGTAAATTTGGTAAAACTCTCCTTCAAACCATTAATGAGCTTAGTATTTCTGTCGACTCTTTTCTCTCAAGGGAGCCACTACTTTTGGAACACTAACTACCCTACCTCATTTCCAAGTATACATCCAAGTGCCAAGAATAGTTCTCATTCCAGCATACCCTATTTGGACCAGGCTGTATGGCTTGAACAAGGCACTAGATCTAGAACAGAAACTGCTAGTACATGTCAGAACCATCTCTCTTTTGTCAGCCTCTTCATACAGGTTACAATTTATAGCTGTGCAAAATGAATGATTCACAGCTTAACAAAAGGTATAAAGCACACTTTGAGCCACTGCAAAAAAAAAAAGCAGATTTAGAAGGTATTTATTTAAAGTAACCTGTTTCCTGAACCAATCTCAATGTAGACAATTATGTACTATTTATTGCGGTTAAATCTTCCTCCAGAATCTGAGCTGTGTAAAATATTGCTCAAGAGGAAAGGGGAAGGAAAAAAAGAAAAACATCCTTTATATTAAATGGCCATATTTCAGCCTAAGAGGAAATCTATTACAGTTTTAATGAATTTCTATTGCTCCTTTTGTTTACAATGAACAAAAGGAGGTATTCTAAATAAGCACTGTATTCTAAATAAGCACTGAGAAACCCTTTGCCAGTCAGATTGGCCAGCTTATTTTCAAACATAGGGAAAAAACCACCATACTCAAAATAAAAGAACAAGAAACAACGTGAATAAAAACCTGCCCTTCAGTTTGAACTTTTGATCTACATGTACTATTAAAACTCCTGTAGAAATTGTAGATTGGAAAGTAATACATATTTTTGCGAAAAACATAATGTATGATTAAAAACTATAAAATAAACAGTGTCGGTTTACTGCTGCCAAATACTACTGTAACAGAAAAATAAAAACTGCAATGTAATAATGCTACATAAATATGAAATACATAATGTTTCTACACATTATACTCACTGCTTCTACAGAGTTACATTCACGTCTTGTTTCTAAATATCGTAGTGCTCTTTTCTCTTCTTCTTTTAGTTTAGCATCTGCCTGTGCAAAAGTAGAACAGCAATCATTTTAAGCACTAATGCTTTCAGAATAGAATTACAACAGAATTTTTACTTACATATTTCATATAATTCTGTACACCGTTTTGTTGTAAATAAGAAGGAGCTTGTGTTCTATAAAACCTCTCTGTTGAATCCAAATATGCCTTTTCAAAGTTATCCCGATATATCTGAAGTTTATCTTCAGGATTAGAACAAAGATTAACTGCAAAGAGAAAGTCCAAACTTACTCTCAAGTCTTGGAAACTTACGTGGCTAATAATAAGCAAATCTCAATGAGAGAGTGAGTCCTGTATCAGAAGGTTGCACTGAACAACTTGAAATACCTGATAAATGCACTCTGATCACAAAAAGTAACCAAATTTTTCCAGTTTTTGCTCCAAAACCCACTCAGATGAGCTACAGGGAACTGGAAAAAACAGCATACTTAGCTCCAGTACTTCAGACATTCAAACATGGTAACCATAAATACACATACAAATGGAAAACTGTAAGGAGGGAAAAAAACCACTCAGCATAATGTCTAATGAAGTGAAAATTCTCTACCTGACTGAATAAAAAGCTTCTCTTAGACACTCTTATTAGAATCACAATGTCTTTTTTTTTCCTGTTTTACAAGAATGGAGACAGTGAGCTTACTGCAGTGCTTTGCACTGATGGGAAAAATTTCCATTTTCCTCTCATCTGTTACAGAGAAATAAATAGTCATTAAATAGAATATGCTTTAAAAAAATTAGAATTGGTCATCTACAAAGGCATCCAAGAGAGCATTAGCCACAAGTTTAATTCAAGAGGCTGCACAGCAGCAGGCAATGGTGAAATATCATAGAGGTTTCAGATACACAGATCTGTTCTGCAATGAAGAAAATCTTAATTGCAGCTGCTTCACATTTATTCTTCAAACTGTCTGCAGTGTCAGAAATGGCACATAAAGGAGTACAGACAAAGGTGTACCTGCAACCCTAAAAGGTCAAAAAGTTTTCTCTTTGAAAACTTAGATTTTGCAGTAATTGATACACAGATAAATCACTTAGAAGTTAAGAATATACACAGAATTTGTTTGGTAACATGTATTAACAAGAACAACAAAAAGAACAGAACAAAATGCTGAGATGATACTTTTAACTCTACCACAACTGCCGAATTCGTATGAAGAAAATTAATTTACTAAAATGAGGAGGCAACAGACTGGCCTGTGCAAGACATACCATATGATTCTCGAACTCCAATAACGAGCTGAGAGTCGAAAGCTTCTCCTAGTCTTTCCGCATGAACCAGCTTCATTGCACTGTCTTGAAGTCTATTTTTTATATTTGAAAATATGGATTCATTCCATGTATCTAGCATGAGCTGTGTATCAGAAGGAAGGAAAAAAAAATCCTGTCAGAAAGGTACATGCAGACCTAAGTTTGTGCAAAAGAAATGCAAGAGATCAGAAACAGAAATCGAGCAACTTATAATGTAATTTTCCCGTCACTCAGCAGTTCAGCTACGTTAGAACTTCATCTTGCTCTGAACTTGTTACAGAAGTTATGTTCAGCTTACATTCTAAGCCTGCTTTATGTAAATGAACAGCTAGGGGAAATCAGTCTTTAATGCATGTATTATTCCATAATTCTGCATTGTTTCTACAGTTCTTGGTAAACAGTCAAGTAACTTTTCAAGCAATGAAACAGCTCAGGAGTTGCACTATCAGGGGGTACTTTGGAGCCACACATCCATTTGGCAGGTGCAGTCTTAAACAAAACTCAACCAACACCACAATTATGTAGAGAAAAAGACTGATGGTTCTGGATTGCATTTATCTAACAAGAAAGTTCAGTATGCAAGTGTAATGCATGTGTGATTTACAAAAAGCCCTCCAAATCTCAGCTAAACACCACAAAGTTTTAAAATCAGTTATGCAGGCTCCTATAAAGATCTGCATCACTCAGTGGGCCCCTTTATATTCCATTGTAAGATACATTTATTTTTGGTGATTGCTACTGATGCTGCTGCAAATGCATTGCATAACACCTGACCATCATACTTGTGGCCCACCTAAGCCCTATTAGCTCCTGAAACATGCTATGTGTTTGCTAAAAATAATAATAATTCACTTTAAAGTTATTTTGCTTCGAGTTATTTTTTTTCCTCTCAGACACTCAATCTGGACCACTCTACATGCCACTGAATACCTAAAGCAATTATGCCAAAGTTTCAAAATTAATGTTATTTTTTTCTATCCAACACAGGCCATTTCTTTGCTTTAGAAGACAGCTCAAACTTAGACCATCTACAGACTTGACAGTAACTGATATGAATGTAATTTAAGTCCAGTAATTCTCAGTCTACACTGGCAGTGGAAAGCAGGTTGTAATCATAAAATTTACCAATTCAAACTTTATGTTATGACTGTGAAAAAGCTTACTAAAAATGAACTTAGAATGACTTGACACCATTGTATGGCAAAGGTAATAGTAAGGATTAGAAAATCTTACTTCATTCCTGCTTTGTAAATTCTAGATTCTAACACAGCAAGCACCTAATAAAAGTCAGAGATCCTTTCAAGGGAGTTAAGTTTACCATACTTTATTCTTAACTTCTCCGTAACTCTCTCAATTCCCACTAAATTTCCATTTCTGAGACTGAAGTCATATGTATTGGAAGGGAATGTTTAAAACATTGCAACATTCTTAGAAGCAAAGCTTTATTTAATTACACTTCCTCCATTACATTTTTGTTGCTTTAACTTTATTGATATAAACATTATATAGCACTGTGCAATTACAGAACTTGTTTACAAGAGCAGAAGTGAGTAAAAAACGGAGACAGAAAAGGTGAAATAATGTCAAGCAGCCTGGCAGGCACATTAACAGCTCTGTCATAGTCAAACTGCTTCTAGACATTATGGATAGGGACGTTTCATACAAATACTTGAAGGAAAACACATGTATCATTTTGGGTGACTATATGAAGCATTTCTGAAACATGGGAAAAGTTTCCACGAGGCACTTTTTAGAAAGCTACAGAGAATGATGCCAGAAACAGAAGGTGAATATGAAATAATGAGATAGGCTGGAGACTCTGGGCTTTAATGTCCCAGTGATGAGCTGGTCTTCATAGACTGCATAAAAGAGAGAAGACACCTCCAACAGCTTCATTCCTGACCAAATCTGAATTGTTAGAAATCAGCTCTTTCTCCTGGATTCTCTTGTTTACTTTGTCCTCTTAACCTTGTTTTTCCTTTAATTTCTTAGTTGTCTTGCCTTCTGCATAAAGCAGAATTAAGAGTTCAAGTTTTCCACATCTTGGTGAGTCTAGTAAGGTCACATACTTTCTCCAACAAACCATGGAAACTAAAAAGGTAACTTGAGGTGGTGATTCCTCTCTTTGCTGCTGTTCTCGCTTCCTTTTCTTCCAGAGGTATAGGGACAAGATGTCAAAATAGAAGGGCAAAGAAAAAAACCTTGCTCAAAGTAAGACATTTAAACTATTTTGGTTTTCCCATCCTGGAGACAGGGGAACAGTTAAAATGATCTTCAGTCCCGTATTAAAGACTGCTAAAGAAATTTTATTTCCCTACAGATACTTTCTGCAATGAAAAGGAATAATGAATGATGTTAAACTAAAGTGCTTAACATTTTACACCTGATATCCTTTGTTTTTCTTGCAATTTCCAGGACCACTATTGATGGGACTCAGAACACTGACTACTCCACACTCAAACTCCTAGACTTTCTTTACACGTTTGATACGAAACTGTAAAAAGATCATATCCACAAGATTCTATATGTCCAATCTTTTCATTGATATTGGAGAAAAGAGGGGAAATTGAGATATCAATACCCATATTTAACTTAAGATGACAGTATTTAATTGGTCACTTATAAAATGCAGAGGTATGTTCCAATTAAGATTTTGTCCTAGGGATACAAACTAGGAGCAGAAAAACTACTTACTTATGTATACAGGTACACTTGCTACTCACAAATATAAAAAAGTAGGTGAATTTACAACTACTTGCCATTCCAGAATTCAAGTCATAATTAAAAAAAAACCCAAACAAACCCAAAGCCCAAAAGAGAAATGCTTTAATCACATGAACAAAACTTTTAATAGACAAAGTGAAACTGGAGAAACAAAGTGAAACTATCGTGGAGAGGAAAAAAAAAATGTTGCAGTGCTGTTCTGGCCCTCCCACCAAAGCAAAGTGATACATCATGTTACATGAGTGGTGAGGTTTCATTTTCAGCTCCAGAGTCCCCCAGTACTGTTACTATGGGCAAACAGAGCGTACCACAGCCCTTCACACCGATCACTTACCTTCCGAACAATACTGTCCTCTACATTAGACTTCTTGTTGCTGCCCTGCTTGCCCATTAAAGTAATCTCTAATTGGCAAAATGGCTTGGGCAGAATATCACACTGTGTGAAGAACTTGCGCCACTCCACTATATAGGCTTTCAGCAAAGCTGTATCGTCCTGGTGACTCAGCACTCTCTGGAGGGAGGGCAGAGAAGAGGAGGCAATTTATAAACAAATTTATGCACAAAATATGGGCTGACTGCTTATACTGAAAATAACTCCCCATGTAAAACTCAGATATACAGATATATCAGAATAAGAAAGTCTACATATTTAAGTGCCATTTAGTTTATGGAAGTAGTTATTAACCCATGGCATATGGGTCAATTCTAAAGGGTAAAGAAATATAGCAACAAGCAAGTAGTCAGCAAGCTTGAATTTTCCAAATTAACTTTTTTACCTCCTTTTAAGCCATCTGCAAGTCAAAAATATCAAAACCTTTGGCATTACTGGGACAACCATATGCAAAAAAACCCAATAAACCAACAGAGCATAAACCTGTAAGGACTATGTTATATTCTATGTAGCGAAAAGTTTCAATTCAATGGCATCTACTAACCTTTCCTTAGACTCAGACAGTTAGTTAACATATATATTTTGATAAAGCCTGGAAAGTACAGCTACACTGTGCAATGGCTATCAAAATGCTTAAAAACTGCCTCTCAAATAACAGCCAGCACAGAACATATCAAAGGCCTCACTTCAGCACAGCATTTATGCATGTAAGCAAGTAAGCTGTAGAACTTTTTTTACATGTTTGGTTATACAAATGCCTCTATAAAAAACTGTTTTCCTGAAGCAAAGCCTTAGTGATGTAAATCACTTCACTAAAGGAAGATTTTACAGACTTCCATTTTTAACTTTACAAACCCTTGTCATGTGGTTTTTTTTGTTTTTTAAATTTCAACAACAATCCCCTCTTTTGAAACCATTATTACAGACGACATCTTTTGCTGTATGTCTACAAACAAAAGAATTTCCTTTGAAGCTACTGAGGAAGTCAGTTGTCTGGAGGGAAGCCCATAAAGCTGGACAGCCCAAGCTTGCTGCGTCGATAGCACAGATATCTGTGGTAGGCCCTACATGTGGCTCATTTTAAAGCCATCCATGAACGTGTCAGCACAGCACCAAAGCCAGAGAAATGACTATTTTTTCTCAGTAATTTCTTCTGGAAAATTCTGCCTTAAGAAGTTTTCGAGTGGAAGAAGATTCCATAAGCACTGTTGGATAAACAAAGATAATGCTGTGTTTTGGGGCTTTTTTAACATAACACAAAAATCACTGACCACCCCAGCTTCGAGCACTGTAATGAAACAATGCACCAAGGCAAATGCTCAAGGCTAAGTCTTCTTTTTGTCAATAGAAGTTTGCAGGGTAATTATGACCTCCAGAACATCATGAAATGTCAAACAAAAAAACAAGGCATTTAGATCCAATAGAAGTCAGAACTATATGGTTATTTTTCTAACAACATGAATAGAAGTTATGAAACGTTAAGAACTTACTGCTTGAGCCTGTTTAATAAAATCAAGGATGTCTTCCTTCAGAGCCTGATGGATTTTTGCTGGACCTTTATCATCCCACAAGCAAACTGCATGTACATCTCTAGAAAACAATTTATCCACCTTTTAGTAACAGCTACTCAAATTTTAATGCTGTAATGTATGAGGCTTAAACGATCATAATTTCAGTATGTCTAAGAAATTTACACACTTTTTATCTATCATTATCAAACAACACACAGTTAGGTTCCAGTGACAGATGCAAGAAGACAAGTTTGGGGAAGAGACTGAGGTTTTAAGAAAAGTCCTGGAAGTATGTAACTGCAACCTGTCTAGGAGAAGGCCATGGTCAAAAAGGAGATATCAAAGACAATTCTGTTTTCAGTACTATTCAATAACCTTTATTGAATGAAAGACAATTTTTAAACCTTTCCTTTCACAAAGATAGAAATCACTTGCCAGCAGCAGGATTACCACTCAGCCCATGTTATTCTAAAATACTTTCATTAACATGCAACCTTCACTGACAGTTTCACAATCTGAACACTAAAACATCCTTGTGCTGCAAAGGAAACAGACCTTTCTCATGAGAAATTTGAACTCTGAGGGATCACATAATTTAAAAGATGATGGAGTTAGTTTAGTAAGATCACTTAACATTTCAAGGCAGTGGTAGCATTTTAAAGTGGAACCTTACTGCAGAAAAGCTACCAAACAGCATCGCAAAGCAAAATTCTATTACTGAGTTTGAATCAACATTCAAATAAAATTTTCCCTACCCGACAAGTAAAATTTTTCCTACCAACAGTCCAGCAAGTGTAACTTAATTCCTACTCTTTCCACAATGAAGACTAAATAAAGCAAGTTACACTCCAAACCATACATCATATACAATGTGTCCTAGCAAGCCTTTGTTTAACTTATTACCATCCACTGGTTCTTCTGCCTTTCATTAATAAGGCCACATTTTCACAGAAAAGCAACCATACAAAGTTATTACTTTGTCCCTATTAAATGAATAGACTTATTTCAATACAAAAGCAGCTTTTTTAGTTTAACTGAAAAGACAAAGCTTGCAAGGTAAAAGGTTCCTGTAACACAGATCAAAGGTGCAGACCCAGGATTCCAGAGGTTTCTCTAACTGGTGGAACTTATGCAACGTTCACATGCAGAAAGACGTTACTGCATTTAGAATGTCACTGTTTCCTGACAGTACTGAAAAAAAAGCAATACTGGATAATTGTACTCAAAGGACAAGTAGAAGACACCTACAGATTTTGAATTTTTATTGAGAAGCTTAACAAAGAGCACTGTCCAAAAATATGAACCTAGGAGAGTGGGTTCCTTTCCCTCAATAGCCTTATTTTAGCCATGAAGTTACTTAAGTTCTGTTCCATAATTCAGCTCCAAGAAAAACAATAAATAGAAAGTTTCAATCCTAATGTAGAACTATTGAACTAGTTATTAATAATTAAAGCAATTACTCAGAACTGAATTTTTACCCTGACTGTACCATGTTTCTAGCAACTACTACAGTAGAGACAGCATAAGACATTAACATCTATTATATGATAAATTACTATTCCTTTTGGTTGGCAGAAAAGTATCACAGGTGCAGAAGGATGGGTGGAAAAAGAGTCACTACACCGTCCTCATCAAAAAGAGCAATAAAGACACAGACTGCACCACGACTGCATTTCAATAAAAACTACTTTTGTGACAGATTTTAAAAAGCACGAGAGAGTCTGCAGGTTTAAGCTACAACTGTATTTGAGGGAAAATAACTCCACTGAAACGAAGATTATTTTAGATATACTTCTGATATAACTTTTGTAATTCACTCTTGTATATATATATATATACACACACATATATATATATGGCCAGACTTCATGAACGCAGATTTGGGCAGGGCTCTCCCCACGTGGCTGTGCCCTTCCAGCCTGCACAGTGGATTTTTTAGGTGAGGCACAGCGTGCACAGAACTGGCCCCACCGTTTAAGTCCTGAGGTCCATCTGCCACGGCCGAGCGAGCTTGGACAGTGACAGTGAAGTCCTCGGGACTGTCACAGCACCTGGTACTAACCGGGGCTGACCCTGCTGAGCATCCGAGATGTGACGGGATGGGATGGCAGGGAGGCATTGAACTGCCAGGGGACGGTCCTACTGAGACTGGAACTCAGGCCCTTGGGATTCAGAGTCCAGAGTGCTCTCCTTTACACCACGGGACCGCCCCAATTCCCTCCTGTATAATGTTGGCAAAAATCAAAATATGTATATTATGAAAAAAATCATCTCCTAACCAGAAGCCACTTTGGACTTTTTGGAAGGAAGAAAATGGCACTGTTTTCAGAAAGTACATTAATGTAAACATTGTCTGAAAAGTATTATTATATCATTCTTAGGGCACAAAAATATTCAAATTATACCAGTTAAACTGCACCACCCTGCTACTTCAGTAGCATTCTTAAATTATTTTAGAAGAAAGCCATTGAAATCAGAATAATGTAACATTCAGCAAACTGGCCCTAAATGGACTTACTGTCAAAGCAGTAAACATTTGCTCTCTAATTCCAAGAAAAAAGTATGTGGGCAGGTATAAAACCTATTTACTATGGTCAGTTGAAGTCAAAAATTCTGCTGTTCTTTTGCCACCCTACATGCAAAGATCTGAACCCCAGCAGAACTCTACTTTTGCACATTTACATTGGTGTAGACACATTTATCACTTCATAAAAATCAAACTAGCACTTTTGTTTCCACACAGTCTGTGTCACACATGGCTT
Organism: Sakesphorus luctuosus; assembly: GCA_013396695.1. Lineage (NCBI taxonomy): Eukaryota > Metazoa > Chordata > Aves > Passeriformes > Thamnophilidae > Sakesphorus > Sakesphorus luctuosus. Next base: position 101,421 of record VWZD01007158.1, read on the forward strand.
CTGTATCAGGAGCAGTACAATATCTGTATTCCCACTATGCAGAAGACTGTAAGATACTAAAGAATTACTTACGAAAACAGATCAAACCATTGCTGTTTTGTGACAGACTCCTGACGAAGAAGTTTCAGAACGATGGGGCGCATGAAATCCCATTTGTCTTCAAACTGAAGCGAACCTTTATTCTAAAAGGAACAACAAAAATAATTCTTAATAAACAGTTTTCTTATCTAAAGTTATCTTTAAGGATTGAAGTTTCTAAAGTTAGCATAAAAATATTTTCTTCTCAGAGGTTCCCTCATAAGCTACTGAGCCACACCACCACAGCTGACCAATACTTTTCATAGCATTATTTTAAAAAGGGAGAGCTATGATTTGTTTCAAAGAGAAACAGGCTGCCAACTTCACCATTTATTCTCTGCATTAGCTACAAGAAACAAGTTCTAAGCAGCATTCTTCAGTTGCAAACGGAGTTATACACAGACAACATGAACGACACTCGGCTCAGCTTCACTGTTGCAGCAAAGACAGATGCAACAAAAGTCATGAGGTAGAGTTGCAAACTCGTCTTGAGTAAATTACCCCGATCAAAATGGCAGCCAGGCATCAGGAATTGCACCTGTGAATGCCTCCATCCATCCTTCTTCTCTCACCATGCATTTGGCATCAGCATTAAAGAGGGAGGAAGGAAACAGAGTAATGTAGGAGCTGCTGTTTGACAGACTCCCAGATTCCCTTCATAGAATCACAGAATTGATTGGGTTGGAAAAGACCTCCGAGATCATCAAGTCCAACCCGTGGTCCAAGTCCTGTCCCTTTACCAGATCATGGCACTCAGTGCCACGGCCAATCTGCGTTTAAAAACCTCCTGGGATGGTGAATCCACCACCTCTCTGGGCAGCCCATTCCAATGCCTGATTACTCTCTCTGGAAAGAATTTTTTCTGATCTCCAACTTCAATTTCCCCTGGCAGAGCTTGAGCCCGTGCCCCCTTGTCCTATTGCTGAGTGCCTGGGAGAAGAGACCAACCCCCACCTGGCTACAACTTCCCTTCAGGTAGTTCTAGACAGTGCTGAGGTCACCTCTGAGCCTCCTCTTCTCCAGGCTAAACAACCCCAGCTCCCTCAGCCTCTCCCCATAGGACTTGTGCTCCAGTCCCTTCACCAGCCTTGTTGCTCTTCTCTGGACCCGCTCCAGCACCTCAATATCTTTCCTGAATTGAGAGGTCCAGAACTTCCTGGGGGATAACTGGCCATTGGCAGTCTGAGGACCAAGACTAAAGTTGGTGCAGATGAATAGTATTTACACTGTGCAGAAAAATCTAATGCAAGGTGGATTTTTCAAACTTACAATAAAAATTAAGAGGAAAGCTAAAGAAATTAAATGCTGCCACATAATTCTGATTATTCTGAAAAATCTCACCATAGTACACAAACTAACTTACTTTCATCATTAAAATCCCAAAACCATCACAACAACTTTGTGGAAAAACAGCAGTTCTACTGTGTATGTTGTGATCCTATTTGCTTACAGCTCCACATTTTAAAAAGAAAAACCTGCAATTAAAAAACTACATTGACTGAGAGTTCTGTGGCAGAAAGACTCCTGGTTATCTGCAGTGTTATGTTCCAATGCACTGTTTACTTTGGAACAGATCATTGTCTTGGTCAGTGATACTACATTTGACACAATTCACTTCAAATGCAGCAAATAATACAGTCTGACTACTTGAAATTTTGACAAGTGTACTGTTCTGCCACTAACATCTCTTCTGATAAACAAGCACAAGCAGCACACCACGTTCCCTCAACCATCTCCTTTTGATTAGTTTCTACATGGAAATGGACAATTAGAACTGTTATTTAGTATTCAGAATAAGCACTATAAGAAACTGTATCCCCTTGTGCACTTACGTCCAAAGATACATCTTCAAGCAATAAAGATGCAACAGGCACTACAGTAACTATTTTTACAGGCACAGCACCTGGAGGCCTCACAGCATTAGCAAACCACCGTGGTAGGTACTGAACATGGTTTTCATGGAAGCAGGTCCTGTTGATAAATTCTATAAATCTTTCAATATAAAAAATAGAAAATTAATTGTTTTCAAATTCAGAAAGACAGTTTTGCCTATTCTTTCCCACTGCAACAAAAATACATCATTTGAATGCATCATCTTTGAGAATCATCAACTACATGCTTCCTCCACACACAGCCAGCTTTACAATTATTCCCTAAACTTTGATGCATTGCTCTAATCTTTCCTAGTCCTGTGAAAATTATTAGTTTTTACTTGCAGATACTTGTGTTCCAAGTTTCTCTTTGAAGGATAATGACCTTGAAATACCAGCTACTGAACACTCAGAAGTTACAGAAAAGGCATTATAATGTAGGTAAAAACAATTCCCTCCTAAGTTTTCCTTTGCAGTGAAACTTCAGAGTAGATCCCGTAAGTTTTCCGGAAGAGGTAAAAAAAATCTGCCTGTAATTTTTGAGCAGTGCAATTCAGCCCTTCACTGAAAACAGCTGAAGAGAAAACCTGAACACTCCACCTTTGTGAATAAGATTAGTTTCACTGTAAAACATGGAGGAGGGGGGATTGGAAAAACAACTGTTTATATGATTTAGACTGAGAATACCTACCTCATTATAAGAAGTACACATAACACTCAACTTCAGTTGTAAAAACTGTGTGTCCACTTGAAATGAACATCTGCCTACTTAAAAAGAATTCCTGAAACAAAGCTTGTCCTGAAATGTCATTAGGGGAATTTAGAACTTGGTTTCCTATATGTAGGGAGTAAATTTTTTCCCCACATTTCCTCCATTATTCCTTAACTAAGCAGAAGAGGAAATAAAATTAATGGATGAAAAATGCCACTCAACTAAACTATTCTCTAAGTTCAATAAACAATTCAACATCATCTAGATAGCCTCATGCTTCCATGACCTTACACTTTTGTACTGAAATTACAAGAAGAAAGGGAGCATCAAATACCACCGTATGTCATTCACATTCACTAATTCTACCTCTCTTACTGCATGTGAAAAACCCAAATTTTATAGTGGAAGAGCAGGTCAAATGGTGGTAATTCTTAGCTGATATCAGAGTCAAACATGCAATTTCTGAGCAGTATTTCCTGAGCAATTTTTCTTTCTTAGCTTGCCTCAAACCACAGTTCCCAAGGAAAGGTAAGCTGGATGGTAAGGCTTACCTCAGACATGATAAAATTACTCCACTTATCAAATCTTCTCTGAAAGCATGGACTACAACCAAGAGCCATGCCCTGGCTAAGTAGTCATTCTAGAGTTTAAAATTTAATGCTTTGAAAAATAACTCACCTTATCAAATAATTTGTTTCCAAAATGGCTTCATTAAATTTATTCCTAAAGATTTAAAGTTCCATTTTAACATTAAACTGTACTTGAAATACAGAGTACTTTATACCTATATTGAAATATGTACTAGAACTTTACTCTTCTCTGTTCTTCACTTCCGTGCATAAACACATAGACATAAGATACAACAAGGCAATGCCACACACCAAGACCTCCACGTTACTGGCCATCTTAACCTTGAAATGTTTGTTTGGACATTCAAACCTCTTTGCTGTGTACTCTCTGTATTTCAGGCCACACAGAAACTAAGCCCTCATCTCTGCCAGATGCTCTGAACGGTACTGTAAGAAAGCAACATCCTCTATGTCTTACTGCACACCTTATCTACGTATGAGTAACATCTTCACCTTTACTACTTGTTTTCAGACTGTATGTATATTAAAGCTGGTTCACAGAGGGATGAAGTAGGAAATATGATGTCATACACTGAAACAAGCACAGTCTGAATAATCTCTGCTACCAGCAGCTCTAAAAATCACTGTAATGATTGTAGCGAGTGCCTATTCAAAGCAGGAAAGTAGCCACAGGGAAAGCTTTTCAATGTAACTAAACTCCCGTGCAACATTCCCCAGCTTCTTAAGGATATCCTAAATGGAAATAGCCAAGAAACAGACAAACTTCAAATACAGATCTGGAAGCATGTACTTCAAGTTGAAGAATACAAAAATTTCAGATGGGTCTCCAGTTGTCAGAGACAGACAGTGGAAATAGATGCAAAGGTAAACAAAGCTTCTGATTTCATTGAGGTCCATGGAAAATCTGTTGCTTCCTTTGCTGCTGCCCTCCTAACATCAGGCACATGCTGCAGATCAACTTGCAAGGATAGACAGATTCCTGCATTTGCTGGCAGATCTGCCAGCATGGATACAGCTACAGGTTTTCTTTACACTGCAAAAAGCAGAGGTGCTTTCTATTCCTGAAACTGCAAAAAAACTCAAGTGTCTTCATGTCACATGGGTGAATTGGTTTAGACTTTGTCACTGCAAGAGGAACAAATTACAAGTCCAACACAGCCCCTGAAAGGAAGTATCCCACTTTAAAAGTGTCACAGTCACATCTATATTAAGACAAAAAATGCCAGGGCTCTCTCCTAGAAACGGCTCAGTCACCTAAAGAAAGCCACTGCTTCAGAGAGGGAGAGCAGCTCTTCTACAGGTGGGGAGGCACCCCTGACCAGGTAATGGCTCTTACCAAGTACTTCAGTATTTCCACCACTTTACAATTTGTTGTACCTCACCAGGACTCAACATATGGTTGGTCATTCTAATTTTGCATTCAAAGAATGCTCTCCAAGAATACACTTCTCACGAAAGAAAAGAAAGGGAAATTATGCACTAGTACAGTTTCAACGATGTCTTTTAAAATTATGACAGCCAGTCAGGTTCGGATTCAGCCAGTTTGTTACTAGAATAAGAAAAGAATATTTCACTTCATTTTCTCAACTGTGCAGAAAGCTGAACAAGGATGGGGGAAGACAAGAGAAAATGCTCAGTACCTGTTCATGCTGGCAAAACCAGGACCTGTCTATACACAACTTAGATTTGATTATGCAGTCTTGTTTGGAAGATATGGAGAAACTTCAGATTCTAACACCTCACGTTTCTTACCCTGGGATGTTTACTGGGCCCAGGCATCATTTTTTTCCTGTTAAACATAAAAGCAGAAGTCCATTGCACAGCCTCAGACAGCACGAGGCACTGCTGATCAACACTAACCTGGAATCAACACTTGGCTTCTCAGAGAGCACTCTCATGAGTGGAACTGGGGAACAAGAGACCTCACCTAGCTCCAATTTTCATAGTGGTTTATTTTGCCATGATAAACAAGCCCAAATCACCATATAATCTTTCCTTACGTAATGCAGGAATCATACTTAATACGGTCATTAGAAAACTCGCTAATTAGTAAGTTACAGTGCTTAATAAAACTTTGAGTGGTAAGAAAACACCTGTTTTAGAACAGGTATCCCTGTAGAATTTTCCTAAAACACACTGTGCACATATATCTTGTTGTCAATATAAAATATTGGTGATGCAAAGGCCAGTTGCAAAAACATGACTCGAAAACACAAAGACTTCACATTGGCAAGAGCCATCTCGCAGAATCAAGGCCTTTGACTCTATTTTCACTTACTGTACACTTATTACTCTTTCAAAATAGCTGAAGTGGAATGCTGACAAATCTTATAGGCCTATATTTCCTTTACCTACTATGGGCTATATGACCACATCTCATCAACACACGCATCAGTCTTTCCAGAAATCCTCAAACGTACAGCAAAGAGATGGTCTAAAACATTAACAAGTAGATAAAACTGCCTGAGCCCTGCTCTAAACACATGCTTTTCCCACAAAAAGGATATTTCTTCTTATAGGGCATTATTTTTTTCACCATTGTTCTTGGACTCCTCAATTTTGGATTTTAAACTATTTTTAAGTATTATCTGCTTAGATATCTAACTAAGCTCCTATAAGCATAAAAAGATACAGAAATTAATCAAAATTCATTTCAATTACCTGTCAATTTAAAAGAAAACTTTTTTCAAATTTATCTTTTCAATATTGAAACATTTTTTCAGATAGCAGGAAGAAACAAGGTGATCACTTATTTCTCTTTTCTTCCCACTGAATGTCTCAGTGTAATAAATACAAGTAGCAGATTAAGGCCAAATCTATACATCCAAACTAGGTCAGATTGCTAAAATGCAAGCAGCACTTCTTTGAGACCACCTTTAAAATGATACACAGTGCTGGGCACATGATTATGTCTATATTTATATGTATTTTCAGTTGCTAACTACTCAAGTTAAGCAGACAGCCTTCCCAAGGCCTTTCACACCAGTGTAGTTAACTGGTGGTGTAGAAACACTTACAGGAGGCACTGGCAATAGTTGTTTCAAGTAGGCCTGTCTTCCCTGTGCTGGCAGGGCCTCAAAGGCCATGCACAGCCTTCTCATACATACCGCAAATGTCAGGACAGGCAGTCCTGAGCTCAAACACTGGACTGTCCTACCGAAATCTTCTGTTCCAGCCCGCAGCAGCTTGGGGTGACTGACATCTGCCACCAAACGACTGGAAAGTGCCTGAAAACATCTGACTACAAAAGCAAAGCTGCTTAACCTAAGAGAAAGGCCTTTGGGAGTTTTCCTGTGCAGGAAAACTGCACTTAGCAAAAAAGCTGTAACACGGTGGCCACCCCAAAACCGACACCTGCCCACAGCCAAGGCATTTTCCAACTCTTTGTTTAACTTAAAACTCATTTTCCATACACCTGGATCTTCTTAAATAAACAAAGGGAAGACACCGTGCCCTGTCTCATTGCACGACGCAACGCTGTTTCCCAACGCGGCGTGTTTGGGAAGGGAGAGCCCGGAGGAGGGAGCGAGGTGCTGGCAGCGGCAGCGGCAGCAGCAGGAGCCGCCACCGGCGTGGCCGGGCCGGGCCGAGGCCGCTCACCTGGGAAGGGCCCGGCAGCGGCAGCTCCGGGCAGCGGCACCCGCGAGCC
>VWZD01007158.1:108526-126950 GCA_013396695.1 Sakesphorus luctuosus
GCTCGGGCCCGCCTGCAGCGCCCCCTGCCGGCCGCCGCCCGCCGCGCGGGATGGAGCGGGGGGGCCGCGCGCGGGGGAGGGCGCGGGCACTGCGCGCGCGGCTGGACGGACGGACGGACGGACTAACCATCTAACCAACCAACTAACCAACCAACCAACTAACCATCTAACTAACAAGCCAACCAACTAACAAGCCAACTAACTAACCAATCAACTCTGTGTGTGGCCAGACTTCCCGAACACAGATTTGGGCAGGGCTCTCCCCACGTGGCTGTGCCCTTCCAGCCTGCACAGTGGATGTTTTAGGTGAGGCACAGCGTGCACAGAACTGGCCCCACCGTTTAAGTCCTGAGGTCCATCTGCCACGGCCGAGCGAGCTTGGACAGTGACAGTGAAGTTCTCAGGACTAGAACCTACAGCCCCCGGCATTCCCAGGAGGTCTCCCATCCAAGTACTGACCAGGGCTGACCCTGCTGAGCTTCCGAGATCTGACCGGATCAGATGTCAGGGAGGCATTGAACTGCCTTTTAACTTACCAACTAACCAACTGACTAACTAACCATCTAACCAGCCAACTAACTCTCCAATGAACTAACCAGCTAGCTAGCTAGCTAGCTAGCTAGCTAGCTAACTAACTAACTAACTAACTAACTAGCCAACCAACCAACTGACCAGTGGAGCAGCGGGTGTCGTGGGCACAGCACCGCACGGGCACACGCTTTGCCGAGCTGAGTCGGTGCCCCACACCCAACCTCTGGCTAAGCCATCGCTTGCCCTGCCAGTTGTCATAAGTTCTCTGTTTCCAGAATCAGTAAGTGTGTAATTATCCAAAGGGTGTGTGTCTGGAGGATGGATCCAGGCTCTTCGCAGTGATGCCAAGCAATAGGACAAGAGAGGCAATGAGCAGAAACTGATGCACAGCAAGCTCCACCTGAACTTGAGGGAGAACTTCGTTACAGCACCGGTGAGCACTCACTGGAACAGGTTGCCCAGAGGGGTTGTGGGGTCTCCCTCACTGAAGATATTGAAGAACTGTCTGGACACAATCCTATGCAATGTGCTCTAGGACAATCCTGCTTGAGCAGGGAGGTTGGACCAAATGACCAACTGCAGTCCCTTCCAACCCAACTCATTCAGTGATTCTATGACCACAGAATATTCTGAGTTGGAAGGAATACACAAAAGTTCATCAAAGTCCAACTCCTGGCAGTGAGACAAAGAAATATTTAGTAGGGAAAGTTTGCATTTATGCACCTTTGGAGAGGAATTTGGAAACTTTCAGGGTTCGTTTATATACAACAGAATCTCACCTTTCTATTTAAACGTTTAGCCTTTGTCTAAAAACATGTCTTCAAGAAAATTTCACTGACCGTTTCTTACAGACTTGGAGCCCTGAGAGCTAATTCTGCCTGTTCAACCTGGCCTGCCACGTGTCGCTGTCATGGACAGCTGCACCAGATGCCCCCCCTGCCCCCTGGGACAGCAGCCCCCTCTTTGTCTCTCCCAGGGCATGCCACTTGATGATAAATTAATATGGTAGAGGAAAGGGACCCTAAAGTGTTAGAAAAGCTGAAATAAAATATTTAACAAATTACACTGTTGTGGAAGTTTCGGTAATGCTGACCAAATGTGGCCTGCAGCCTTATTAACTTAAGAAATTATGATACCCATGTCTAGGCTGGTGAGAACTCCTTCTGGCTCTGCTCTTTGCCTTCCCCTCTCCATCTCTGGGCATTCTGAGCTCCAGAGAGAGAGAGGAGAGAGAGGAGAGTCACAGCTGCCTCGGGATACACTGCAGGCTTTCTTTCCTGGGAACAGCCTTTGGCTGCAAGGAGATTTCTGGGAACTACCACCACTCCTCAACTCTCAGCATTTCTTTCTTTGAACAAAGGACAAGGAGAGAGAGAGTGCTGTTGCCCACGGAAAAGGCTCCATCCTGCCACCACCTGAGTCATTCGTCCGCCTTACCTCTGCCTCGCTGGGAAATGACTGAGAACTCACCTCGGAGGTGCGACACTGCCACCTGCTGTCTGGAAATATAATTGCACTGGAAGGAATTACAGTTTTGGGAGGTTGGGTTTTTTTGCTGCTGGGGGAGTAGTTTGTTCTGGTCCGTTCATAGTTTTATCTGTACCTATATCTGTAATAGTTAAGAACTGTTATCCTTCTTACATACATTTACTAATTAAAGTTCTTTTTAAATTTAAAAGGGCTGTAGTGTTAGTTATTGAGAAGAAGTTTCCTTCTCTAGTTTAAATACACACTTTGGTGTCCTTTAAATTAGGACAATATACATTCTACAACCGTGCTGAAGTTAGGAGGCCTCCAGCAGGGTCAGTAAAATGTGTGCACTGTGTATTTGTGCATCAGCCACTCGACAGCCTGTGTATTATGTTACAGGTATGTAAGTACCAGAGAAGCTGGGATACAGGCAAATATTCTACAGACTATGTTATGGAGGTAGCCATTTCTGGGACCCACTACTCCAGTAACTGATATATACTTTTTACCCTAAACCCTTTAAAAATGTGAGCATTTCCAATTATTTGATAGTTTTTGTTCTTTTCAATTTCTCCTAGTTTTGAGATTTTTCAAATATATGTTTGCTATTAATGCCACAATTTTATACTTCTTTTGATAAATAGGCCCAGAAACTAAGTTACTACAGAGAACTTCATCTCAGGTCCCTTTGATGCAAAGCTTAAGAGTACAAAACCATGACACAAATCATTGGAATGTTATAATTGCAAATTTTGCTTAACCATCATTGAAGTTAAATGAAGTTGGGCTGCTATGTTTTAAAATGATGGATTTCTCTCTATGTGCATTTTTCATGCAAACTTGCTGAATCTTGCTATGTAGAGAGTACACAGGGCACAGTATACAGGGCACAGCAGCACCTGAGTACCTTTCGTGTTCTTTCCTAAGTAGCCTTAGGCACCTGGTGCTCTTTGCTGTAGCATTTATCCAGTTGGCCTGGAAGAGTAAGCAATGACTGTACTGAATATGAGAGTTCTTGCATCCTGCCCAAATATCCTCTTGTGCAGTAGTTATGAGTAGTGCTAGCCAAGGAATAAAGAGAACTTGAACAACTGAGAAGCAGGGAAACAAGGAAACAGTGGTACTTTTTACTGATATTAAAAATAATGTGCATCTCATTTTGCATGGCTTACACAATGACTGTAATTGTTTGGTATTTTTCTCTGAAGATCGGTGCATTAATTTTCTGGGAAGTAAAAACATCCATGAGACTCAAGGTTTAATGGTATTTTAGTACCACTTTGGGGTGCTTTGACAGTAAGTGTTACATAATCTTGTTTTATATGCTTTAATTTTATTAAAATTGATTATTATTAAATTCTGATGGTAATGAAGATACTGATTATTGATCAGTATACCATACTACATTGACCTATAGTTTTATATCCTTTGCAGTGATTGTAAAAGACCAAGTGAATGACAATCTCAGAGCTATCCATGGCTTCAAAGTGATTTATAAGGAACAGCTCATTAATATTTGGATCATCAGTAAAATTAAAACTATCATAATGTCTTAGATGTCTTGGAGTGAACTGATTCCAGGCATAAATCTGTTAGCTTTGAGTGAGTTGCATCAGAGAGAAATATGCATTTCTATGTTCTGTTCTAATACCCTGAAATGAAAAAACATGTACCAATGATAGTTTCTTCTGAAGTTCACTCAGTCCATGATGGAAAAAAATGTTTGATGCTTGATTAGTCCATTTTAAAATCCTCTCCCATCAAACTAGTTATATTTGGTAGGGATGATAAAATTTATGTTTTTTCTTTCAGTGGGAAGTCTCATTTATCACTGCTGTGGACAGTCATAATGACCTCGTGCACAAACCATGCTGTGAGTCTCTGAAGACAATCCTCTTACAGGAGCAAGGACACTCAGGCATCTACCTGTAGCTGAAAAAAAGAAGAAGCATCAGTGACCAAACTTCTTCTATGTTTGTTTCTATTTCAACAAGAAAGCAAACACTTCTGATATTTGCTATCTGGGCTTCACATCGCCCTTTCAGTTAATAACAATGGCATTCTGGACAAATTCCCTGCATGTGGGAATAAAGATTATTGTTCCTTTCACTTAAAGTTGCCTAAGATTTTGGTATCTTAGCATCACCAGAACCTGTGCTGTGCATCTCAGTGTGACACCTTTGTTCTTATGCCAACATTGTCCTTTAGCTCAAACAATTTCTCCCTCCCTGATGTTTGTTCTTCTCTGAAGTATTTTTAGACAACTGCTATTCCCTCTGAGTTTCCTTGCTGAAAAACCTCACACATTTTGCCCAGAGTGACACTGAGGATGATGTGGGGTGGTGCAAAGTAACTGCAGGCAAAACCTGCAGGAGGGATTTTGCTGAGGCCAAATTCCTCCTGGGACCTAGAGAAGCACATGGCATGTGTTTGGCAGAATGCGGCCATTGTTCCTTGCCCGAGCACGGAGTTGCAGAGAACTGCTGCAGGGATTTACATCTGATCTCCTAGTGTTTTCTGGACAGCTAGAAATTTAGTGTTCCATTCACTGTGTACTTGGGGAGTTATAGTTGGTCTGTAAAGCATGGCAGAGTGAAAGAGGATACAAGGTGAAAAACCATGTTCTGCTTTTCTGACACTTGTTCACTTATGCATCTCCTTTTCAGTGCTCAGTAAGCTTTGGATCTCTTTAGTTTTAAAAGCTTCTCTGAGAGTCGGACTCTCTTTTCCACAGGGAATTGGGCAGAGAGAAATCCCAATAAAATGAACCGTGAATTTCAATGGTCTGATTGATTGGATTTGAGACTTGCATTTGCTAAACTTATATCCTGCCATACCTCTTTTAATACATATAACACAAACTGTATGTCAAGAAAATGAGAGAAATGATCTGCACAGAGGAGGCTCTTCCCCTGAATAATAAGCAGTAATTATTTTTAAATGACAAACTAGCATAAATTATTACTAAATAACTAAACTATTTGCTTGGCATTGAAAACCTAACCAAAATGGACAATTCTCGAAAGTGCTTGCAGAGCAGTGCCAGGCTTGAAAGGTTTTTATTACTAAGATTATGACTGGAATGTTTTCCACAATTCCTCCCCTCAGTTTTAGTATCTTAATACTTAGAAACTACCACTAACATTTTCAACTGTTGCCCTTCTCACTGTCAGACCTTGGTGCCAGATATGGCTTCTGACAGTCCCTTCCTGCAAAGAAACCACACAGGGGAGAAGGTGAAAGGGGAATAAGCCTGCAATTTAGTTGTAGTACCAGCATAGAGTTATACCCAACCATTCCTGCACGTGTTCCACAAAACCAACCTACCCTTCTTCAGTGCTGCTGGAGCTGGGAAGTCAGTAGGCTGCGTCTCTGTGCCAAGTCCAGGTCCTTGGTGCTTTCCTTGATACCACAAGTCCCATGACAATGATGGATATTTCTGTAGGGTCTTAAGACCTCTGACAGTGTTCAGTCTCACTGCTCTCCCCAGGCTGTGCAGGGAGGAACAACCTTCTCTTCCATCCTTATCTTGTATGACTGAGTTTATTCCTTCAGGAGGCTCAGTTTGTCCCTCCACAATTGTGATGGAACAGGAAAAATCAGTTTGCACAGATTATGCAGACTTGAAGTCACAGCAAAGAGGAATGGCTATAACTAAACTCATTTGCCTAGACACTGATTTTATTTACAATTCATAGAACTTCTTTTTGTTACTTCCACTTTTACGTTTCTATAGTTCTTCAGCTGCAAGGTGAGCCTTTAGTAGCCTGTGATCAGGATTACTCTTAGTTTGAGCTGCCCTTGCAGCCTGTGAGGCTGCTGGAGGTTGCTGTCAGTTGGCTGACAGCACTGCTCCCAGGGAGAAATAGTCTCTTGGCAGGTTACACAATGGTGTCCTAAAATGTGCCTTTTTCTGAAATAGAAATTATTTAAACACTTTCAAAGACAGTGATCTACTCTAGCAGCTTGGGATTTTCTTTCTTGCCAGTTGAATTCCACAGTTTCAATAAATGAAGTTTTACCTGCTGCTGCATAAAGAACCTGCTGCTCCCCATTTCTGTCTGGCCTCTGTGGACGATGGGCAGTCATGGGAGAAGATGCCATGTAAGCACTGTGGTGGTGTTTGCAGGCAAACAGTTGTTCCCCAGCTTCCCTGTGCCTATATTCTATTTTTGTGGATTTGTGCTCTCAAGATCTTTTCCTGGACACACTTGAGCCTTGTGTTTGCTGTTCCATTGGTTGCCTGTGGGAACAGCAACTCTGTGAAGAAAAATGATTGCTCTGTGGAGTCCTGTGCCTATAGAGGTGGGTCTTCCACATTAAAATTCCATTATTATCCTCAAGGAACCTAAGCAATGTAGGTTCTTCCATATGCAGCTACATTCTAGAGCACTTGACTTTATTATTTTTTTTAATCTGTTTATTTTGTGTGCAGTCTTATCTGTTAGGCTTCTCAGGGAGACTTCTATTTTAAAGATTTCTCTTTTAGAATTTTAATTTCATTCATGTATTTGAAAGATTGTCTACAGACTCTGAGAAATGAGCAATTCAAGTGTTTGCTATTGACAATTGCGTTTTGATATTTAATGATTTCTTAAGCAGTCAGCATGTTTGTAGTATGGTTCCATGCCCATACAGAGAATAAATCCCAAGCCTTCCTTCTTTCTCTCCAAGGTGTAATAAAAGCTGCTGAGATTGCTGTGCCACCTCTGGCTGAAAAGCAAAACTGGAGACTCGAAGGAGCTGATATTGTGTGCTGAGGTCTACAGAGAGAGGAAAACACTTTCCGTGGATGTTAATCATGTACAAAGAAGGCAATGAGGAATGTATTCTATACGGGAGCTGGAATGCTGAAACTGAAGTATCTGCGATCATGGTGCATCCCCACACCTTTGCTTTCAGTTGGGCAACTTGGGTGACAGTAACGGTTTTGCTGAGGCAGAAGGGATCTCAGCACAGGGCAGCACAGTGCGCTTGGGTGCTCACTCAAGTATGTGTTATTTTCTGTGAGCACAGGACAGTCACCAGCCCAAAGTTTGACTGGTAAGTCTATTCCATACTGAAGGCATAAAGGAGCAGTATGAACATTTGTTACCTCAAAATATTTTCCTTCCTTGATTTCTAACGTATGAGGCTGGTTTCTGCTTCTCACACAGGACAGATAGAATTATAAGCAAGTCAAAATTTCTGAAGAATTCATGTGTAAAATATTTTAATGAGTAGAGGAAAATACTTATTTTTCTTTACCAAACTTAAAATAAAGGCAATAAATGTTTAAACATTTCAGGAGTCCAAAACAATACCTTTTAACCATTCATTTGCCATCCAAATAAATCCCTTTTCAAGGTACTTCAATAGTTTTTTCCATTTCCTAACCGGGATTGACTGAACCTAAATTTGTAAAGTTGGTGTTTCCTTATTAAATATTTTCTACCTTTCAATTTGGCTACTGAGTAAGATTTATCTAATTTCTGTAATCTATAGGAATTTCATTCTCTTATCAATATTCACCCTTCCTTGGGGGAAAAAGAATATGCGTGCACTGAACTACAACCCATTATACAGCTTATTCAAGCTGTTACTTACATACCTTACTGGAAAGCATCTGAAAACAAAATTTGTCAGTTTATCAGACATATCTATTAACTGCAAGTGTGTAGTGAGAGGGTACAGTAGTGGTTTAATATATCACAAAGACAGACAATGTATGAAAGTACATGTTAATTTACATTTTTAGAAATGACATATAAGACAACTATGTGCACAGTACTTTAAAATGCAATGAACTTCTTTTCTAGTTGCATTGACAATACCAGTTCCATACACAGTCAAATCTGGTTAACAGCTCTATTCCCAGTGTAATAAATGTAACACCACAGATACAACATTGACAACAGAGATTAAGGCTCTGTTCTGATGATTGTTTATTTCTCTGTGCATACCTCCCCTCCACTCCCTCTTATCCCAGTCCTTTCTCTGCAACACACCCAATTGTTTTTTACACAGAATGAAAAGCTCATTGCCTCCAGAGTATTCAGGAAGAAAAAATTTAAAATAAAAGATTTTAATCTGAATGTAATGAAATGTAGATTCATAGTAATAGCAATACTTGGCACTTGTAAGGCTGTTTTAATACTTTTATTTTTTTATTTTGCTTTTAAATTTGGGTATGTTAGATGAAACCAATATCCACGTCCCATGATGCTTGACACTCCACAACAGGCAGCACGCAGAGGATAGAGTCCAGACTGAAGATCATACAGTCTGATTGAATCTCAGCAGTCTTTGTGAATTTGAGGAAGAACAATCATCTCTGTATCTGAGATACAGAAGGTGAGGCACAGAAAACATAAATGCCTTTCTCAGAAACACACAATGAACCAGTGGTAGACTTTGGGTCTGTTGACTCCCCAGCCACTGATTTATTTTTTTGCCCATTCTGTCCTTTTAAACAACGAAGAGAAGATCTGAGATACACAACATGGGCTGTATCATAAGAGAATCAGTGTCAAATGCACATAGCCTGGTTCTGCACTACCTTTTGGCATCTGCATGTTTACTTTGTAAAGAGGGCCTAAAATGCCCTCAAATTAAAGTTGATTTGGTATCAATTACTAATACATGTAGTAATAGAGAATCAGGCTCACAGCAATTACTCTGTGGCATGCTGAGACTAGAATCAACTAACTGCTTTAATTGCTAATGAATTAAGGCTGATTCCATGTATTAAGGCCTCTGTATCCTTTCATGATAGTATAACTGTACCTTAGTGCAAGTAAGACTCAGGCTATAGGAAAACTTAACCTTTCAGTTTCCTCTGAAGTCAATAACCTTAGTGGCCCTATATATATAAAGTAACTGGAACCAAACAACCTGTCTCTATACTATAGAATATTTAAAAAATTATTATAAAAGAACTTAAAGGTAACTTGAGGGAAAACAAACCATATGTTTGTTGAAGAAGAAAATTAGATTAGATAGACTTGTTGCCTGCTCTTGAAAATGGAGAATTGTACACAAAAACACACCTGTATATGAAGATAACTGGCTTGATGTTCGGTGGTTATGCATATGCCCAGATAAATTGTAGATGCTTATCAACTCTGAAGATCAAGTCACCTTTTATACTACTACTACAATAAAATAGAAATAGATTTATTTGGTATTTAAGTGCTAGACCTAGTTTGCATAAAGCTAGTGTGTGTTATATTTAGAGGATTAGGAAGATGACCTCAAGCTCCGTAAAATGCTACATGTTCACGGATTTCTCCTATTATTGTTGTTATTAAAAGCTATTATGGGTTGCTTTCTTATAATAGGGGTTCTCTAACTTTGCTCTCCATAGCCAAGCATTATTTTAGGAATTCTTTCCTCACCAAATGCTCTATTCATAAGAGTTTAATTGTTTAAAACCTTTCTATTTTAGACACCAGTTTAACATTTGCTGGCTAAGAATAAAACAGTCTTTGCTCTATTCAACTTTAAGGCCTGGGTCCCCATGGGTTGCAGCACTTTTCAACTTATTTTTACTTCTAGTTAGAAGTAAATTCATTTTTAAAGCTAATGTGCAATTTCTGTAAATTAACATAATTCCTTAGGCATCAGTGTGACTGTGATAGTTACCCAGCTGAGGATCTAGCCACTGGAATGTAACTCCAGTGGTTGGGAAATCTGTTTTGTATACAAGTCAATAACAGCTGGATCATATGTGATGTTATGTTTAGTTTCATTGGCAATTCAGAAAACATTTAATAATAAATTCCATTGTTTCTATTCCTCATTTTTATATACAAATAAATAATCTTTTCTAAAACATTCTTTTTCTATAGTAAGGCTTGTATTCATAGTCATATCAAAAGTGTTTGCTATTGGAGCAATCTTTAGTTTGCTTTCTTTAGAGTTATCTTCATTATCAAATTCTACAGCATCCTAAATTTTAATAGTTATTAGCAACCCTGCACTTGAGTAAAGAATCACATTAAAAAAGTATAAGGTATAATATTTTCCTGTCCAAAGCAAAGGCAGGATGAACAAAAGGAATGAGGTCATCTGATCCTCACCTATCAAGCCTTGAATTTTAAATAGTATTCAAAATACAAAGCCCAAGCAAGGATGTTGTGATGATGATTATTGCGCTTTCTCAGTGTCTTGCCATAGCATTCGTTTTCCCTTCAGCAATATAGAATTTCTTTTCCTGAAGACCCCATAAAGTTACTGTATTCTGTCAAGAAAAAAAGAGAAAAAAAGCACTTGAACTGTTAGGAATTATGACCTAGATGGAATGGTACAAAACGAAATTACTGTTCTATGACTCAGCTATGTCATGATCTAATACTGTTTCGAAATTATTATTCTGTTATTTAGGTTGGCATCATCTTGTGAACACCCCATGGGCTCTTTGGCATGCTACAAATTCAGCAGGTGCACTGTCTTCTGGGCTTTACAGCTTCTTCTGATGAATGTACAACATTTGGAACAAAGCCACTCTTGACACCTTCCCATCCATCTTGTATTGAGATTTCTCCATTTTTCACAAGTTCGTAGATGTCTCGTGTAAGAATTGTAAAGGACTCTTCAACATTCGTGGCATCTTTTGCTGAAGTTTCTATATATTTCATACCACAGTCAGATGACAGTTTTTCAGCTTCTTCTCTTGTAACCTCCCGCTGTGACACTAAGTCACATTTGTGTCCTACTAACAGGAACACAATCTGAAAGGGCTGCACGTGCATTTTTGCTTCTTCTAGCCAGTCTTTCACATGTTCAAAAGATCTCCGGTTTGTGAGGTCGAACACCAGTAAGCCACCCACAGAATTGCGATAATAAGAGCGTGTTATTGATCTATGAAGGGGGAAAAAAGAGAAAAAGAAAAGTTAAAATGCATCTTCATTTTATTCATAAACAGATTACTTTTCCATATGACAATGTATTTTAATCTTTGATCTTTTATAGGTTTTATTAAATAACTTTTCTTTTTTAAAGCTAGTTGGAATTTATTAATTTACCTATTAGATACAATTCTTTTTTCTTACATTCAAAAGTCACTTTCTAAACATTCCTGAACCCAACATCTCTAGGGTGAATTTTGAATGCTGAATTATTTTGCAAAGTGTTCTTCATTAGCAAACCATGGAACACGTTCAGAATAAAAGATATATGCCTTTGGTGTCTGAGTCCTTCAGCTTCACACAAACATGCACTTTGCTTTGCTCTAATCAATTATTTCAAAACTAAATATGTTCGCAGATGTCAAGAAACCGGGAGCCCAAACTTGCCAATGTAGAGGTATATCCTTTTGTATGCAGAAACATACTTTAAAAGAAGGTTTATATAGATAATTATAGCTCTTTGTGCTTGCAGAGATCAACAGGCAGAGAAAGGAAACTCCCTGAACAAAACTGTCCAAAAGGAACTGATCTGGGCAAACATACACTTATTCCAGCATTGGTGAGCAACACATTTGCCTTCAGCATCTCTCTCATACAGAGGTTCAAAAGCTCTTTATAATTTACAACTTTATAATTTTTTGGTAAGAGGACTGGCAACAGATATTTTCTACTTTTTAGCCCTCTAAGTTCCAGAACATTCACTGGAAGGAATTTTGGAACTAGGAAATCCTTCCTCTAGTTGAAAATACTTTCAATGTGTTCTAGCATAAGAAAAAAATCTTGGAATGTAGAGAGAGCGAGAGAAAGATACAAGAATTAATTATTGTAAGTCTCTAATCATGAGCAATAGGAAGGACAGAGAAGGTGAGAAGAGACATTTTAAAAGAAGTGACAGCCTACTAAGGAGTGGATGTGAGCACTTGTTACAAGCATAAATGTACAGCTAGTGTATATGTAAGTATTCTCCAACTGAAATGAGATGCACAATCTCTAAAAGTAATTATCTGAAATCATAATTTAGTCAAGAATTAATTACATTTTTTCTCACAATTATGAAGAGAATGCAGCCTCAAAACCTCTGGAAGCAGGATGAACTGGACACAGTAAAATATCTTTCCATAACACTAGCTCCCCCCAATTTTTAGTTCATTGTATTTCATGTGCTTTTTTATAACAATTTGAAGATGGAGGTATAATTAGCAGCAGTAGTCATATTATAGATAGGTAAGTGCACAGCTAGATAAGACTTAGGTTTCTTGGCATATAAATTCATTTAGCCACAGCAAACAGCATTTGAAATGGTTTTATTTAGATAATGGGGAGGGCCTGTTTGCCCTAATGTTTAGAAAGATCTTTTCTATCTTCCCTGTAATAGAGTCCATGTAGTGTCTCTCTGAATGCGGAGACAACAGGATCTTACCCTCAGATCAATTCAAATAACCTGGAAATGAAAAATGACACACAGTTTTGCAAAATTGTGTAAGATAATAATTGAGGGGTATCACATTTTGTGAAGTATTACATGAAGTTGCCATAAGGATCTGTTTCTGCTTTTCTTACCCATTTTTTTTTTCACCTGTAGAGTGTCTGCAAACACAAATGAGTGTGTTAAAATAATTCAGGTAGCTCTAGAAAGAACAACACTTTCCATGAATAGGTTTTTCTTATTATCCAATCTAAACCTCCCTTGGTGCAACGAAAGGCCATTTCCTCTTGTCCTATCACTTGTCACCTAAAAGAAGAGACCAACTCCCACCTGGTTACAACCTTCTTTCAGGTAGTTCTAGAGAGTAAGAAGGTCTCCCTTGAGTCTCCTTTTCTCCAGGGTAAACAATACCAGCTCCCTCAGACACTCCTCACTAGACTTGCTCTCCAGACCCTTTGCCAGCTTTGTTGCCCTTCTCTGGTCACACTCCAGCACCTCAATGTCTTCCTTGTACTGAGGGGCCCAAAACTGAACACAGGATTCGAGGTGCAGCCTCACCAGTGCTGAGTGGAGGGCAACAATCACTGCCCTGGTCCTGCTGGCCACACTGTTGCTGATACAGGCCAGGATGCCACTGGCCTTCTTTGCTGCCTGGGCACGCTGCTGGCTCATGTTTAGACATTGTTGACCAGCACCTCCAGATTCTTTTCTGCTGTGTCGATTTCCAACCACTCTGCTCCCAGCCTGAAGTGCCACCTGGGGTTGTTGTGACTCAGGTGCAGGACCCGCAACTTGCCCTTGTTGAACCTCACAGAGTTGGCCTTTGCCCATTGATCCAGCCTGTTCAGATCCCTCTGGATGATGTTTGTTAAAAATATGAACTACAAATATTTGAATAGTTTTACTATTAAGGTGACTTAATACTTGCAGTTTTATTTTAAAAGAAATTATTCCTGACAAATAACACAAAATTTTGAAACAGAAAGTTTAGTTCATCAACCAAGAAAAACATCTGGGCATGTGAATGTGGTAGGTTGTTCAACAGTATCTGAAACATCTTACAGATGCAAAATGTTTGACTTAACTAAGACAATCAGAGTAGATTAAGTATTGAACTGTGTGAAGTGGATGTACTCACTTATGCCCTTTATCACACTCAGAAAGAATGGAAGAGCACTGACTGTGATGGTCTGGTAGGTCTCTGCTTTTGGGAGGTTTTTTGTTTGTTTTGGTTTTTTCTCTCTAAAACTGACTGCAAGAGTAATTTTTGTTTCTTATCAATATTAGCAGTAAAGATGTTAGGGCTTTTAAGTGCCTTCAACAAAGCTTAGTCAGAACTATAACACCTACATCTAAATTTTGCTACACTCAGCTGCAGATCTAACCATGGTTCCTGAAAATGTTCCATGGGGACCTGAGTGCTCTGCCTCTGCACACTCAGTGGGGACAATCCAGTTTTCCCTCTTAGCTCAGATCTTAGCTGAAAACAAACTATTGATCCAGGCAAAAGGCCAGAAGGGTCTTGCTTGGGAGGGCTTCCCAAAAGCATATGGGCACTCTTAGAAGGGTTCAAGCTCCTCAGAAAATGCAGATGCACAGTGAAGGAACCTGTGTTTCACACAGATGCCTCATGTGCTGCTTCACAAGACACAGGTCAGTGTTCACAGAGCCCACAGAACAGAGGCTCAGAAGACCTGCAGCTTTACAGGTTTTACAGGCCTATGTCTTCTCTGAAAGCCTGGTGATGGATGAGAGTGCTGGATAAATACATCATGTAGTGGGTGAGCAATTGACTCACAGGACAGGAACAAAGGGAATGGAGTGACATCAGGCTTGTGATTTGTCACTAGTGGGGTTCCACAGGGCTCCCTCTTAGGCCCTGTGCTCTTCAACATCTTCATAAGTGACATGGACATACTGAGTAAGTTTGCTGATGATACTAAGTTGGGAAAGGCTGTAGACTCCCTCAAAGGCATGAGGCCCAAGGGGAGACCTCGACAAATTAGAGGACTGAGCAATCATCAACTATACGAAGTCTAACAAAGGCAAGTGCTGGATTCTGCTGGGAAGGGGCAACCCTGGATGTTTGTACAGACTGGGGAATGAGATGCTGGAAAGCATTGCCATGGAAAGGGACCTGGGAGTCCTGGCTGATGGCAAGTTGAATATGAGTCAGCAGTGCCCGGGCACCCAGAGGGGCCATACATCTCCTGGGGGGCATCAGGCAAAGCATCGTCAGCCAGTTGAGGCAGGGGATTGTCCTGCTCTGCTCTGCACTGGTGTGGACTCACTTTGAATATTGTGTGCAGTTTTGGGTGCTGCAATACAAGAAGGATATAAAACCAGTAGAGGGGGGGCACGAAGATGGTGAAGGGCCTTGATGGGAAGCCATACAAGGAGTGGCAGAGGTCACTTGGCTTGTTCAGCTTGGAGAAGAGGAGACTGAGGGAAGACCTCATCTACAGCTTCCTTATGAGGGGAAGTGAAGGAGCACATGCTGATGTCTTCACTCTGGTCAGTGATAGGATCCGAGGGAATGGCATTAAGCTGAGTCAGGGGAGGTTTAGGTTAGATATCGGGAAAAGATTCTTCACCCAGAGGGTGGTTGGGCACTGAGAATGTGCTCTTTAGGGAAGCAGTCATGGCACCAAGCCTGTTTTGAGTTCAAGAAGCACTTGGGCAATGCTCTCGGGCACATGGTGTGATTCCTGAGGATGTCCTGTGAAGGGCCAGGAGTTGGACTTGATGATCCTTGTGGGTCCCTTCCAACTCAGGATATTTTATGATTCTATCATTCTTTGTCTTAATTACATCAAACTATGGCTTAAGGAACACTTTAAATCAGTCACAGTCTTTCTTTTTCATTACAATCATAGTGATCTTTACCAGATGAACCAAACTTTCACTAAAATCTTGATCTAATTTTGAAGACTTATTTTTGTACTATGACTAAAGACTACATTGTAATAGTATTAATTTTGAAATAAGGATAGTGTTTTATTTCCAAGCCATGTGTTAGAAGCAGAATATATCTAATATCATGCTCTACTAAAAGGTAGGTTAATAAAATAGAAGCATGTTTTGCCCCTATTGAAATGAACTCTCAGCTTTAACACCACTGCTAAGCACTTTATAGCACTGGAGGTTTCATCTTTTAAATGTATTGTTGGATTTAAATACAGGAAAATTAAAAAAACAAACAAAAATCATAGCAAAGTAGATGATGTAAAACACAGCCAAAGCAGCAGATTGCTCTGAAAGACTGATCTGAAGATAGAAATAAACTGAGGGTGTGTATCTCATTCGTGTTAGTCTGCATTACAGACCTGAGCCTATACTAAGCAATCGGTAGGTTCCTGTAAGGTGTTAAAAGTTACTGATCATGTTGTTGTTGTTCATGTAGCACCTTGCACAATGGGAGATTCTGCTTAGTGATGCCTTACTGATGTCAAAGTAAATATAATCAGTAACTGCCCCATCTGCTCTCCAAATAAGTGAACTGTTCATCACCAGTTTTTGCAGCTTACTCACCCTTCTTGTGGAAGTGGTGAGAATTGCTTTGTTGGAGAAGTAATGCAAACACTGCCTGTTAATGATGATTTCTAAAACAATGCATGAAATCCAGTTCAAATACAGAAGCATCAGTGAACTAGAAACAAGTGAGAATTTTTCCCCAAACTGCTCCAAGAGAGTACGTGACCTCTCTCAAGAGAATGTGACAGCAGGAAGTAGTCACGTCTTATTTTACCGCTGGGAATGCCTCTAATGCCTGGGACCAAGAGAAGGGGGTTATTATGCAACCAGTAGTTTGCTGTGCACACGCAGGGAACTCCCCTGGGAGATTTAAAGACAGGTTTTACCTCCTCTAAGTTTCAATGTAAGTGAGCCAGAGCGGAATTGGAAATCAGAACTGCAAACTGTTTGGAGTTCCCCAGAATTAGGTAACTTCTTGGAATAACTAGTTTTTCCCCAAGATCATCTTTGCTTGTGATCTCTAGAGGTCTCCATTAGCAGAGAACAGAATGTGAAACATTTTAATCTGTGGTGTATAACTTACTAAAATACTCACAATTCATTTGAGTAAAAGACTATACAATAAACGCTGTATTTGGTACACCAACTGACAAGAAACTCTAAGCAGAAAAACAAACACAAATATTTACAAACTACCTTCTTCAGTTTGTATCTTCTGGGTATTAAAAAAACCCACAGAGGTATAATAGTGGTAAATTTAAAAGCAACTGACTGCATGACTCATCAGTGTGCATTCCCTGAGCATTCTGGGGTTAAAGGATGGCCATCATTTGATTTTAAACATATGCAAAATTCTCTGCATTTGCATTTCTTTCAGTTGAGTGTATTGTCATTGGCCATCCTGGCTATTTGTCAGCAAATTAAAAACACAGAGATTGTACATTCTTAGTCACTTATTTACAAGTACTTTACGATCTGTCTGGAAAGCATAAGGAGGGTGGAAAAAGCTAAGAGCTTGCTGTTATCACTGTTAATTTCTTTGCTAACCCTTCAGAGGGCTGCCTGCAAGAATATATATGGAACTGTGCCTCATGCAAGACTAGGAAAATTGTTTGTTTTTTTCATTGTTATGATTGTTATGGAAAAAAAAGAAGTTGGAGTCCTCCGGTAAGACAGTGCAATCCCAGCTCTTCAGCTGGGTGTGGGAATCTGCACAACTGTTGCGACGGAAGACAGAGGGAACAGGAGAATTGATTCTGGCAAGCAAAGAAGCCCATTTCTACCCTCCTGCTACTATCCTGGTAACAACAAGTGTGTGGGTCAGGTACATGTAGATGGGCTACGCATTTACCTCCCCNAACCACAAGTCCAAACTAAAATACACACACAACTTGCCTGAAGCAGCAAGCACTACAGATACAACAGAGACACAAGAGTCAGTGAGCGACAGTATCAGGTGTAAACTGGGGAATGACAGTGACTTTTGGAGCAGGAAAAGAGTGTAGTTTTGCTACTTGTTTGTGACAGAGAGGAGAAAGAAGAGGATCTAATACTCAGTGCAGCATTTGAGCTAGTTTAGCTTCAGTATAAATGGTAGAGGTATTAGTGAAGACTCCTGGCAAGCATCAGTGCAGAGCAGGTGCAGACAGAAGATAAAACACTAATAAAGGACTGTAGCTGGCTACCTGGCCAAGGCTTTCACGGGGCTGCTGAGCTGGAAGGAGGAAGAGCTGGGAGGTGGCCCGGTCTCTCCAGATTGCATAGGAGGGAGAGTTAATGGCAGAGGGAATACTGCAGGGGAGGATGAGTTCGGAGGTGATGACAAAGTAAGAAATGCGGAGTTAAGTAGGGAACCTCTTGCTGCAAAGAAGAGAAAAAACGTGGAGGAATTGCTACATTAGGTCCAGGACTTCAGGGGAAAGATGAGGAGGGAAAGAAGAAACAGGAGGAGGCCACTTGTTACCCTCTGGTGTGAGCCTGGAGGGGAAGGGCAGCTGTTCCCTGGTGTGTGTGAAGGGAAAGGGTGGGGAACGAAGAAGCTCCTGGGAAGTCGGGCAAGTGGGATGATGGGCTATGGGGCTGGGACCACCGGCAGGCAATGCGGTGGAGGACTGTTTGGGGCACAGCAACCTGAGGGTGCAGGGAGATGTGCTGGGGGCAAGGCAAAATCCCGGGGTCCGGAGACGTGTCGGAGGTGAGGGTCCGGTGCCGGGAGGGAGGCAGGGTGTGCCCGGGGGCAGGTGGGATGGGAAGGGGCCGCGTCCCGTACCTGAACCGCTCCTGCCCCGCCGTGTCCCAGAGCTGCAGCTTGACCCTCTTGCCGGGCTCGATCTCCACCAGCCGGGAGAAGAAGTCCACCCCCACGGTGGGGTCGGAGTGCAGCGGCCCCGGGAAGCGGCCCTCGGTGAAGCGGTGCAAGAGGCAGGACTTGCCCACGGTGGAGTCTCCCAGCACGATCAGCCGGAACTGGTAGATCCAGATCGCCGCGTCCATGGCGGCCCCGGCCTGGCCCGGCTCCGCCTTGGGGCTCTTCCTGGGGCTCCTCCGCGGCCGGTGCCTGCACCGCGCCCCGATCGCCCCCACGCCCGGCATCGGCGCGGCGGGCGGGCGGCGGGGGCTGCGCGGGGCCCGGGGC
>VWZD01007158.1:127247-215903 GCA_013396695.1 Sakesphorus luctuosus
AGAAAGGGGATGCCGGCACAAGGGGGATGCTGGCAGAAGTGGGATGCAGACAGAAGACGGGTGCCGGCAGAAGGGGCGTGCCGGCAAGAAGGGGGATGCCGGCAGAAGAGGGATGCCGGCAGAAGAGGGATGCCGGCAGGAGAGGGATGCCGGCAGAAGGGGGACGCCGGCAGGAGGGGGACGCCGGCAGAAGGGGGGTGTGCCGGCAGAAGGGGGATGCCTGCAGGAGGTTGGTGCCGGCAGGAGGGGGGGTAACGACAGAAGGGGGGGACGCCGGCAGAAGAGGGATGCCGGTGCGGGAGAT
Organism: Sakesphorus luctuosus; assembly: GCA_013396695.1. Lineage (NCBI taxonomy): Eukaryota > Metazoa > Chordata > Aves > Passeriformes > Thamnophilidae > Sakesphorus > Sakesphorus luctuosus. The sequence goes on from VWZD01007158.1 coordinate 127,552, forward strand.
CGTAGGAGAGAGGCTGTTAAAGCGTGACCTTTGCAAAGAAGAGTGGGAGCAGAAAGGAAGCACCAAGGGAGGTGTGGAGGAACCAGATCGGCAGGTGGAAGAGGGGCAGGGAGCCGAAGGGAAGCTGCCTGGTGCGGTGGGAGCTGCGCAGGCCAACCCGCAGAGGGAGAAGTGCCAGGTGGTAATTAATGATGGGCTGGACAAGTGGCAAAACGGAAAAGGACAGTTAGCAATGCAGATATCCCCAGAGAGAACCTTCCAAACTGCCTAGAGAAAAGGCATGATACTGGAAGTGACAGGGACATACACTCCTCTTTTCCCAGTGGAACAAACTGTATGTATTGGGCCTTGGCAAAAGTGCCTTTAACCCACAATAATATAACAGGATGCCTGTGCCAGAGAAATCTCTTTGCCCCCCTGGGATCTTCAGCTAAGTATCTTGTTATGATAAATCTGCTGAGCAATAGATTCCTCAGATTTCTTTAAAGTCTCAGAACCTCATGGGATAACAAACACTCAGAGTCCTCAGCATTACAGTAAAATAAGAGGAAATCTTTGGACTTCTGGTAAACAGAATTGCAGCAGCCTGAGAACCCAGCAGAGTAGGCTGGGAGAGCTGGGAAATAGGTTGTTGCTGGCAGAACGTCAACAGCACGTGGATACTGATCAGAATGAGCACTTCGATAGTGAAAAGGACAGGGAGATGAGATGGGTGTCATTTTTTTTTCACACAGCCTGTTTTCCTCTGTTAGTGTCAGGCACAAATGCAGCTAAACCCCTAACTGCCCATGGCTGGTTAGAGACATGTCTGAAACCACATTTCTTTTGTAACTCTGTGGGGCAATTTGTTGTGACGAGTATTCTCATTGCCTGAGTCTGGTTTTGTTACTGCAATGTGTTACTTGGTCACCAGTGTATGTTTCCCTGGTAGGCTTGGGTAGGACTTGCAGTTCCACAGTGTGGATAAGTGAGACCAAGGGCACCTTGGTCCCTCACCTGACCAAGGGCAGGGTGAAGTCAAAAGAGGGGTTGCTTGCATTGCTCAAGAGACTATGTCTCACAGCCCCAAAATGAGTTTGTCTGGGATATGCACGGATGGGTGGCCCTGGGGTACAGATCCAGATGACCCTAGAACCTTCCAGCAGAGACTTGGCCTGGCAGTCCAGAAGCTGTAAAAGGCACAGCCAGCAGCTGCCAGAGGGATTTATTTTGCTATGCATGCTGAGCTGAAGCTGCAAGAATCTGGACTCTCCAGGGACCTTTTGGGCTGGCCAGTCAGCCCCTGGGACTTAGTGTTCTGTCTGCATGTGTCCCCGAGTGTGTTTCCTCCTGAATACTGCACATTTCTCCCTTGTATTTTCACCAGCTCTTTTTCTTAAAATAAATTGAACGTAGTTTGCACTTGACAAGTTGCTCCTTTGAGTAACAATTAAAACAAAACAATGTTAACTTAGACAAATGAACCTTCATAAGGCTAAAATCAGTCAATTTCTTGCAGTTCTGCATGGGATATGATTACGAGTGATTCCTGGGGATATTTTCTAAGTATTCTGAAAAAGTGGCACTTAGATACAAGAAGTATTTGCACATGAAACAGAGGTTTGAGGTATGTGGCTCAGTATGGAGCATCAGTAGCTCTGATGTTTGCTGAATATGAATAGAGTAAAATTTTAAGTGGACTTTGATCCATATATAATACTTAGATCCTGCATGGATCACCACCCTGGCTAACACCCATAGGTCTTCAAAGAGTCCAGTATGTGCTGTCTGGTTAGATGCACAGCAGATTGCTGTCCTTTGCACATGTGGGCTGAAAGAACCTCACATTAATGAGTTACACAACTCATTTAATTCCTAACAGGTGAGGAAAGTCAATTTGCCTACAGCATTTGCACTTGAACTAAATATGTTTGCAAATATTTTCAGGCTTCCACAGTGTGGTCTGTCATTGTAAGCTTGTCATTGTAGAAAGACAGTGGTATATAAATTCACATCCCTCAAGCACAACCTTAAACCTTTATTTGTGATCCTTTGAGTCTCATATGTTAAATGCTACCGAGGCAGCCTGCATTTATATTGTCTGTTGTGAACAAGGTGGGTGAATTTTATGTCCAAGACATTCAGTTTTTTTCATTTACCAGTGAATACAGAGGCCCTGACAGCATGCAGTCCATCACAAAGATATCTGACTAGTAGTCAGAAGTGATGAAAAATGGGTATGCTTTGAGGAGATGGGATGGTTAAAGCAGCAACATGAACCTTTCCTTCAGAGAGTTTCTACCACCTGTGCATTGGCAGCTTCAGTCTGCTCTTCCCAGACAGAGTGAAGCAAGCCTAAATTCTGGGAATTAATAAAAGAGCCAAACAACTTCAAACTTTCAAATCTACTCCAGTCTTAGCTAGATGACTGTGCTAAGCTGTAAATCTGAGATGTTACAACCTAATCATTTCTTGTGACATTTTTGACCTGGCATGGATTTTTCTCAACCTCCGGTAAGTGGGTAGGTTACCAGGGGCTGCAGAGATCCCAGCACTCCTGAACAATGTGCACACATGCTTACAGAGCAATTTAGAGAAGCACAGATGAAAACAATCAAGTCTCAACCCCAGACAACCTGAAATGAGAAACTATGCTTTCTGTGCTACCCAAGAACCTAAGAGAACAGAAGGACCAGCCTGGACCAAGATGCCATCCATTCCTGTTTTAATCACCTAGGCTATAGGTCTGGAGGCTGATACAGCTACTCATTTTATCACAGAGCAAGTTTCAATAAATGCAAACTATTGATTTTTTTTTTTTGCTGCAAGCTATCTTATTTTGATAGAGTAGTACTAGAGGTGGAATACTCCCTACTAAAGAACAATGGCTTTCCTTCGTCTAAGATGTCATCAAGCCAGGTAGGTTTCACATCATAGTGGGAAGGACATTTCTTAAATGACAACCTCCTAGAAGATGTCCTTGTTTGATAAGGGTGTTTTTGAAATAAATATGAAAAACTCCATCAGTATAAACACTGGGAAAAAAGCAACTTGCACAGCTGAGTAATAAGAATCCATGAATGGATCTATATACAAACAAAAACCCAAATATCTACTTACAGAACCACTTTGTTTGTTAGGCATTAAAATGACTCTGTAGAGGTGATGCAAGTGAAATTACTCCACAGCAGAATGAATTCACAGAGGCAGTTAGTGAAGAAAAGAAACGCCCAGCTGGGACAAGAAAAATTTCTTCTGACTGCTCGGACCTGATCTTCCAGAAATACCTACAGCACAATTTCAAAGACATGCCTGGGAAATAAAAGAATATAAAAATCAAGGACTAGGTATTTAATCAATAAGTGGTTTATAACCATTAAATATCTTTATACTTTTTCTTCCATCTTATCAACTCTTACACCATCCCTGTTCCACACCAGTAAACAACATCTGCCTGGGCTGTAGACCCATCATTGTCTCACTCCTCTTTGCCAAGTATCTTCTCCCTCAAAATGTTAGTATTATTATATCGTACTCATAACAATGACTCCCGGCTTGATCTTTCCTGTGCCTAGTTCAGACACACTACAAGAAATATATTTTCCTCCCAAACAGCCATGTATTCCAGGGGCAATAGATGGTATCTAGCTCTACAAAATCTTGCCCTCTTAGATATCTAAGATGGCATCTTAGACAATCACAGTTACAGAAGCTCATCTAATTTAGTAAAGTGTCAGGTAAACACAGGAGCATGCAACCTGCTCCACTAAAATACTGAACTGAATTTATGCACATTGACATTTCAGGGATAATGCCTAAGGTGCTCAAGAATCTGCATTTAGGCAGGATTAGATTGCCTTTATGTGAAATTAAGAACCTAACCCCAAATGGCAATTTATTCTACTGTCTAAAACAAGTGAAATATTTGTTTTTCTTTTTTTGTAATTTTTCAGTCTTACATCTCATTCTTCCGTTTGTCACTTGGAATGATTCCTTCCAGGATTATATGCCTTCTTTGCTCTGATGAAGTCCACCTCCTACCTCTCTTTTCTGTTTCAGAAAGGCTGATGTGTTAAATGATATAGATTTCCACTAACAAAGGATGGTCTTTGAGCTTTGTGCCATGGACCTTTTGGGCATGTTGATCAGAGAGGTATTTTTTCCTGCAAATATTTAATATCTGAAGGAACCCAATCCTATAATTCATTTCCCACTATCATGGTCATCTGTTTTTCACAGATTCCCACTTTTGCTAAGATGCAATCTCTGATAATTTCTTAAGAGGTGTATCATTTTTAATTGCTGTCACAAACGTAATTGCTGAGCTGCTGCCTCAGGACAGGCAGACAAGTCTATCTGCACTATTTGCAAACATTAAACAAAGAACTTCCCTGTATGGTAAGTTCCACTGAGTTTAATCTGTCTGGAAGAATCACCCAGACAAATGAACTGTGATAACATCTGCCAAGTTTGAACAGGCTAGATTAATTCAGTATAAGCTGGAAGCACAGGTTAATGTTTCTTTTCTTGTACATTATTTGGATGGGGGGCCTGGAGGATTATAGAAGCTGTGATGGCAACTATTGACTGCAGGGATAGAGGATGTCAAAGACATTTGGCTTCAGGCTGTGTGACTAGAAGAGCCATTGCCAGTTTATGTCAGTGATTTAATCTGAAAGGTATTAAATTGTTACGACGATAGCCCTTTGGGAGTGACCACCATATGCAGTCAGGCCATACCATGTAGAAGCTGGAGCCCAAGAACTGCAATGCAGAGAAGCTCGGCTGTCATCCATAGACCCAGCATGTCAACTAGTCAGAACGAGTGACCTGTTCCTCTGGGATTACCGGTATAGGACTGGGCTAAATTAGACTGTGGGGTTAAAGCTCTGATCTGTGTTTGCAGAACAGGAATCATTATCCACTTATCTATCCTCTTAGGCAAACTGCGTATCACTGAGTACATTATCACACCACCCCATCTCCTTGTGATCATGGGATGCACAGTGTAGATCAGAGATGACTTTCATTCAAAACACAGTGACAGCTGCCCTGCATCCCTACTTCTGGTGCAAAGGCTGGTCTTAGGATTTGCAACTAGAAGTAGATCCCATGGTCTTTCTCCCAGAATGCCATTCCCTACATTTCCAGTTGAAGCCCCACCTTGTTTACACTAGAGGTAGACTGAGGGCCTTTAGGACCGGAAGTCTTCCCTCTGTCCATGGGAATTTAAAACCCTTTAAACTGAACAGAATTTCTTATAAATTTAAAAGACTGCCTCTGCTCAAAAAGAATGCATCTCATGAGGATATTTAGAACAAAGAAGATGTTTGTAGAAGGGAATCAGCAGATATTAATGGATGAAATTTTCAAGGTAAATGAAATATTCAGAAGGGGTTAGATGCTTAAAAGACTATGGTCATAGAACTATTCAGGGACCTTTTAATCTAAAGAACTGCAGGACATGAACCTAAATGAGAACAGAGTTCACAGACTTTCAGGTTATGTGACTGATGGCTCATTCCCATGAATACAAAGGAGCAGAGACACAATGGCAGGCAGGAGAACCCCAAAAATGGCACCCAGTGTTGACTGAGCCCCTGTCACATGGTTTTTCAAGGGTTGGAACAGGGGTCCCACCAGCTCCATGCGTTGCGGGGACAATCCCAGCAGAGTCAATGGAAGACACTCATCAGTGCCATTACAGACTCAGAATTACCACCTACAGGAGCATGAGACTCACCATGGGAAGTTGGAAAGAAGATTAGGCTTTATAATACTTACCTTTTAGGGAGAGGATCAAAGAGAGGGGGAGGGAAAGATCAAATTGGGCTGGGGAGGAAGAAGTGTGGAAAAATACAGGAGAAAGGAGATAAAAGGAGCTGAACATACATAAACAGGCTACTGGTCAGTATTCTTGGGTTGAAGGACAGCAAGGGCCAGGGCCTTTGCCAGCGAGGGCTCCATCCCTGGTAGAGAATGGTTTTGGTGTGCTCAAGGACATGAATAGCCAACTTGTGCCAATTATCATAAAGAAATGGAAGAGCACCCAGAAGTGACTGAAGCAAGACCTGGAAAATAACAACAAATCACAGAACAAGTGGTGTAATTACTAATGAGAGATCTCATCCTGTAACCAAGGGTGCGGAAGGGTACTGGGGTAGCTGGAGGGGGCTGAAAAAAGACACTAGGCAGGAAGGACCTATGATCCTGCTCCAGGATGCAGGACCATCTCTGCAACCTCTGAATTCAGGGAGCATACAAGAGCAGGGGAAACCCAAGATCCACCCACGATGCCGTGCTAGGATGTCCCAGTATGGTTGGAGCAACCACACTGAGCCACCCATGATCCCTTCAGGATTGCACCATCTCTCCTGCAGAGTGAGCTGGAGCTTATGAAAAGAACCCATGAAGTCAGCCTGCCCAACTGCTCTCCTTCACTGCACCATCTCTTCCATGGCACAGGGAAGTCATGTAATTTGTAAACTATCATGTATCTGTCTCTTAAACATAATCAGCACGTTGGGGAAGCAGTGGTAGTGGTGAGTTCTGTGGGAAGGCCCCAGCCACACTAGACACAACCAGGGTCCACCTGACTCAGCTCAGGCCACAGCTGAGCACATCAGCCAGACTGGTAGTGTGTCTGAGCCACCAGATGGGCCTGTTGCACCTCTGAAACAGACGTGTTTAAAAAAGGGCAGAAAAAATCAGCACCAGAGAAGAAAAATTACCAGACTGGAGGAAGAGGATAGAGAAAGCCAAGCCTGAGCCAGGCCCATGAGGCATGACTCTAATGGGACTGCTGCTGATGGAGGAACCACCATGCATTGACCCCAATCTCTGCATTGCCTGTTACCTCAACAAAGGGACTGACTGCAATTTACAGTATGAGGGGACAGGAGAATAGGAGAGGGGAGAGGTGTGCAGAGTGAAGAAGGGTGTTTTTTGTGAGGGTTTGTTTGTACTGCATTGAAGAACTAGCTCCTTGAACATCCTCCCAGGAGGGTTTTGCTTCCACCACTCCTTCTGAGTCATTTCATGTTATTGTCAGGAATATGACATCCCCCAAACTAAACTGATCTTTTTGAGAAAGAAATATGGACAAGCCTTACACCAGTGAAGTCCTGATCTTCATCCCACATGCTCCTAATTCAATCAGAATTCAACAGACCTTCTGAATTCATGAATGAAAATGAAGACTATTATCAACACATCAAACTCTCACCCTAACACTTCTCTGAAATGTCTCAAATACCATTTGAATATCTTTGCTCTCAGTTCTTCTGTTCTTGTGTCCCAGAACGTGTCTGCGTTCAAAAGGAAAGCTCTCTGATTTTGCAGGAATCAGTCAAAGATGTTCAGGGATTCTCAGAGTTCTAATCCTCGAATGCTGTCACTCACATGCACGTTGTTCTCTTTATACTTACTTGAAGGATACGGCGTTGAAGGAAAGGAAGCTCCTTGAAGCTGTCTTTTATGCTACGGCAGCCAAAGCTGGCAAGCCTCACTATCCACTGGAGGGCAGTGAAAGGCTGGGGAAACCTGAGGTGAGACTGAGAATGCTTCTGCCTAAATGCAGCCCCTACACAGAAAGATCACATCCTGGGGGGACTGCAGCCCATGAAGGAATCTCCCCAGGAGCAGGGAATTCACTGAAGGGAATTACAGTCTCGGGAGGAATCCACACTGGGGCAGTAGAAATGCATAAGAAACATGGAGTGCCAAGAAAAAAACCACTACACACTGGTGTCAATCTCCTGTGTTGCCTGGTGCCTTGCTGAAGAGAGTGATCATAACATTTGGCAAAAGCAAGCAGAGGGAGGAGTAAAAAGGGGGCAAGAGAGGTATCTGGAATGCAGCTGAAATGTTTCCCAAGGCATTTAATTTTTATCTTGTTCGTCAGTACCCCTGATTCAGTAAATAAAAATATATTTGGCAAAAAAAAATAATTAGTGAAATTTCCAAGCATGAGACTGCTTTCCCACAACAAGTGGACAGACTAGAACAGTTAAAAAAATTAAAACTTAATTTCTTAAGATTATGCTTGTATTTTGGAGCTAGACAGGCTGCACAGGTGTAATTTGTTGCAGAATGTGATTTCTTGAGCTGAGAGCTGCTCTGGAGTGGTTTCTATCAAATTCAGACCTTAGAAGAAAGACTAGAGAACAAATGTGAATGGCAGCAAGAGTGAGAAGCTCTTGTGTTTTGTTTTTGCAGATAAGGAGGTATAAAAGACCTGTTCTGGTGTGAGGTCCATCTAGGCCATTATCTTTTCTGAGATTGTAGGTGAAAGTATGTTCACATTGGCAAAGGTGATGGGGAACATTGGATCCACCTTCAAAGACATCATACTCTACAGTGAGATCTTACTTGAGGCTACAAGCATAAGACAACTCCTGTTGTAGTCATCTCTGTAAAGCTCACTTTGTGAAGTGTGATTTGAGGAAGGACAGGTGAAATAAATTTGGATTGAGGGAGGATGATGCTTTTTTGGAGGAGGCTGAGTACTGTGAAAGGGTGTATGTCAGTGTGTGCACACCTGCAAATATCAAGTTTGATTAGCTGATGAGAAGAATAAGAGGTTTGGAAGCCAAATATTGGAGCTGCCATAGGCCTAAGCTGGATACTAGGCAGACCAGAGTGGTCTGACAGTCTACTCCTGGAGCGACTAAGAGGTCCAAGCCAATCACTAGAGAGGCTGTGAGGTCGGGTGTCAACTGAGAGCCATCTGCTTGTATATGTCTCTGAGCATGAGTCAAGGGCACACAAGAAGATCCAGGGACAGTGCGTATGTGTAGATGTTGTCCTGTGTGAGGTCATGCGAAGAAAACTAGAATGCCAAGGGTCCAGGGTCAGTTACTGGACAGAGTACCTGAGTACCTGAACTGTGCACATTGCATGGCCTATTGTCCATAAATATATGGATGCATTCTGTAGTAAAAAAACAACCTTTAACTGCCAAAAAGGAGGGACGATTAGGATGTTCATGCTTCTGTTTGTGTAGTCAGCTGTGGATATATACATACATACAGTGTACAGCATCTCTGGTAGTGTTGAGAATATAGGCAATAGTCCACCTGAGTACTGACTGTGCCTGGTAACATGGAGCTGCAGCAGCCTGGCCTCTGTTGAGCTACCATCTTCAGTGATCTTCAAGCCAAAGAGTTTCTCTCACAGCAGAGAAAGAGGCTCCAGCATTTGCAGATGACTGACTCTGCACAAACTACGCCCCTCCACTGCTAGAAATGGACGCACCCAAGCCTCTGTTCAGATGAGTATTTGTCTGTATTGCATGTGCAACAGCCATTTAATCCATCAACAAAAGGTCACTGTGCATGCAGTGCAGCAGAAGGTTGCTGAAACTCCAACTCACAAAATTTATTTACAGTGTGGAAGTGCAGGGACAGAATTTGTAATTTTAACTAACCCAAGTAATTAAAGATCTCTGAAACATGTCCAACATCCTCACAGTTCTTAAAATATACCTATGCCATAAAAAAAAGGTGTAACATCTGTTATATATAATGTTTCCATGTGTGTCCTCTGAGTGTACTATTGATTTGACAGAACTCACATCTTAACATTTAGAGGATGACAATGAATGTTAAAGATTTTCCTGAATAAGCAATCAATGAAACTACTTTTTCTTCTTTAAAGCATTTGCTATGGTCTGGCATGCTGAATAAAGGCAATATATATATACAGAGGAAATTGCTCTTTACTCTTTAAAAAAATCAAACATTACCAAAGAAATAGTTAATATTTACCCAGAATGTCAGAGAGTGCTTTTAACAGATGAGCATTTGCCTTCACCCCTCCTCCACCCCTGTGATTGTTATAGAAACTTTAGAATAAAATAGAACTATTTCAGTTGGAAATAACATAAAATGATCATCCAGTCCAACTGCCTGATCAATTCAGAACTGACCAAGTTAAAGCATGTTATTAAGGGCATTATCCAAATGCCTCTTAAACGCTGTCAGGTTTAAAGCATCCACCACCTCTCCAGGAAGCCTGTTTCAGTGTTTGACCACCCTCTCAGTATGTCCAGTCTGAACCTCTTCTGGCACAGCTTTGAACCATTCCGACACATCCTGCTGCTGGATAACATGGAGAAATGCTCAGCACTTCCCTCTCAACTTCCCCTCCTCAGGAATCTGTAGAGAGAGATGAGATTGTCACTCAGACTCCTTTTCTCCAAAGTAGATGAGCCCATTCAAGGACCTTCACGTTCTTCTTGAATTCTGGGGCCCAGAACTGCACAAAGTACTCAAGGTGAGGCTGCACAAGTGCTAAATCACCTCTTAACCAAATGCTCCAATCTATCTAGATTCCTCTGCAAGGTCTCTTGGCCCTCAAGAGAGTCAACTGCACGGCTCAGTCTGGTACCATCATCAAACCTGCTAATGGTGCATTCAGCTCCTGCATCCAGATCACTGATAAATATATTGAACAGAACTGGCTCTCAAACTGATCCCTGAGGAACACCACTAGTGTCACTCTGCCCTCCAGCCAGTTCTTCACCCAGTGAACCATGAACCTGCTCATCTCACAGCTGAACAACTTGCCCAGAAGAATGCTATGGGGAACAGTATCAAAAAACATCTTGAAATCCAGAAAAACTATGACCACTGCCTTCCCTTCATCCACCAGGCAGGTGACCTTATCATAGAGGGATATCAAATTGGTTAAAAAGAACTTTTCCTTTGTGAACCTATATTGACTGGGCCTGATGATTGCATTTTTCTTTAAATGACTTTCAACAAACCCAGTATAATCTACCACATAATTTTTCCAAGAACTGAGGTTAGACTAACGGTCTGTACTTTTCTGGGTCTTTCTTCACATATGTTTTGTAGATGGGAGCAACATCCAGTCAGAAGGGATCTCCGCAGACTCCCAAGACTTTTGGCATATGAACGAGAGGGGTCCTGCCATAACATCTGCTAGCTCCTTCAGAACTCTGGAATGAATCTCTTTGGACCCCATCGACTTGTGAGCATGCACCTGATAGAGCTGCATGTCCCTTACAATTTCAGTGTTCACAAATGGAAAGTCTCTGTTCCCACACTCATGGTCCTCTGACTCAGGGGACCAGGAAGCCCAAGGGACTGAGGAAAAGAAAAACTTTGAATATCTCTGTTTTTCCTTCATCCTTATTGGTGAGATGACCATTTTCAACTAGTATCGTCCAATGTTCTCTTTAGATCTCCTCTTGCTAATGACATACTTTAAAAAGTCCTTCTTGTTATTTGAAACAACACTGGCTGATCTTTGGCCTTTCATGTCTTACCCCTGCGTAAATGAATGACAGCTCTGGGCTTTCCTCTCCTTAATTACCACTGAAGTTTCCCACACCTTATCACAAGGGGTTGCCCTCCACCTGCTGCCATGAGGGGAGCCCTAGGTCTTTGCAGGTGGCAGAGGGAAGGGAGGGGGGCACAACCTGCACATCTGAAAACATGTAATAAAGTTCAAGCACAACTTTTTAAAAACAAGCATTATCTGGTGCCAAGGTGGCAAAGAAGGCTAATTGGGTAACATTCCTGTGCAAGCCTTCATGATGGTCCTAAAATGTGGCTAGATGCAAGTTTGAGTTCAGAAGTATATTGTACAGTCACAGCAGTCACTCTGAATTTATACCAGTCTAACTCAAATAAAAATCTGGTTTGTGATTTCTAAATTGCAGAATGCCTCATTCTTTATTTGGGTAAGGATCTGGCTTACTTATAGGGAAATGGGAAGATGTGCGACAGTTCCAGATGGGTCAAAACACAAGTAAGTACATATTTGACTACAAATTTAGGATGTTCTTCTTCTTAAGTATGCATTGTCTAAGATATTGTACTGTTTACAACTCCAGGAAGCACAACGATCTTTTTATAATGTAATAAAAATCAAGAGTTGTTTGAAGAGGTTTTAGCTCACTGTTAATGCAATGTAGGTGACAGGACTTCATCCCTTAGCATGCTGAGACAATTGGACAACCATTAATTCATACTGGTTATAGAATCAGAAGGTATTTTGGAAGTGGTCACTGTAACCTGAGGTGTCATGATGTGAGTGCTGAAGTTATGGCTGATATCACTGATTTGGAGGGCAACGGTGACAAGGGGTTTAGTGGTATCAGTGGGCTGAGTGGTCGTGGTGGACTAAGGGATATTGGTGGATCAAGTGGTTGCTGGGGAGGGGAGTACCTGAGAAATTTGCATGCCAAAGAGACATCATACAGAAAAGAAATGTAAACAAAGGAAACAGAGGGCACACAACAAAAAGGACAGTTTTCATAAAGTAGTGGCGCTGTAATAGAATCATGCAAGTGATTCCTGTAAATGAACATAGCCATTCTTTTTCTTCTTTCACAGATGTAACATAAGTTTTGTGGCATGGGAAATTACATTTATCATACCCAAACAGAACGACGAAGCAACAATCATAGTATTCTGTTACATGGGTATTCAGTCTTGGATAGCAATTCTTTGCCTGTGCATTTCCTGTGGGAAAGCCTAACTTCTAGTTTCCAGAACTTAACACGAGTTAAGGAAAAGCTGTAAGAAAAAGACCAAATAAAATTCTAGTCAGTGTTACAATTTGCAAACTTATCGCTACCTTACATTGTTATAAGGGATATAAAAACCTGAAAGGTAGAGAACACTTTACCATGAGGCAGCTAAGCTTTCAGATAAGAACATAATTTTGTGAACTCTCTCCCAACAAAAGTCTAAGAGTAATTTCCCCATCATTAATTCATGTTTCAATATAACACAGATAAAAAGAATTCTATGATCAATCTTAGTCCTAATGGAATCATAATAGAAATAGGAAAAGACAGAGGAATTACTAAAACTACCCAGTTACATTTCTTAGTAAAAGAATGTTTAGGAAAGCACTTCAACACATGCAGTTAAATGGGTAGTTAATATTTTCCTAACCTGGCAACTAAGCCCTGAGAGTGTCTGGAAGATTAATACTTTCTTAACACTCATATTGAAACATAAAAAGCAAGCAAGCAAATGTGAATTAATATTGCTTACTTTGAGCTAATTCAGGAGAACAGCCAAACAATTTCTGTTTGAATGTATATTAAGCCATAGGTTCAAAATGTGTTCCAGTATCTTCCCACATGGTGAAAGTTCAACTAAACAATTAAGGCACAGCTTGCATCATTTACTCATTAGTGCCTTGCCAAGATTAAAACAGAGAGTGGAATGCAGTTCCACAGGTCTGGTTGACACCTAACCTGTTTAACTTTTATTCTACTTTTTCAAAACATTTTCCTCTCTCTCCTCACTTAAAGTGTTTAGGAACTGTTCAGGATAAAAACTCAAAGACCTAAACTGCAACATGGATGAAAGAACAGACATATTTTGAAAAAAAACCCTCCAAATACTGAAATAGAATGTTCTTGAGAAAATATAATTATTTTTCTGAGAAGGAATTGATATCAGACATGAGCATATGATTTAACTAAAATTTCTTCAAGCAGGAAGTTTTGATGAAGTGGCTTTTGTACATGTAGGAATTATAGAAACAAAAAGAATTTAAAGCTGTTTACTTCTGCGTTATTTATATAGCCCTCTAGTATCTACAGTATTTTTTAGTATGTAGAATAATTTTATTTATTAAAATGTCTGGTGCTACTTGTGTTTTGTTGGATTGCCAAAAACTAAAAGGAAGAAAAAACTAATTTGATCTTATTTCTACATTGAAGGTGATACTCAATTTCCACTTTTTCTTGTGTAACACCTAATACGCTTTTACAGAATGCTTTTCCTCCAAGTATGATTTAAAATGTTGGAAGGCATGTGTTTGGTTTAGGAATAAAGTCTATCCTAAGTAGATGGACTTCTTTCATTGTCGACATGAACACAAAAATAATAGAAGAATGAACATATCAGTAAGGGAATGTAAGATTTCAGAAAGGTCCTGGCAGAAACCATATTTCTGAAACTAAATGTTAAAACTGCTGAAATCACCATAATAAGCATTGCTGTGCTCAGGTTTGGGCTCTCCAGTGCAAGAAAGAAAATGGCATATAGGAAGGTGTCTAATGGAGTTCATGAAGGTGGTCAGGAGTCTGCAGAATATGACATTGAAGGAGAATCTGAGGGAACATGGAGAAGAGAAGGCTTGGGGGAATCTTTCTGCAGTTTTCACCTTCCTGATAGCATGCAGCATAAGGACAAAGGCCAAGAATCTCAATTTGCAACAAGCCAATTTCTGACTAGATAAAAGAATTTATGTATTTATTTATTGTTGTACCATGAAGATACTTAGACACTGGAATAACAGCCCAGAGCATTGTGAAATCTTCAGCCTTAGAGATATTCAAGCTTAACAGGACATGACCTTGAACAACCTGCTCAAGCTGACCCTGCTTGAAGCAAGGAGTTGGGCTAGATGGCTTCCTGAAGCTGTTCTGCAATTCTATGAATATTTTTTGATAAACCCTAAGTTCCCTATCTTAATAATATTGCATTGATGCAGCCCGAGTCCGCAACACTGCAAATACAATTGGATGAACTGCTTGTGTGTCAGGTTAAACTGTCTTCCAATTATACTAGTTGATTTAAAAAATTTCTTCTGCCTGGAATCCATAATTTGTTTGTGGTGGGTCATCACAGTGCTGCCTTAGATGTTCTTACCTACAACTTTTCACCAAGGTGTGAAGGAAAAGTGACAGTACCAGTAAGGTGCAAAAACAATCATGAGAAGACTGTCCCAACAATTCCGTTAGGTTGGGAGTAGAGACAGGGGTCTTATCTACCTGTAAAATATTATCATACCCCTAAACCTGTTTTTGTCAGGGCCTGATTAGTCTCTTCTCAGTCCTAGTTTATATATAAGTGGTAAGATTTAAAGATACAGCATACAGCACAAAATCTGTCATTCACACCCACGCAGGGAATTTTGGATTCTGGCCTTCACCATGGTGAGTTTAGTCTTGATTATTATGACCATATCTCATCACAGACAAGCAAGTAATATGAAACGAATACTACACTGTCTTAATTAATAAAGACCTCACAATGGCAAGTTTTGACATTAAATTTACACTGATCATAGAATCACAGAATCATAGAATCGAGTGGGTTGGAAAAGACCTCCCAGATCATCAAGTCCAACCCGTGGTCCAACTCCAGTCCATTTACCAGATCATGGCACTCAGTGCCACGGCCAATCTCAGTTTAAAAACCTCCAGGGATGGGGAATCCACCCCCTCTCTGGGCAGCCCATTCCAATGCCTGATTACTCTCTCTGGAAAGAATTTCTACCTGATCTCCAACTTCAATTTCCCCTGGCAGAGCTTGAGCCCGTGCCCCCTTGTCCTATTGCTGAGTGCCTGGGAGAAGAGACCAACCCTCACCTGGCTAGAACTTCCCTTCAGGTAGTTCTAGACAGTGATGAGGTCACCTCTGAGCCTCCTCTGTAGGCAGTGTCACCGGGTATCCTGATTTAAAAAAATGGGGTCAGTGTAGTAAACAGACTATTTTGTTAGTGATTTTCTTTTAAAAACCAAAATTCCTAATCTGGTTATATTAAAAATAGGGTGTGAGCACAGCTAAAGTGTGCTTTGCTAAGAAGAACCCAATCCTGACAAAATGGACCTACATCAGAGCTGCTCTTGTTGCCCCAACCCCTTATCCATCATACCTCTGCCTTTGCACTGGAACTGAAAGTCTTCTCCATAAGAATATAATCCAGAGAGATAGGTCAACAGAACACTGATGTTATTTAATAAAAACATGACAACTCCCCAAATCCCAAGGTATTTTCTTGTGGCTCAACCAGATTCAGGAGCAATCTCTGCAGGGTTAGATGGATACAAGGGAAGGGGCAGGGCCACACAGCCAGAGGTGGAACGCTCAGCACAGTGGTCCATCCTAGAAAAGGAAAGCCAGTTCCACCCAGAAGGTGTGACCCGTAACATCCCATCCCAGTACAGGGCAGGGTGCTGGATTATCAGGTCCCAGGCCTATGGTGCAGGCCAGAATAGCTATGCTGTGTGCTTTGCCCAGTCTGACACAAGTGTAGCCAGGTACACCCCCGTGACCCCCACAAATTTGTCTTGCCAGGAGTTTCTCCCTACAAAACACAAAGTCCTCACAAACTTTCAGAATGTTTAATGGATTCTAATTCCTAAATAATGTGGAAAGCTTTCAGATAGGGTTTTACCTCAGTCTGTATAGAGGAAACTCTAGGCAATTTGCTGGGTCTTTTTGAATATTACTTTCATAGACAGCAGAGGCATCAAATAAAAATGCCCAAACTCTTCTGTTTAGTCAAAAAACCAGAAGATACCTCTTAAAAAGGACATATTGTAGGCTGCAGCTGCACAATCAGAGGTGTTAAATGCTGTTACATTAAACCACTAGGAGAATACAAATCTTTTAAGATAAAGAAGCCTGTCAGAGGATTGAAGAACAGTTTCCTTCATCTCAGGGACAAGGACCTTTGAAAAAAAAATCGTGCTTTCAGCATGTGGTAAGTAGATTTAAATTTTGATGGTCCTTGGGCTTTATTATGTCTGCCTTTCTGAGACTGAGCTCATGGTTTGAAACTGTAATCTCCAGTTGTCCTACTAGATTATTCATTATCATTTATGTTGCTGTCAGTGCTAAAAGATTAAAAATTTGAGGGAGCTGTGTTTGTACTGGGTGAGGAGCCAGTGTCCTTCGAGATTTTGCTAGTTATTAGTGAAATGGAGACCCACAGAGATTTACTTAGGCCTTGGAAACACTACATTTGCAACAAAACCCCATTTCATTTGTCTGGGTCCAGTTCCAATTAGGGGATCACATCTCAGGTGAATGGGAAGTGAGGATGGTGTGTGAGACCAGAATTACAGATGCACAGACTTGTGTGACCTCATATTCATTGCCCCCAAAATTTCTCTGTCTTACGATTTCTGTTGGCTCTGGTGATTTTCAATGACAGTCAAGTATCTAAATTCCATTCTTAATATTTTTGCATAAATAAAACTTGCCACATACTGAAATTCTCATCCCTCCTCATTCAGTTTCTCTTTTGCTTAGTTAACACCTTTTTTGAAATTACAATGTGAAAACACATCCTTCTTCGTATTTCCTTCTTGATAGAGGCAACAGAACCACCCCTGCAGCCATAAGGTGTGTTTTTGCACTGAGTAGCTTACTGTGATGTTTCTCCAATTAATTTTTTTAATGGCTAATTTTAGAAAATATTAGAATGTTTTAATTTTAAAATTGTGATTTTCTTCGTCTGGAAATCCCTTTTTTCCCCTATGGATACAGGATGGGAAGGAAGCTTTTGGCTGTCAAGGCTAATGTCTTGCTATCTGGTAGTTAATTTCTTCTTTCTGCTACTCCCATGGAAAACCTGTTCCAGGCTGTGATGGTCCTAATAGACACAGCTGTATTGTAAATGTTAGAAAGGAACCCTCTTTTCATTTTCAGCTTAAACCTAATAGTATTTCATATACACGTTTGTCCTGGTACTAATATCATCTTTTATTTAAACAAGTTTCCTTCCAGGGTTTGCTCTCAGTACATTTTTGACAGTGTTCCCATCTCATCTCAGCACCCTTTGCTAGACTAATAAGCCAAGCTCCCGTGGTCTCTTACAGATTCTTTTGCATCTTTCTGCATATTTGTTTTGATTATGAGTAACTAGCAAAATCCTATCTTTCATCAAAAGTCTCCTTGGAACTTTGTATAGTCTAACACATCTCTGTCTTGATTCCAGCTGGTACATTCTGTGATTCCATTTGCTCTCTGTGCAGCTATTAGGCCTCTTCAGCTCACGGCAATCCTGGGAACAGCAACTATTTCTTTGGGTTCCTAATAATTTCCAAATAATGAACTATGAATCCTTGTTCCTAGGTTCCCAATAAATGTCATTGTGTTCTGCAGTGATACATTTAATCTCAGTCCCAAGGCTGCACAGTTCTTCCAAGTAGTGTTCAGATATTTTAATCAACTTCTCACTAGGAAAAATACGAAAATAATGAAGCAGCAGAGAAAAACTTCCTTACTTATTGTTTTATTACTCCATTTGTTTATCCTAATTTAACTCATTAATTCGACATTCCTTCCTTTATTTTTCTAAGCGAAAAGTGGTTAAGTTGAGGAGGTGATATAAGACAATGAAAAATTGAAAATGTGAAAATACGCAGTCATTAAGTTAAAAACA
Organism: Sakesphorus luctuosus; assembly: GCA_013396695.1. Taxonomy (NCBI): domain Eukaryota; kingdom Metazoa; phylum Chordata; class Aves; order Passeriformes; family Thamnophilidae; genus Sakesphorus; species Sakesphorus luctuosus. The sequence goes on from VWZD01007158.1 coordinate 145,702, forward strand.
AATTACATTTTATTTCATAATAAAACATGAGCTTTAATTTAAAAATGCTATTTGGAAAATCCTTGTATTGATATTTTCCCAGAAAAAGCTTAATCAAGGAAAATCACACTATTATTCAAAGATGCAATACATTAAACAAAATAAATTTCTTTAGAGATGGTAATTCTCATATGTAGCATGGATAAAGAAATGGGAACAAACCCCAAAACACTGTGGAGGAAAACATAATCTGACCATGAAGGACCTCTAGTGGCATATATACTTCCAATTAAAAAACCCCTACATTATGCTTGCTTAGCATTTTATAAGGAAGCACTTCTGGAGTTTCAGATCTGAAGTTCAATTCATGTGATTTTTTTCTCTTTCCTTTTGTTGATATGGCAAATGCAGAAAATACAGTTTTGTTACAGTAATATATAGCAAAGTGTGTAAGTGTACAATGGCATTGCCTTTTAAGCTCTCTGAAACTTAAAGCAGATATTGTCAACTTAAAAATCATGTTCTGTGTTTTGACTTGTTATCATTGTTATCTAGTTTTATCACCTACTCAAACTTACAGTTTTCTCAGCATGAGGAACAGCCTGATAGGACACACTGAAATGAAACTCCTTAACAAAAACAAGTTGAAAGCAGATGATGATGATAGGAGAGCTATGTGTGTGTCTCATGTGTTATGGCAGTGCACAGGGAAGTCACAGAACCAGTTCTGGGCCGAATGAAGGGTGTCTGCAGGGCCAGACAGCCTGCTCAGCCAATGCTGCAGGCAGATATAGCTCTTTGCTGCAGCATAGGAACCAACAAAAATCCAGAAACACACAGCCATGATCACACTTGAGGTGAACCCTGAATCATAGTAAAGAAGGACCCTTAATTTTTGTTAAAAAATTAAAAAGTGATTTCTGCCTGTTTAAATTCTTTTTATTTTGTTTCTTATTTTCACAGTACACAGATACCCCTCTGGCACTGCAATCCATCCCCAGCTGAGCAGCTCCGCTATAAAGTCCCGGCCTGACAGTGGCTTTCTGCTGTGAGGCTGCTGCAGCCTGCCTGTAGCAAGGAATTCCAAGAGCTGAACTTAAGTGGAGACACAGAACACCAAAACCATGATTCCCTATCTTTGGAGAATCAGCAGCAGATTGCAGATACAGGATGAATAAAACTAAATGTGAAGACAATAGTATCACAGTTGTGGAGCTCCAATATGATTAAATATGCAGAGTCTGATAGTTCTGCTTCTTTCAAACTCATTGTTACTTCAGGTTGTAGAGAATCATGACAGCATGACCCGATTCATAACTATCATAACACTGAGACCAATCTTGACAGATGGATTTCTTGCAGGAATCACAGCAGGATATTTATTGGATTAAGAATTCAAGATTAACATTACAATAAACTGTTATACAAGCAAAGGAAAAATACATAAAATCTTAGTGTAATAGAGAAATGTGTATGTATATTATAAATATAGAAGTATATTTATTAATGCTTCAAAACATATAATTATACACTTTTTCTTTCATATTGACCTACAGCATTAATATAACACCATCACAGAGTCCAAGAGGGGATTTAGGGACCAATCCTCTTCCACGAAGCCAATACCTTAGTGGTTACTCAAGCCTAGGCCCTTGGGAAGTGGGAGACTAAAATTCACCTTTCTTCATGGCAGGCATATGAAGTTACAAAGATGATCTGAAAATGTCAGAGCAATGCCTCTTTGACACTCCTAAATCTAATCCTACAAGAATGAATCTGAGTAATCACAAAGGGGGATAAACACAACTTGAAAAACATATCTGAAAAAACCCTTATGGTGTTGGGGGGAGGAAGATTAGATCATTGTGCTCTGCGGGGAACAGGTGAGGGCAGAGAGCAACAGTGCCTGGTGGCAGAAAATCCTTTCTGCCAGCACAGCCAGGACAGTGACAAATATTTGCACCAATGAGGGCAGAAGATTGCTCGTTCTGGGTGCACCTCTGGGGTTTAATTCCATCACTTGTGACACATACAGCATCACTGACGGTGAGAGTCGTAATAAACCCCATCGGGTATGCAGAGTACCACCAGCTCCTCCAGGTGAGTTGCCCTGAGATGTGGATGAGGTAAATCCATGGGCACGGGAGCTATCGCCAAAGAAGAGGGAGTTGGAACGTTCGAAGAGCTCAAGCCTGCGCATAGAACTATGAGAAGTCACATTTTAAGGGTTAAAGTAAGCGGCAGGTGAGCCCGAGCTGCCCGCGGGCACAGCAGCCCTGCCAGTGCCGGCACTGCCCAGCATCCCCGTGGGACAGCGGGAGCACGAACGCGGCGCTGGCGCTGCTGGAGCCGCGCTCCGCTCTCCCACCTGCACCACCTGCGCGGCCCGGGGCTCGCTGAAAGGAAAGCAGACGAGCAGCAGCCCCCAGGCAAGCAGCAGAACAGCTCCGAACCGCTGCCCAAGGACGAGCGACGCCCCTCCCGGGGGCGGCCCCTCGGCGGGCACAAAGCCGGGCTCGCCCGCTGCCGGGAGCGCTGTGTGCCGCCCGCCTGGTTCCGCTGCTCATCGCTCCCTCTCTTCCTTCCGCTGAGCCGAGCCCCCGCCTGCGGCCGCCGCCGCTGCTCCTCCGCGCCCGCTGCTCGCCCGGCTCGGCGCCAAGCTCTGTACCTGGTGAGTGCCCGGCGTCCACGTGGGGCCGCGCATCGCCGGCCTCCGAGCCGCCGCGGGGACCGAGGGAGGGAGCGAGGGAGGGAGGGAGGAGGGAAGGAGGACACGTCCCTTCTCCGCTCGGCGCACTGGCGGTAGCGCGGTCGCGGTGCGGGGCCGGTCTGTGCCGCCGGGAGCAGCCGCGCCGTGCCCGAGCCGGAGCGGGCCCGGGGGTACGGCCGGGCAGAGCCCGGAGCCTTCGGCAGCCCCGGCAGGGGCGGCTCGGGGGTGTTGTGCCGCTGCCCGCGGGAGCGGGACACTGATGCCAGGGCTGCCGAGGGAGGGAGACACTGATGGCGGGGCTGCCGAGGGATGGAGACACTGATGGCGGGGCTGCCGAGGGAGGGAGACACTGATGCCGGGGCTGCCGAGGGAGGGAGACACTGATGCCGGGGCTGCCCGCGGGAGCGGGACACTGATGCCGGGGCTGCCCGCGGGAGCGGGACACTGATGCCGGGGCTGCCCGCGGGAGCGGGACACTGNAGGGAGACACTGATGCCGGGGCTGCCCGCGGGAGCGGGACACTGATACCGGGGCTGCCGAGGGAGGGAAGACACTGATGCCGGGGCTGCCGCGGGAGCACCGGGGAGCGCAGTCTGCGGCTACCGCTGGGTGACAGCGCCAAGGGTCTCTTCAGCCGAGTGTGAATTAGAGAATGATGTATTTGATTTTGGCAGAGTGCACTCTCACGTCTGTACACATGCACTTGACTCCCTCCCCCCCCCCACCTTTCAGTAACTCTGGCTTAATATTTTTACATTTTCCCATTTTTCTGTAGTTTTGTGTGCTCTGTAGTTCTCGATCAATATCGTTGTGAAGAACAGGTCATGGGTGGCAGGGAAGGTAACAACACAAAATAGCTGAGTTGAGGTGTGGAGTCCAGAAAGACCAATACCCCCTTTTCTTCCTCTGTTGAATGGGTTTAGGGCAGAGACCTATTCAGGAGTTTCTCTTGAAATACGAGTACTGGTTTAGGCATGGAAAACTTGTGGAAAAAACCCTGCCAAGCTATGCAGGCAGAGCTTTTATAGGAGCAGGATTAGCTCCTCAGGCTTCTAGAACTACCATCCACTTTCAGCTTCAGTTTTCATCTAGAGGGGGAAAAATTAATCCCTGGGCCACATGTTTGGTCCCTAATAATTATTGCATCAGATCTCCTGTTTATCAGCCAAGGATGTGCTGGCTTTCCTACCAGCCTCTGCCTCCATCCTGAGCTGGAGTCTGGTGACTGGATCGTGTGACGGTGTGTGCTGGCCAAGCAGAGCCGTATTCTGGGGCTCAAAGCTTGCTTTTCTCTTTTGTTTTTTTTTCTCTTTTCATTCCTCCTGCCTGTCAGGAGTAGCCCAAAAGGCAAGACAGAAACTTGTTGAGCTCTTCAGTAACTTTACTTATGCTAGCAGTTTTGCCGGAGAGCTATGCTAAGTGAGTCTATGGATGGTGCTTCTTGAAAGTAAAGAAAGTGCTTTCACTTTGGGTTTTTTTTGAGTAAAACCAGTAGAAAGTATATTTCTGGTGCTTGAAATTAAACAAATTTGTCTTTTCTATTTTTTACCTTTTACAAATTAAATTGGCGTCAGTTTTGAAGCAGAACACTGAAAAACACTAACTTGTGGTGACATTTGTTCGTAAAAATGTGTTTTGTTGACCTGAGCTACGTGCTAGTAATGTTGCAGTATGGGTTCTGTGTGAATTTGCATTTTTCCTTTAACTACCTTTCCTTTCCTCACATGAAAAGTTGAGGTTATTGAAATTAAAAAGTCACTTGCCCCCATTTAGGAAGGGTATTTAAGTGCACATAAACTCTCTGTGTAGAGTGTTACTAGACTTTGCCTTTAGTGTTTTATTGGTGGCATAAATAAAATTAATTTTTTCAAAGGTATATTTATTTTAATGGAAAACCCTCACATTAAAGTGATATAATTTAGTAAACTAGTAACCAATAAAATTGTTAGCTGTGGGCTTATTAGATTTTCTTTAATTTCCATAGATATAGACTCTGATTGTATTTTAGTATCTTGGTGTACTTTTATTCTGCATTTCACGTGGAGCCAAGGAAAGCCAGCCTGACTTTCTCATGATGTCGAGAGGTGCAGAGTTCCGTGTTCACTTTAGACCAAATTGTGGCAAATGTTCATGCTCTGAAAACTCCCAAAATTACTCCTAGTTTTGCTCAAAGCTATAGATACAGCTAGCTAAGATATGATGGCTGAATGGAGGGGGAGGAATAATTTCTTAGTAGCCAGGTACCAAGCATGAAAAAACCCCAAACCCTCCTCCCCAGCTATAGAACTAAAAGGCCTTTTTAGACCACTTACCTTGCTTATATCATCGGAGAGTCCAAAGTGAATTAGTCCATTTAAATGCATTAAAAAAAAAAAAGGAGAGAGGATCAAGTTCTGGCATGGAAAAGTTAATAATTAATATATTTCAAAAAATGATAAATTATTAATAAGAAAGTCACTGTCATCTATGCTCATGTCAATACTAGAATAAATGGCAACTCACGTCTTTGAAGAATTTTTCTCAGAAGAAATTGTCTTGCAAAATGAAAACAGTAGGATTTAAAGTTTGCTTTCAAGTTTCTCAGAGGATCAAACACTTTTTCTATGATACACTATAAGCCCAGAGCATTGTGCCAGGTTGAGCATCTTCTCATTCTGAAGAAATTAGTTCTGACACTTTGGCAGAGGGTGTGAGGGGGAACCATTGGTGCTTCCTGCCGGGGCTTCCACGTGGTGTGAGAAGGGCAGTCAGGACAAGAGGCTGTTACCTTACACACAGCTGAGAAAGCTGCCAGGCATGTAGCATTTTGGGATTCACAGAAGACATTTTTTGAGGGCAGCCTTCCGCTGTTGATGAGTGATGTCCCTATGTGTCTCTTTTGATGTTAACATTTTGTATCTCTTTGAGGAAGAAAAAAAGTCCCTGGAGAAAAATAAAGAAGGTGATGAGGTGTGGTGAAGCCTGTCGCATGCCTTCGGTACTGTAGAAATAAGCACTGTAGGACTGCTGAGACATACATTAACTAAACAGCAATGACTGCTTGGGTAGTAACCACAAAGCAAACAGTTCTGGATATTTTGGACCTGCATCTCTTCCCATATGCCGAAATACACGGAAATAATTTCTGAGATGCTTTAAACTGGAGAGACTTTATTATTAGAAAATCTGAGGATCTGCTTAGTGAAGTAATTCCACTGCTTTGAAGGCAGCTGGGTCGTTCTTGTTCTCAGTAAGGCAGATCAATTGATAGCATATTTGAATGGCAGTAGCTTTTCCCCATTTTACCCTCTTGCTGGAACATGATCACTATCCAGTTTACCAGAACACAGTGCACAGAGTCCAGGCCTCTGCTGCAGAGAAGGTGCCATAGCTCAGGAGAAGTGAAGGTGCTCCTTGCATATCATATATATCCTAGAGGGAAAATGTTTAAAGCCGTGCCCCACAGAAGTCTGTGTTAAACAAGCTTATGGGGTGGAATTGTTGAGTGTTGTTCATTTTGTGGACTACACGGACTTCACAGCTTTGTTCCAGTAAAACTGCAGCAGTTTGTCCAGATGTGCCTCTACCCAGGTCTAATTCCTTCCTCCACACCCTCCTCCCAAAAGGTCCAAGCACAGGGTGAGTTTAGTCCAATAAATTGGCTAAAGGCTTTCTCTGTGCCTTCTGTGCTGACAGTGAAGAAGAAATATTTTCTGCTAATTTGAGCTAGAAGCTTTATTTGAATAATAAAAAGTATCTATGTATTTTATTAAATGCCTGAAACCACTTTTTTGTTTGTTGTTCACCATGTTTATTTCTTCCTTGGAATTTCAATGGGTCTTCTATCATCTTACCTGCTGCAAAGGAGCCAGTTTCACAGGTCTGGCAAAGGGTGAGCTGGAATCATCATCCATGCCTGCTGGAAGAGGTGTTCTCACCCCTGAAGTTTTAGTTAACCTACATTACATTTGTCCTAATGGCAACTGATGAAATAATTGCTGTAGATGAACATCGGGCAGAATAATTAGCCAGAATGTGTCACGATCATTGCTGAGTTGTTCACCGATTAGCACAACCAGTCCATTGACCAGAATAGAAGAAATTATATATAATAAAAGTGAGGGATCTTCAAAGTTTTTTTAATGAAAAAACTACCCATGTATGTATTTTAAACTGTGCTACAAAGTAGCCACGGTTAATTTCTAGTCAAAATATGATCTGTTGCCTACTTCAGCATCCAAAATGCTAGAAACAAGAATGTTTGTTCTTTCACATGCCACAAAGAGTTACTCACATGAGGCTGGATAGAACCTTGCAAGATTGTCCCATGAGATACATTTATATACGGATATGTGTACATGTATATATGTATATGTGTATATATATGCGCTTAAGTGTGTGGATGTCCACAATTGCTGGGATAGACAAGGGAAGCTATAGCAAAACATAGGATTCAAATCTATTGGAACAGCATGGCTGGACTTTGCAAAGATTTGCTGTTTCGTCAAATGGAGAGAGAAATGTTCCCAGCAGCATTTTTAAAGTCAGAAGAGCTTGTTTTCAGGTTGAATTGAGAACAGGATTTATACAAGTGAATGGGAAGCTATGCAGGGAAGATGTCTCCCTTCTGAAAGGAGGGATTTGGACACACCCTTCTCATTTCCTGGCAGCTGGACTGCACAGCCTAGCAGGGTGAGCTGGTATTTACTGTATTGAAGTCACCCACCTGGGGAAAACAATGAGTGTTGCTCGCAGGTGGTGTACCTGACACGTGGGTGTCCTGCCAGAAGTCATCGTGTGGAGAGATGTGGGCAGAGTACGTGCATAATCCTAATGGGATCCTTTCTTCCCTTGCTGGATTACTGTGAGTGGAAACAAGTGAAGTAATTGTACAGATAGTTAAATTCTTGTCAGTCTTCAGAGTAAGCAATTCAAATGTATAGACAGCACAGGGCTGAGCTCCTGTCACTGTATATTGTGTGTATGCAGAGAGTGGGGAGGTACAAATCTGCATAGCTCCACTAGCAGGATAAAAAGCAAGCCAAAAGATATGCAGTGGTATTTGCTGCTGTTTGTCTAGGATCTGGAATAGTTCATTTTATACTAGGTGGAAAATTGCCTCTAAAAGACTGTGAGCTTTTTTTTCCCCTAGCTGTGGGCTGGACTTGTAAATGCAAACATGATCTTACTCAAAATGCATTCTTAACTCCATCCTCAGCTGTAGTAGAACATGATGAAATATATCTGAAAAAATCCACAATAAGTATGAATTATGATAATTCTTATTATAAAAAAGTTGGGGGTTTTTTAAGGTGAGAACAAACAATCACTGGAACATCTTCCCGATAGATGTGGTGGAGTCCTCATCACTGGAGGTTTGCTAAATAGCCTCATCAGGCCTCCCTTTCCTGTGAGAGGTGGGACCAGATGATCTTTCAAGGTCCTTCCAACCTGAGCTGTTCTATGGTGAATGCTTTTGTATTTCCTTAGCACTGCTCAGCTTAGGGTCTCAGCTCACTAAAATTCAGCTCTCAGAAGAGCCTGAGACGTGTTGTAGGTCTTTGTTGACTGAAGTCAGAATGGAATTCAGTAGAGGACAAAGGATTTGACTCAAAATCTGTCTTAACCTCATATTGGGTAGAGCCTGCCCAGGTGAGCTGCTTGAAGAGCCTTGCAAATTATTGCTGTCTCCATCATTGGTGGCTTGACACTTCTTACATGGCTGTCCCGAGGTTAGACTAGATCTTCTGTGTACCCAAACCTCTGCTTACCAGTAGGTCAGAATGTAGGGAGTAGAAAAAGAACAAAGTGCCAATCTAAAAGGCGTTTTCCCTCTACAACTAGCAAATATTTTTTAGAAATTTGAATGTTTGTTTCTAAACTTACTCTTTTGTCTTTTATGTTCACAGGCATATTTTGAAAACGATAATTCTGGGCCAGATGCTCTCCTTGTTTATCTGTGGGACTGCTGTTACGAGCCAGTATCTAGCAGAAAAGTATCAAGTGAATACTCCAATGTTTCAAAGTTTCATCAACTATTCTTTGCTGCTTCTAGTTTATACGACAATGCTGGCATTTAGGACTGGTATGTGAAATATGGAATGGGAAGTTCTGGTTAATCTTTTTTTTTTCCTACATTTCCTTTTAGAATTTGAAACTAAGCAACTCAATACTCATCCAACTTCTAAAGGTTCCTGCTTTGAAATAACACATGAAAATCAATTTCACAGGTTAAATGTACATTTAATTTGATACCATTTCATGATACCTGAGTGATCAGACGTTGGAATGGGCTGCTCAGGGAGGTGGTGGATTCCCTGTTCCTGGAAGTGTTTAAGAAGAGATGTGACATGGCACTTAGTGCTATGGTCTAGTTGACAAAGTTATGTTGGGTCATAGGTTGGACTCGATGATCTCAGAGGTTTTTTCCAACCTGGTTGATTCTGTAATATCTGTTTAAAGTTTTCTACTTTTTGGTTTGAAGTCTTATATTAGGGAAAATGGACTTTGTTGTAACAAGCTTTATTACTGGAGGCTATTTAGTATTCCTCCTATTCTTATTAATTTACTCTTTAAACAACTCCAGTCTTGTTGGGTTTTTCCTCATGTGGAAGAATTTCTGTGCTTTTCACCTATTTGCATTGTCTCCTCTCAGGCTGCATTTTGATGTCATTGTGTCTTTCTTACACAGGGTCAGGCAAAGTCGAACATCTAGGTATCATTTATGCTTCTAAAAAGCAAAATTCCGTTGCAACATTTGGTTGGAAAGAACCACATATTGATTGCTGCTTTCTTTTAAACAGGCAGTGACAGTCTTTGGCAAATATTAAAACAGAGGTGGTGGAAATACATTTTTTTGGGGCTGGCTGATGTCGAAGCCAATTACATGATCGTAAAAGCCTACCAATATACAACACTCACAAGTGTGCAGGTAAGGACTGAACTCTCTTTTTGAACTGTTGCTTTTATTACAGTTTTGGACTGGTTTCTAAAATGAGATTCATAGGACAGACATGGAAGCTATTTAAACCTGAAAAGAACTTTCCAGTATCTATTTTCTCTCTGCAGTACAGGGAAGAGCATCCTGTATCTTGAATAACCTTTCCAGGAAGCAGAGAAAATTGGCTGGTATTGCTCTGTGCCAGCTTTTAAGCTGAACTCTAATTATTTTGATAAAAGCACTTCTAAGAGTTTGCTGACAGCCACTCAGTTTTTTCTCCTGACACAAAATAAAGATTTATGACCAGATAACAGTCTTTCAGCACAGGTTCTTGCTGGTGAGAGCAAGGTAGATCTCTTGCCTACTCCTGGAAGCTGCAGGAGGCATTGTGAGATGTACCCCCACATGTGAGGACTCTCTGATAGTTAGCTGGTGTTGCTGACCATGCAGTGAGGGACCAGCCCTGTGGCTCTTGGATGTGGCCCTTCAGGGCCCTCTCTGGAATAGGTAGAAGAGACATCAGCATGCCAGGCTCCTAAAGTAATATTAGACATCCTCTGCAACACCAGTGCTTGATGCTGCATTGCTGCACTAGAATAAATCTTGTGTTCTGAAATAGTTCTCCAGGCATAAGGGCCAAGACTGGGGTTTCTTTGTCATCCTACACAGACAAAAGCTGCTGGAGGAGTCAGTGCTTTCCTCCTGCCTTCAGCTGCAAGCTCCTGAGCTTGCATTGCCAGATTCATTGAGCAAACTGGCTCAGGGCACTGAGCCGAGTGGGACTAAACCCTGTCTTTGGCTGGACTACTGGGGTGTCATGTCAGGCCCAACTTAGCTCACTGTGGGGCTTCACAGCTGCTGTGGGAACAGGGAAGTGGGATGGTGCAGAAGCAAGGAGGGAGTGTGTCTAGGTCATGCCAGTTCTGCCTGCTGTTACCTATGGGGATCTGTGGCTGGGGTCATGGACCCACTTACCTGAATAAAAAAAAAAACAATATAAAATGCAGACGTGGCTGTTAGTTGTAAAGGAGTGTTTAGGTGTCAGTGTTTTACTGAGTCAGAGTATCAGGGGTTAATATTTAAAAGAACTACCTGTAAAGCAATAAACTCCTGTGGTCTGGGCTTCCTTTAGATAACTGCAGTAACTTTTCTTTGCACTGCTGAAGACCGGTTATGCCTGTTGGGTTGTTATTGTCACATTTCCACTTCATACTTACGTGTTATGACTCATTAGGCCTTTAATTTCCTTACAAATAATGCCAAAGACATCAAAGCTTTAAGAGCTACATGTTTCAGTCTCAAGATCAAGTTAAGCTGATAATTAAAACACTGTTTAATCATATACTTTACAGCTGAAAAAGCCAGGACTTTGATCCAAGTTCTCAGAAGCAGTAAAGCTATTCCCATGATATCTTTCATAGAAATTAAGAAAGAATAGATATAATAGGTTGTCCTGTCCGGTTGCCAAACTCAAGCATTTTCTGAGCCTTTTTCCCTTTTGGTAACCTTCAGGTTGATGCTGCTTTGTGTCAGTAACTGTGATTTTCTTGTAGTTGCACATTTTCTATAGTCACCAATTTCTCACCACTGTCAGAACTGAGATTCAGGAGGATAAAAAAAAAAAACCCAACCCAAACCAAATCAACAAAAAACCAAAACCAAACAAAACCCCCCAACCTGTGATTTGCTCTAGTGCCAGGCATTTGCTTTGGGTCATTAGCAGGCAGTTCTGCAGCTGTATCAGAACCTGCGGTTCAGAGCATGTAGTCTGGTGGCCTGTCTGCAGTACTGGCTGTGAGTAGAGCCCCAGGGAGCATAAAAGCAGCACAGGGGTGTATAGCAGCTTCCCAAATACAGGGTAATCACTGTTAAAATGCTGGCTGGCTGGAGCTACAGTTCAGCACTGTGAAATGTAGCTTCAAAGGTAAGTTTTCTCAGCTCACCAAGGAACTTCCATGTATTTTCTCACACATGCACACAAAAGCCAAACTGATTTCCTTTTAGTTGTTATCAAATACAGCATTTGACAGAAGGGGGTTGGGAGATTTTTAAGAAGGTAAAAGTGGGATGGCAGCTTTCATTTCTCTGTAAATAAAGAAAAATACTTTTATCCACAGCTGACCTCTTTCTGTTTGGCTGTGGCTGAGGCAGTGCCAGGAGACTTCTTGCTGCCAGTGTCCTGTCTTGTGGCAGGATGTGACTGTGCTGCTGTTTGACCACATATTACGACATGAAGCTGAGTGAGAGGAGGGTTTAGGTTGGATATTAGGAAAAGGTTCTTCACCCAGAGGGTGGTTGGGTACTGGAACAGGCTCCCTAGGGAAGTGGTCACAGCACCAAGCCTGACAGAGTTTAAGGAGTGGTTGGACAATGCTCTCAGGCACATGGTGTGATTCCTGGCACTGTCCTGTGCAGAGCCAGGAGTTGGAAAATGATCCTGATGGGTCCCTTCCAGCTCAGCATATTCTATGATGATATGATTTCATAGCGTAAAACAAGCAACATAGCTGTGGTTTCCTGTTTTAAACATGTTACTTGGCACATTTAGCATTTGCTCTGTAGATAATTGGAATGGAAGCATTTTTCAGGCAACTATTGACAGAATATCAGCTGATGGAAAGGTGTTAACCTCAATAGGAGAAAACACAGGATGAGCTCCTGGGACTCAGCTGGAGGCTACCCTGAGGGAGCCATGTGGGGAAGTGAGCAGGATGAGCAGTTGAGCTTTCTTGCTTACAAAGCTGTCTGGAGCTGGCAATTATAAGCTAACCAATGACCTCCAACAGTCTATGATAATTTATTAACCATATATTAAAATGTCTTTTAATAATGTACTCACCATGTCTTTGAAACCTCCTATAAACAGTGTGGCCAAAGCCGGCCTGGCTTGAGTCAAAACATTTATAAATCAAATCACCAGGTTATCTGGTTTTTTCCACTTGTAAAAATACAGGCTGGAATTGAATAAGATGAGGGTTTGATGAGGCTCTACTGGCAATAGTAGTCAGTACCACAGTACTGCTGTAAATATAATAAAACCTGAATAAATAAACTTTATTATTTTAATTGGTTCCATTGACACAATTCATTGCAATATTAGATCTGCTTTGCACCTCTTTGATCTTGATCCTGTACAGAGGAGCTCTGTAATGTCCTAGATGAAGGGAGGCAAGATCCAGTAGTTGGAAATCTGATTTCATCTGTCTGTAATTGAGGGTAATTGTCTCCTGGAATAGATTACCAGGATGTATTCTTCATAATTTGGTGCTTGTGTGTCCTGGCTGCAAGTCGTACAACCAGGATTCTGTAGCTCTACAGTAAGGTCTTGATCTGGATGCAACACTTCCCCATCTGGCATTACTAAAAGAGCTTCTGGCTCATTATGCACTACTCCTTTAAATTCTCATTAAGAATTATTTTTAAAGGTTTTTTCTTTCCGTTTGTGTTGAAAAGCTGCTTGGAGGCTGTAAGGCTGTGTGCTAACATTTCAGTTGATGGGGAAATGAAAACTTCTTAATAGTTGTCTACTATCAGAGGGGTAAAAAATTTACTTTCTAATGTTTGTAATATTTCTTGGGTTTGATGCTAGTCAAAAGAGCAAAATCTGAAGGAAATGTTAGAAGCATTTTCTTGAGTCTAGACTAAAAGTAAGACAGAAAACAAGACCTGTGACAAGATAGTCCCAGCGTGATACTTTTCCGTAATATAAAGTTGTATTGAAATACTTGGTATCACGTATTGGGACTTGGGTAGTTGTCTCATAATACAGCCTAGGCAAGTACTTTGGCACTTCACAAACAGACTTTACACACTGCACAAACTGGAGGCAATACAAGGAACAAGGATTAGATTAGAGGCACTGTTAGGATTTATTCTGTAATAGCTTTCCTTAATGCTGTGCTTGTGAGACTTTACTATGCGTAGTTATGAACAAGGAAAACCAGACATAGCATCAAAATGTTAACAATTTTGTTTAAAGCACTTGGAGACAATGGCTGAGCTACTGGAAGCCAGCACTGAAGTCAGCAGAGGAGCTAACTGCAGCAGTACACTTAAGCAAGCAGAGGTTGGTAATGAACATTAAGGACTAAGGGCTCTTGTCTTGGTTGCGGTGATTACGTCCCAGTCTTGTCCTGGATGTTATACTTTGTTGGGACTTCAAGAGGCCAAGGGATAACATTTGAGAGTAGTTTGTGAGCAATCTTTAGGAGGTTGAGTATGTTTTCTGCTGTAGGCTGTTCCTTTATGTAGCTTCATGACACTCAACTGAGGCAGGTCAGAAAACATACCTTTTCTTTCCTGCAGACAAATTCAGAAACAAAATCTATTTGATTGAATTAAATTAGCTCAATGATCTTTTTTTTATTATTTGGTTATTCTAGAACATTATGCCCATTTTGTGATAAGTATATTTTTCTGTATTAAATACACAGCTAATTCTTGATGCTTTCTATACTAAAGGAGAAAAGGTGGAAGATCCTTGGAAGTGTTCAAGGCCGGATTGGACAGGGCTTTGAGCAGCCTGGTCGAGTGGAAGGTGTCCCTGCTCATTACAGGGAGGTTGGAACTAGATGAACTTCAAGGTCCCTTCCCACCCAAACTGTTCTGTGATTCTATGAGTGGCTCCAACAGCAAGGCAAAGATATATAGGAACATGTAGAGAGGGGATAATGAAGAAAGGAAAGAGAAGTCAGTGTCACTGCTTGTCATGAAGCACACACATCCTTGAACCACAGCTGTTCAGTCTGCCTGGGACAGAGTCTGCAAACACATCTGAAGTGTTCCAGAACTCCAGCTGCCCTCTGTGTCTCTGGTGCTGGGGCATGGGGGAATTAAATTAAGTTACCTGCTTCTGACTAATAGAAAGTCAGCTCTGACAGAGTGATGAAAATGCATTGGTGGCTTGAATGTGTTTTTGTGGGAAGCTGGGAGATTGGGAAAGTGACTTAAGGAATGATGTTTTTCCTACCTATCTTTTATTTCCACCAATTTTACACATGGTTTCCAGCACATGTACCAGTTTTGGTTTTTAGTATGATCCAGTTGAGGGAGGGAAAAAAGTCAAACGCAAAGCTGTACTGTCAGATCCTTGTCCTATTCACTTGAATGTAAAATTAGATTGCTTGTATCTGTCAATAGTTCCATATTTTTACTTTGTGTTCATGGAGCCCTGGCAAGCAATGCTGATTCAGAGCAACATCCTAGCACTCATTTGTGAAGCTGCAAAGTTTTATTAGATCCATCATTGGAAGAGTTTCTAAATCAGCACTTTCGTACCAGGAGTGAGTAGACTCCTGCTCCAGCTCCTCTTTCACTTGCAAAATGTTTTTAATGGTAAAATGTAGGTCTCACCACTCTCTTAAACACATCCACGGGGGTTGCTTTGCAGATTTCTTTAACATGGAAAGTACATTTGATCCTGTACATTTGCTTTCAGGATATTGCAGTCCAGATCTGGGGGGTGTTTGTAACTCAAACTATTTTCCTGTACACACAGCTGCTGGACTGTTTTGGGATTCCTGTGCTGATGGCTTTGTCGTGGTTTATCCTCCGAGCAAGATACAGGCTGATACATTTTCTTGGCGTTGCCGTCTGTTTGCTGGGTGTGGGAACAATGGTGGGTGCAGACATTTTGGCTGGGAGGCAGGACGAAGAAGGTAAGGAGTCCTTTATGTTGGGGGGGAGAGCAGAGAGATGGCTCCTGCAGTGGGCTAACTTGTAAAGCAGCAAGAGGAGCAAAGGCAGGGGTAGCGAATGTAGTTCTGTTTTAAAACCGGAGAACATACTGCTATTTGTGTTCTTGTCCAGGAAGAGGAGATAGTGATTTTATTAGGAGCTGTGGAATTTCTTTGCTTGTATGTTTGGATTATTTCTTCCACCTTAAAAGAGAAACACTTGTGTTAAGCTTAAATTTTGCTGCTGTTCATTAGGCATGATAGAAAGTCTCATTTTTGCAAGCTTCTTAACTTTGACTATTATGTGAGATGAGTTAGTAGAAGCTGCCTCTCCCTGCAACCCTTGTCTTGCTTCCACAGTATCAGCCTTCTGGCAGCCAGACTTTTCTGATTTGCAGTTTTCTTTGAGTACAAACACCAAATAATAAAAAGTTGCTCACAGCTGCTGACTTCTCTGAGTTGCCTTTGGCAGAGCCAGCAGAAGTGATTGGTGTATCCCCAAGGCCCATAGGTCACAGCCTGGAAATCAGGGGCTTACTACAGGAGAGCAAGAGGAGATGGGGCAAGATGCTGGGATTCCTGGGACCTCTGGGAGGGAGGCTGGGCTCTGGGGACCAGGATTCAGCTGGGTGCAGATAAGCGCAGGTCTTGTCATCTCTATGACGGTTGCCTAAATCAACCCATATCGTAGGGATCTTATTTTGAATAAGAATTTTGAATTTTCCATGCTAGAGGGTACAGGACAAGGTAAATTTCAGGGCACTGTCTTCATCAGGCGGCATATGATAAGCCTGTGTGGTGTTATTTTGGGGCCTTATTGCAGGTGAGACAGGACAACCTGAAGTTTAGCTTTGCTGTGAGATGGTAAAGTATCTTGATCCTGAGGGAGAAAAATCTTTCCCTGGACTTTAAGAAAGTTGTGCTTTATTTGCTGCCCTGGGGATCCTTACTACTGCTTGTCCTCATATTTTAGACATATTTTACTAGTGATTGCCAGCTGGCTTAGGGAAGGAAATTTTAAATCAATTCAAGGATTTAAACAACAGTGATCCTCTTGCTATTTAGCTAATGCATAGCAGTATTTACTTGATGAGTGATTGTAGTGAGCAGTATTTACTTGATGAGTGATTGAATCCCATCTGGACGGTATAAATACATTGCAGCAGGACACATGGTACCACCCATCTGCAGTGCTTACTTAAGACCTGTCATAAACCTGAAGCTGAGTCCAAGTCCCACCAAAATCGATAGACTGATTTTAGCAAGACTTGAATCAGGCCTTACTGCAAAAGTGGGGACAATATTCATGAAGGGCACAGAGCATTTCTAACCAGGAATTTTTTCGATTCCCTTCAGTGCCCGAGGTCAGTAGAAGTAGAATTGGACCAGATGATACAGCAGTGTCTTGGTCAGGATGAGATGTAGATGCTGGGCTTAGCTCATTGCAGACTGTGCAGAGTGAGATGAGCAGGCAGCAGAGTCCGTGCTCAGATGCTCCTCTGCACACACAGGAGATGTTTCCTTTCCCCTTACCCTGGAATGCACTAGGAAGATAGAGATGTTAGAGAAAAATTTGCTTGTCTTTTTAAGGAAAGTTAAAAAGTGTTTGCAGCCTTACCCTTAATTGTGGATTAATATTTCTGTACAGGTAGTGACGTGGTGATTGGAGATGTCTTAGTGCTTCTTGGTGCTTCTTTGTATGCCATTTCTAATGTGAGTGAGGAGTACATTGTGAAAAATCTGAGCAGAGTGGAGTTTCTGGGAATGGTGGGCTTGTTTGGGACTATTGTCAGCGGTCTACAGCTGTAAGGATCTAATATTTATTTTAAAACTAATTAAGAATATTCTACAGATGATTGCTTGTCTACCATGAAATGATGTTATTAAATGAATTCTTTGTTACATCTGCATTTGGTCTATATGAGAGTCCTTCCACTTGAATTGATTTATGTTGCTGATCAGCATCTGTTTGATATCCTTTTTATTTGCACTACTCTTATTACAGCAATTCTAAAACTGAACTCCTGCAATTCTACACATATGATACTTGGCTGTATTTTTGATTTTGTTGATGTTCATGAGGACGCTCAGTATACTGAGGACTGTTTACAGGAATGTATTTCTTAATGGGTTTTCTCTGTGGAAAAGTTTAGGAGATAATTGTTAGCAGGAGATCTTCCATATTAAACTGAAGTTTAAAATGAAGCCTTGTATACTCTTACAAATAACCACATCAGAGTAACAGACCACATGCACTTAAGTCTATCTAATGAATTTTATGTTACTCATTTCTCATCATTATAGTTAATAATTTCCCCAAATGGTATATCAAATAAAACAGAATCTTTGAAGGATTAAAAAGCTTGTGAAAAAGGCCTGAGAATTAAATAACAGTGCTCTTGACTTTCAGGCACTTTAATTTTCGAGTCTTTTTTTGTGCCTGTTAGATATTCGAGTTAGTGTCATTCAATAAAATTTCAAACAAAAAATTAGGGGTTATAAATCAAAATGTTTCATATATATTTTGGTAATTTAATTCTCTACTTGAAAATGTTTTTTGTTGGTTTTTTTAATTGTATTATATCTTTTCTCTGACTCTAGAGCCATTGTGGAACATAGGGAGATAATGAGAATTCAGTGGAACTGGAAAGTTGGTATGTGTATGAAAAAATGATATGAATGTTAAAGAACACTGGAAAATTAGATTTCAACTTTGAATGTTGGGATTTTCCTTTTGTTTCTCTGAATATTAAGCAGGATTAATATATTGTCACAAATTTAGTTTCTGCTAACTTTGCAGCTTAGCAAAGAGATCAGGTTTGCAGGATTGAACATTAAAGCAGGTTTGCATTTTACATATAACATGAAATATTTTTTTCAAAATAAATTTAAATAATTAAAAATTAAACCTGTTTAATTACTGATGTGTTGGTGTTGGAACATCACAAGAACATTTTTCTGTTATCCTTCCTAAAGAAATACTGGGAAAATTGATTTTGTGGCACATTTTGACCTTAACAGAACTAAATGTTATCAAGAAATATAGCTCTAAATTTCTTCAGTCAGCTCTTAATGTTACCTAGGAAGGAATTAAAACTTTCTTGTATAGATACAGTAATTCTTGAAAAACAAGGAAGTTTTGGAAAAGGAGTATTTCTTCTGTGTTTTTCTTACATGTATGTTCCCACATCATTTAGGAGACCTTAACCTAAAAGATAAAAATGCATAGTTCTAAAGCATCTGAAGACTATCAGTTTCTTTAAAATCATTGTTCTGTGCCTGAGGAGTAACTTGTCATCTTGTTTTACAGCATTACTGTTCACAGTGTTTGCCCTGTGCATGTTTGGGCTGTACAGCTTCATGCCAGTTGTCATTAAAGTTACCAGTGCAACCTCAGTCAACCTGGGTATTCTGACTGCCGATCTCTACAGCCTGTTCTTTGGGCTTTTCCTTTTCTATTATAAGGTAAGTACCTGCATTCCTTCACTTTCCTGTTCTTTCAGTTATATTCCCACTCCAAGATTACAAATAAAGCACAATGTTCTTAAAAGC
This sequence comes from Sakesphorus luctuosus, assembly GCA_013396695.1. Taxonomy (NCBI): domain Eukaryota; kingdom Metazoa; phylum Chordata; class Aves; order Passeriformes; family Thamnophilidae; genus Sakesphorus; species Sakesphorus luctuosus. The sequence goes on from VWZD01007158.1 coordinate 164,537, forward strand.
CCCTCAACAGTTGTTTGCACCTGTACAATTCTGCAGCTTGTGTTGTTCATTGTTGGCAGATGTGAATCAGGAGTCATTCTTGGTTCATGACAGCATTGCACCATTAGGCAGAGAGTGGGTTTCAAACTGTTTCACACTTGAAGGAATAAGTTAAGAGATAGTAAATAATTTCCCTAGATGTTCAAATGGTAGAGTTCTTGCTGAAAACCCAATATGGAACTGTATGTTAGATCTGGTTCATGAGTCCAAGTGTCCAAAGAGAGGATTTCAATCTTCCTGTCCCAAAATGCTTTTGATGTCTGAAAGAGGACCAGTTTGATTTTCAGAAATTAATATTTTCATTTAGAAGCTTAATTGGTTCATTATGAACATCTTGGGTTAAGAATCAATCTCTCTCAGTGCTACTGCTAAGGAGAACTGAAAAACAGATAAATATATTATGGTATATGCTCTCCAAAAGGCAGTTACTTTTGTTGTACTCTAAAATATTTTTGGCAGTGTCTACTCAAGTTAAATGACAGTGCTAAAAGGATTTCATTCCACTCTACACTTTTCATCCAGAATGATTTGTGAGAACCTGCCCTGTTAAAGCAATTGGAGTAATTGAGTCAGTGGCTCGGTGACTGGAAGGGCTTAATGAGAAGCTTGTGAACTTTGCTGAAGAACTTAATTTGTATTATTCTGTGTGGTTGCTTTCTCTTCAGCCAGAAGCTTTTAGGTCAGATTTTTTTCTGAAAATGAAGGTAGTGCAGAGATCTGGTAATGGTAGGATCTGACAGCAGCTAGAATTTTGTTTTCAAGGGTCTGTTTGCTCAGCTTTCCTCTCTGTTTTGAGTTCCAAAATTGCTCCAAGCTACAAAGCATCCATAAAAAATGAATGCAGAAAGCAAACCGTACTTAGATTCTAACAATTAAATCCCTTCTAAGTCACTTCCAAATATGTATTTTGGCACCCAGATAGCTTAACTCAGGAAGTGATTATAAATTTATGTTCATGATAGTGAAGAGCTTTGAAATGGATGTATTAAACTTTTATTCTTCTGGATTTTTCGCTTATTTTGGGGAGAGGTTTTTCTGGGAGCAGACACTCATAATTGCTAACAGGAGGGTATTGTAGTAGCAAAAAGGAAAAATGAATTAGAGAAGACTGGGGGATTATATTGAGAGAATTTCAGATATATATTGAAATAGGAACTTGCATCAGCAGTTAGAAACAAGTAGCAAAATAGGGAATAATAAAAAAGCTTCATTCTTAGTAATGAGAGAATTTGAGATAGCTTAGGCTGTGCAAACTGAGAGAGCCCAATTTTAATGTGGCTTTTAACATAACAGCAGCAGAAAATCATATTGCCAAGTTAACTGTGTAGTTTCTTTACCAATGGAGCAAACAAAGCACGCAGAACATTTGCTGGTTTGGAAGGCACCCTGAACACAGGAATCCACAAACACAAATACAGGGAATTGCTCTGTATTCCCTGTTACCAGATAAAATTTCACAGCAAGCTGCTAAGGGCTTGGCTGGGCTGCAGAGCAGACTGAGCCATGCAGAGCTCTGAATTGCTGTGGTCTGAGCCTGCTCTGAAACAGAAATAGCACAGTGGCTACAGTAGAGACCAGGCCCAGGAATTGAGGTTTTAGCCTGTGCACAGTGCTTTGCTAATGCACTTAACTTTCCAGCCTCAGTTTAGAGTGAAATGTGAATTTCACATGCCTGTTTTGAACTCTTTTTCTGTCACTCCATAATGAGTCTTTGCTGTGCTTCCTAATGAGCTCATTATATACCTGTAATCCCTCAAGAAATACTAAAAAAGGTCTCCAAATGCTTTTGTTGTATAAACTCCTGTGGAAGTGAGTATACTGTGCAGACACTAGATGGAGTTGGAGTCCTCCAGTAACATTTAAAGTAGTTAGACTTGTTAGTGAGAATGGGGATAATAAGCTGCACGAAGTAGGACTGAGATCAATGTCAGAAGCAATTAAGTCGTTGCGATATTTGAAATCAAAATTTTAAAAAATCCCGGGAAAAGAACACTGAGCTCTCCTCAAAAGCAAAGGGAAAAGAAAGAGTGTAGGCCTGTTGGAGCAGCATGGGTAAGGTTCACCTGTGTCAAGAGCTGCAAAAGCATAAGCAGGCCTTGAATAATCAGCTACACTGCAAGAGCTTTGGCACCCTGACTTGGTGGCTGTATCTGTTCAGGGAGGAGTGGACTCAGCAGGATGAGACACTTCCAGCCTTGTGTGTGCTGCACTGTGAGAGGAGCCTGCAGCTCCTGGGACTGCCTGGTCTCACCTGCCAGCCACGGGTCCTTGTGTACAAACACAGGTTCACTCAGGGCCTTAAGCTGGAGAATTTGTGCCAGATAATTTGCTACAGACCCAAGCTCTGCCCATTTGATGGGAATGCATCACTCAGAGGGAGGATTACAGATGCTGCTGCTGCCTCCACTGGCTGGGATGTGTTCAGAGCTTGGTGCTTCCTCCTGTGCAGCGTGAATGCTTGAGTCCAAGCTCCTCCAGACCAACAGCCAGCAAGGTGAGGACAGAAGGCACTTAACACAAGGCCACTGTATTTGCTTTTGTGTGTTGTCATCCAAGATTGTCCAAGCCAGGTGACTGCCAGCTTGGAACTTCAGTGCCAGAATTGTAGATGCCTCAGTCTTTTTTGTATCAGAGTCCATTGTCCAGGTACTACAATTCATTTCACCCAACTCTGCTGCTTGATAAACTAGAAGACATTTTTCAATCATGTCTAAGGAAGCTAAGGAGGTTAGGGAATATTGACAGTGGGATGTAGGATACACTATGTCCTTCCTCCTGCTGTTTAATCGGTGTAGTTTGACAAAGACAATATGAAGGATTTTAACAAATCTGCTGAAAAAGTATTCCTGGCTGTAGATAACTTTACACTTTGTATTGTTGATTCTGGTGTTATGAAGTAAGCATTTGTTTTTGTGTCAAGGTGGATGAATCTTGCCAATTATTGGAATTTCAACAGGCAAGTGAACAATAGTCAGTCAAATGCCTGATATACCTTGGTGGTTCATGCTCTTACCTCACACCACTCTTAAGAGACCTCAAATGCTGATTTTGCAAATGGAGGCCCAGTCTCCCTTGTTTCCAGGACTTACTGGGTGTAGAAAGCAAACTGGTTTTGGTCCAGTAAGAGTTAAGAGATCTGCACAGCGAAGCAGCTGCTCCGGTGACTTTTAGTGAGATGAAGAGATTCATCTCTTGCCAGGACCTGAAATATTTGTCTGTGCTGGATCAAAATTTTGTTAGGGATAGTGTGTTTCAACATTTGTTTGTATAAGCAACTGTCCTCCAGTATCACCATAGTTCCAGCCATTTGTTCTCTCTGTTAAAATTCTTGTATGTAGACCTGAGGAAACTCCCTGTCCAGTAGTGCTGAGGATGAGATGCAGAGAAAACCAGCCAGCAGCTTAAGTCTTTAAATGGAGCTGTTGAATTTTGATTTTCAGACCTGACTCCAAGTCATGGTGATAATCCTTGTTAAAATAGTTTTTAAAAGGAGGGTTAGCTTTAACATTCTTAAAACAAGGCAGCGTTGACATGTTTTTACAATCAGACACAACTTAATGTATTTCTTTCTTTCCTCTGCCAGTTTTCAGGTCTTTATATCCTGTCCTTTGTTATCATCATGGTGGGCTTTGTCTTGTATTGCTCCACTCCGACTCAGACAGCAGAACCCACTGCCTTGCCACAGCCTGACAGCACTGGCTTGGACAACGCTGCGCTAAAGCTTGAGGAGAGTGACATTGAACCTCCAGCCATAACGGTGCAGTTCACAAGAGGAGAAACTGTGGTGGTCAGCACTGATTAAAGAAACAGCAGCACTTCAAAACAGAGCGCTTTTTTTAATTGCCAAAATTCCCTCCAATATTAATCCAGAGACTTGTTCTACTGCCAAGGCATATGTCGTGATGTGCTGGTTTTAATGCACTGGAGAGACTGTTAAGGCCAGATCCTCAGTCAGTGAAATTATTGATTTGTCCTTGCAGAAAATCTGGCCCTTAGAAGAAGACAGATTAGTATTTATGTGAAGCCTCTAGGAATTTAGAGACTGTTATTCTTAAAAACTTAATTAACTTAACAACAAATGCTTGGGGAAAAAACTAAGCCAAAGCAAGCACTGAGGTCACTGTGTGGAGCAAATATGTTTTATATTGCACTAGGGACCTAAATCTGCATGGTGCTATCAGAGGGCTTCATGGTTTCCACCCCTTGGTGCTGGGTGCCCTCAAGTAGCATCTTGCAAAAGCCGCTGAGCTTCTCACAGGATCTAGTTCTGCAAGCCATATTACATACAAACACCTTCCACATGCTGGTGGACTTGCATTCCTCTACAGCAGGATTTGCTTCCTACATTCCACCCAAATGTTCATCTCTTCATGTTGCTGCACTCCGTCTCGCAGCTGGGGCTGCTACCTGTATTTTATTTCGAATTTTGCTAGTAAGGGAAGTTTGAATCTGTTTTTATAGTGCCTTCTATTTCTCTCTCCGTGGCCTTTGTTTGCTGCATTCCCACTAGGTGGGGGAGGCAAAGGCAGGCCCTTGCTCTGTTCAGTAAGAACCGAATGTGGATGAGACAGCAAAAAATTTTGAACTGAAGTTCACTTCTCAATTAATTTCTCCATGAAGCGAGACACAGTTCTTCTGGAAGAGTTGAATAAATTTGACATTTCTTTAAAAAATTGAATCATCTTAGCCAACTTTAATTGTAATACTAATCACATAATATCCAAAAGGTTAAGTGCTTTCAGTAGATACACTGGCAGATTTCCTCCCCCTCTTCATATTTACAATAAATGATTAAAAAAAACAAGACTGCAGTTTTAATATCAATAAAATCCGACTGGGTTTTTATTTTATTTTATATTTTGTATAAGCCTTCAGAGCTCAGGTGTATGAAGTAACAAACAAATAAAGTATTCAGCAGCTGAAGAGTTGGTCTTGATTTGCTAATTTTTCTAAGCTAGAATTTCTTTATTGCTCAACATTATATTAATTAATTTTACCAATCAAAAAATTCTTTTAATGACTGAGCTTTTGCTCTAGAAGGAAATACAACATTTTCTGAAGATGCTGGTGATGAAACATCAGACTGCCTTTGTATGCTTCTGGTGTAGTTTATTCAAGCAAAAATAATTCAGGAAAAATCTTACCTAGTTGTAGTTAGCAATAGCAAAACAAAGATTCAGCAGATACTACAGGAACGACGAGCATTGCTTTTTCACTGAGTAGTTCATGCACAGAAGGGTGAAGAGATGCTGATGTTTTATGAAGAGCATTTGAGTCGCCGCTCATGTAAAATGCTTCTTTTGAAGAAGGATAGTATTTATTTTGTTCTTTATAATTATGTGGTATGATCAGTGTAACCTAATGCAGGTTTTATTTCAAAGTATGTACAAGTGTGTATTGACTCAGACTTTGACCAGCCTTCAAAACACAGGACCATCTTGTGGCACAGTGTGAGTGCTCAGGCAGTAGCTCATCTTTCTGATATATAGACCACTGAAATAAAAATTTTGTAAAAGATGGGTGAGGTTCCAGGCACAGCCTATTAACTATGGATTTGTTCTTCCAAGTCTTTAAAAATCTGACTATAATAAGAGATTGAAATCTGATTCAATCCAATTGGGATGGACAGGACTTACACTGAGCCACATGGGGAGGGGAGCAGTGCAGGGGACAGCTCAGATGCCTCAACACTTACACTGGCAGAGCTTAGTGATTTGACAGAGTTATATTCTGAACTTGAAACTTTAACTCCATTTCACAGAGCAATTTAACTTCATATGTTGTGATTTAATCCCATGGAAAAGATTATCATGGCACATTGTGGGTAGTAGCTAAGATTAAGATGTGTGCTAATGCCACCAAGAAGGCCTGGAAGGTTTTTCAAGCTTTCAGTGAGGACAAAGTTGGTATTTTGATCAGTCCTTCTGTCAATGACTCTTGTGCCTTTCCTGTCCCCACAATGGCTTCCATTTCTCTCTTTGTGACACCTCTGGATGCAAGGAGCTCCTCTGGCAGCCTGGGATGATGGCCGGCTACATGCTGATGGTCATGCACACCTAGTATCCTACCTTCCTTGCCTTAAATTTCCTACTCCCACCCTATGTGAGTGAAGAAGGACAGAAGAGCTCTGCATGACAAACCAGCATTGTGGTGCAGTCCCAAGCTCTGGGCATAAAAGGTACTTGAAGCCTGACCTTGCAAAGTCCTCATCATGGAGTGCTTTCCTCTTGAACTTGCTCTGCGTGGAATGGGGCCAGATACATCACTCCTACTTGCTCTCTGTCGCATGAATCAGAAGGAAGTAGGTGCAGACTGTTTAAGATGCATTGCTTCAGAGCATAAGTGACACATGTTGCTCTTCAGGAAATAAATGTTCAGTTTGTTCAGATCTTCCGGTACCTCAGACTCAGGATGAGTCTTTAACACAAATCTTTATAAAATATTGGAATAAGCTCGGGAAAAAAATCCAGCTGTCACTTGCATTAAACCCAAGAATCCAAATAAAAATGTGTGACATCCAGCCTCCCTCCAAGCTTTGGTTACAAGGGATCAAAAATTATCTGGCATCAAAATGGCATGGTGTGTTGGAAAAAGAAATTACTGTGGCAGTAATTGAGTGGTGACATTTTCTGTGCTAGTTTGAGGCAGAGGACGGGCTTGTGGACATCAGCTATTTTAAGATATTTGACCTTTCCTAAGTTGCAGTTCTATATAATGTGATGTCTGGGACAAGGATATAAGTTCTTGCAGCACCATTCATTCACACTGTATTCTGTTATACGTCTACCTTAAAACTATCTATTTCAATCAGTTTAGCAAGTTTGACAGTGAGAAGTTGCACAAGGTAAATGATCAATCATGAAATCTTGAGCAAGCAGGGAGGTATTCCTAAAAATGCAAATTGATGTGACTGGTTTGGTCTTTCACCAAAATGCAGCCTTTTGGTAATGTTAGTGTTATAGCTGATGAAAATCTGATGAGCAGTCATGTTACAACATTTAAAGTTTGACTGGAGGCTACACCTAAACCTACACTCATCAGACAAACAGCATCCAAGGTATTGGAGCTCTCTTGAGCTCTCTCGTTGAAGTCCTTGAAGGGAGCACTTCAGTTCTCCCTTGGAGATGCCAATATTTATTTACTGAGTTTTCTTTTTTTGGGTGCCTAGTTTTAGGTGGAACCACATCAAGTCCAGAGACCCCAACCAAGTGTAATGTCCCATTTTTACGGGCATTGGTGTCTATAGCTTAAAGTTTTACAATTTATGTGAGAGATGAAAGAGGCATGGAGAGATTTCCTTAGCAGCTATGGGAAGCCCAAGGCTGATTCAGCAATATTTCGGTGCAGTGGTATCCAAAGTGTGCATCCTTCACTCCTCTCCAGATACAATTTAATTTTTCTCTTGTATAAGAGCATTCAAGAGTGAAAGTTAGAGATTTTGCAGAACAGAGCCAGAAGGAAAAATCTGATTACTTGTACAACACAGGTCAACACATTTCATCTGATCGCTCAGAAGTGAAAAGCACAGCAGTGCATCAGATATAGGAAGAAAATTAACTCTATCCCAGCCAAAACCAGGAAAAGGTGTAGGTTTTAGTTAAATTGCTGCATCTCTTTAAAATCTTGATATTAAATTACCAAAGCCATATTGAATTAATCTCTTCTGGAAGTGGAGGTGTTGATTTTTTTTTCCCATGAGCTGGTTCTTGGATATATAAAGTGTGAGGAGAGAAAATTAGAATTCTCAGATCTCTCTGAGAGTGAGCAGCCTCCAAAAGCAGGTTTCCATACCCTTCAAGACTCATGGAGTTTTGTTATGCTACCATCTGGGAACACTTGGGATATTTTCATCTTAAATATATGGCCTGGGGTCAGTATCACTGAACTCATGACATCACCCTATGCAAAATAAACTTTATTTCACCAGCTCATCTCTGCAGTCTCCCTGACTGATCAGAGCTTGGGCAGCAAAGCAGAAAGATCACTGGGACTACAGCTGAAAGGTGTGTTTCGACCTCTTACCTCACGGTCTCTGAGTCTCCAGAGTACTCCTAAAGAGTGGACAACACATACTGAAGCTAAATTGCTACTTTCAAAGAAGGCAGTACAAAAGATGGCTTAAAAAATTAAAGTGGCATATTATTACTGTACAAAATGAATTTTTCATGTTTATTTGAGATGTTAAGATGTTTTTATAGAAACACCAAAGTTTATTAGATAGTGATGTCTGGAAACAGTGAAATATCTCCAGAAGTACAGGTCCATGTTTATGTAAACAGCAGCTAGTGACAGTGGTTGCAATTCCTTGGGAATATTCTTCTTGTTACAGCAGTCCAGGGCAATGTTGCTGCTCTTCAGCACCATCTGTTGACATCATATCTAATTATTTTAATTAGACAGACCTCTCTGACAGGCAAAAGTACACTTTCCCTGATACAACCATGTAACTCAGTAAATGCGTGATCAAGGAGATGACTGGAAAATGCTGCACAAAAGTATGGCTGCATGCCAGTAGTCCAGAAGAGATTGGTTTTGCTTTAAGCCGTTATTTACTAAACCAGATAACTCCTCCAGACACAGATCGTTATAACAAAGTAGAGAATGTTTTAGGTTTTAGCCTCAAACTATCAGGCCAATAAAATACTGTCTCCTTGAAACTTTGACCAAAACCATGACAAAGTTCACAGTGACTGAAAAGGCTTCCTTACAGTAAAAAAGATGCCACCAATGCCAAAAAGGGCACACTTCATGTTCTGATGATAATATATGTGTATGCACAATATCTGTACCCTTGAAAAATCAATGCATATTTAAAACCTGTACAGACAAGTTGCAACTCACGTTCTTGCTTTACTGCACTGTTTGTAGCAAAGTTCCTTCAAATCAGTTGCAAGGAGACTGTGATGTTCCTTGGAGCTCAAAAACCTTTATAATTTGTCTCCCTCTGCCATCAGCATAAGTGCCTGTTGGACGTCCCTGAAGAAATTGCTTTCATTTAACAAAGTTTATACATTGAATGTGTTAAAAAAAAGAAATCCTGCTGGGTAATCCTATCTCTTGTAACATCTGTAAATTAATTTGTTTCTTGAGAGCAAGAATGATTTGTAACTCACAACAAAGCTAAAGTAGCATGACTAAATTAAGAGGAGCATTCAGGCAGCTGGAACACAATTACAGCATCAATGCACATGCTGTGTTAATGCGATATTAAGGTTATGAATTTAGTGAAACAGGAATCAGTATGCACAAAGATACACTTCCTTTCTTCCTACAGGGTTTGTCTGGCCGTGCTGACACGAGAGATGTCTGCATTAGCTAAACAACCTGAGGACTACCTGTGGGTTTCATGCATGCAGACAGGAGACGTCAACTTAGCTCTGCATTGCACCAGCTCATGGACAGCAACACACACTGTGCTCTGTCAGAAAGATCTTGATTTTACTCTGGTTGTTTTCCTTAGTCTAAGGGAGGCAGTTGGCAGGAAGTGCATGGTTGCTCTGTTTGCACAGAAACAGGGGGAGGCAGGGCAGGGTGCTGGGCATCTCTCATCTGTCCCTAATTCCTGCAGGAGCTGCTGTGGGGTTTCCCCTGGGCAGCAGGAAGCACCTACAGGAGCCCAGCCCTTGGCTGGGATGCACTGAAGCTTCAGTAGTTTTCTCAGGATCTCGGCTTCCAGTGGAACATCATTTGCCGAAGGTGAGTGGTCCCTTGGTCTCTGCAAAGAACATCCACTGCAGCAATAGAGCTGTCATGGGTCTTCCAGCAGCATTGGTCTGTGCTTGCAAGGACAGAGTGAAGGTATGGGGCCCCAAATCATCTTAACTGCAGTGAAACCTGGGTCCAGCCTCACTTTCTGGAATCCACTTTGAGATACATAGGTGATGAGTTTTCCTGGAAGGGATTTGCAACAGGATGCAAGGAATACATTGCAGGATTTGGAATTACATCAGTCCTCCATCCTGGTGAGGACCTCAGCCAGATTGCAAACTGAGGTGTTGCTACATAGCTCTGGGAGGCATCGACTGTGGATACAAAACACTGTCTGAGACATTCCTGTAGAGCCAGGTAATTGGCACAACTTTATGTTCATACCAGTAAATAAAAGAGGCTATTTTCTGGCCCCTAAGCCAAACCTGCAGGTTCAATCACAGCTGAGGTCCTGCTTCTGCAGAGTAAGGCATTCCCTGTGTAATGGCAGCTGATATGTAGAGGGCTCTGTGAAACACCAGAAACCCACCAAATTTAACTTAGTCCCTATATTTGTTTTTTTCCCTTCTGTTTTGCTTTCTATTAATATATTTCTTTGATTTTTTTGACATGAAAATATCTGTCTGCCTTTGTCTGCTCAAATAATGCAACAATCAGCTTTGGCTGGTTGGTCTAGCAGAAAGGAGAAGGTAGTGGCAACAAAAGAAACCCTCGGTCAAGGTGTGCTGTCTCTTGCACAGACTTGCAGTAAAAGTTACTTTTCCTGAGAAACTCTAAAACATCATGTAACTTGGCTGGTGTCACACTTGGGTCTCCTGGAGTTGTGTGGAGGTGAGCCTGCCAAGGCAGGGTGCCGGATGAGTGGCAGCATGTCCCTGGATGTTCACCAAAGACTGAGAAAAGCAGCTCTTGGAGCAGGAATGGCAGCATTTGGAGAAGGCACTGTGTTGTGTGATTTCTTCAACCATTTCAGCACAGCACACCCATGGCCACCGTGCTGTGCCTACAGCTGGTGGCTGCCTCCCCTTGAGTGGTACTCAGCCCCCATTCTCCTGGGCTTGATGAAAACCCCTGAGAAGTTTGTCATTGTTCTGGGGGTTCTTTAGTTGCAGAGTCTGAAAAAGTCTGAAGGGTGAGTCACAGTCAACCAGTAGGGTGGTTTTATCTCACGAAACTGTGGATACACCTCACAGACCCTGGAAGGCAGGATGAAGTTCTGTTTGAGTCCCCCAGGAGGGTGCTGGGGGGCTGCAGAGGTCAGTGGGAGCCCCGACTGGTGCAGCTGTATCCACACTGCCCACTTGGAGCAGCTTTTGGCAGGACCCACATGCCAGTCTGCTCTCAGAGGATGCTGACTTGTTCACTCCCAAGAGACCCTCTGGGAGGCAAATGACCCTTCAGTGACATAGATGATCAGGACAATAAGATCCAGGAGTCAGCAAGGAAGCTAAAATATTCAAGACCCATTGACTGGCCCTACATGCAGGTGGTGAGACACAGCTCATATCCCTACATCTACATTTCTTTCCTTAAGCCTGGGGCCTCAAGGATTTGCCTGCCAGGACAAGCTGCTAGTTTGTGCTGGTCTGTGCTTGTCTTCCCTGAGTTTGTCTGGGGAAGTCCAGCAGCATAGGCCACAGTTTGCCAGTCTTTACTATTTTTCACATTTCACCCAGAGAAGGCGGTAGCAGAAGTTAGCTGCATCATTGGTTAGCTCAGGTGAAGTCAGTAGGGGAGGACCAAGTAATTCCTCCATGGCCTCATATCTGGATGTGCACCATGATCCTGTTGTGACATTGTTTCATGAGGCTGAGCAGGGTTAAATATGGCAGGCCCACCTCACTCATGCTCCAGGTTCCTTTTATAATGTCCTTTGCTACCCTCTGCTGTGTAATTTCTGCAACAAATTGTCAGGAATCTGCACATATTTCATGCAGGAACATCCAGTGACAAGCATTAGGGCAGACTCTGTTGATGCTGCTGTGATGACAATCTCTTAAATGTCAAGCCTGTGTGCATGCCTGTGCCCTGTTTTCTTTCAGAGATGTCTATTTTTGTTAAAGGACAGTGCATGAATTTTCAGAGCACATGCTATTCATTCCTTAATGCTGCTCTTCAAAGTCAGTATTTTTCACTGTGATGGGCTGCAGTGTTTGGGATGAGGGAGAAACGAGTCACCCAGAGGAGGGAGTGAGGTGCTTCAGAGGCTCCAGTGAGCTACTATGACTGCTGCTAACAAAGCATGAAGTGTATCTCACACCCATCTTAGGTCTTTTCAAAACTTCTTGTAATTTTGAAGTGTCTATTGTCTTTCAACTACAGTTCCTCCACAGATGTTTCGATCATTTTTGAATGGCTGCTGTGAAAAAAAGGTTCTGCATAGAGGAAAAGGAATGATTTATCCAAGCATGAAAGACATTTCAAAAGACAAATGTGCCAGCCCAGGCCATTAACCTTTAAGGCTCCAGCATGAAGATTATGGTCTACTGAAAGCTAGCAACTTTTTTGTAAAGAAAAGGACCTTTCATCTCAGTATTGAATGAGGAGAACTGGAGAGCTGCTCACTGTTCTTTCTGCAAGAGTACAACTGTTTTTTAGCAGCACTGTCAGGCTGCTGGCAAAACTTTGAGTCAGGTTTATAACAAACTGAATTAAGATTGTTTTAAAGTCGACCTGCATTTGGCTTTTTAATTTGCTTGTAGTGTTAGGAAGTTTTCCACAGGGACTACGTCAATTTATCTCAGATCATTTAATCACTGTTCAGTGAGCAGAAGTGATGGATCTGAGAAATTTCATTAAAATGATCCAATATTCAATTTTGGTTATAATTTGGAGATGCTGAATTTTGAGTTACTTGTTAGTGGATCAACTTTTAGCTTCATGGAAGAACTGTTCTGAGGATTGTGCCCCACATCATCCAGATAATGCTGATAGATTTTTGTCCATTAGAAACGAGCCATATATTCAAAAGAAGGCAGGCCTTAAAGTCATCGCAGGACAGGTGCTGACCTGTGACCAAATTCTTCACATTTTTCCCTTAAAACAGGGAAGAGAGAGCAGATGACAGCTGCCAATTTAATTTCTCCCAGAAAGGAATTTTCCTATGGATGCTTTCGTTGGATGAATTTTGGTCACATTCCTGGTTTAATTGACTAAAGGTGGCTAAAATCAACTTGTATGCATTGGTCTTCCCTTTCTGCAATCAGCCATAGCAAGGTCAGTCTTGGCCCATGATGGACATGTCCCTAGCAGTGGCTGCTGGCAGGATGGTCTGGTAGGTGGGATGGGGTCCTGAGCAGCCCTATGGGCCCCAGAAGGAGGGTCATGGGCATGATGCCCACCCCAACTCTCACTGCCTTCTCCCTCTGCTGCTGAAGGCTGCACAGACAAGTGTTTGTGGGGACACTAAGGTGTAATGGGGCAATTCTGAGTCACCCAAGCAAGAGTGCTGGCAGCCAGGCTTGAGGATGTGCCCTGCAGAGGCACACCTGGGGTGTGCTGACATGCCAGCCCAGATACAATGCTGTTGAACACCCAACCATCCTGTTTTTGAGACACAACCATGCCTACTTCAAGGATGGAAAGCTGATTAAAACCCTCTTTGTTGTGAAGCACACACTCCTGTGCTCTGATGTTTGCAATGAGAGCCCCACTGCCAGCAAAGCCTTGCAATTGTGTTTGCAGCCATGATCACGTGGTTCCAGCTCTGCCCAGCCCGTGGCAGCCTTTGATCCAGCACAGCATCCAGAGGCAGCAGAGCTGTGTCCTTCTGGGACTTCCTCCCATCCAATTAAGCTTCTGTGTCCTTGATCTCTATCTCAGAAGTAAGCTGATCCTTCTAGCAGGGTATTTGATCAGAAATTAATTAATAGGAGCAAAATGTTGTGAATATAAACAGCGATAAGTTTTTATTCTAATAACCTAGTTAATAATTTCTCTTCTTCAAGCAAAGAAAAGTGTGAATTCCAGCGCTTTGATCAGGCAGTGACATTTTGATGCTAAGTTGCCAAGTTAAGAATCTAGACCAATAGTGTTACACAAAAACAATTTGAAAGTACTTTGGCAGTTTTGAATCTTCCCTTTCTGGAAGATGGATCAGGCACTCAGAAAAAGATTTCTGCCCCAACATGCCACCACCAAAGGCTGGTGCCATATGAGGTGGGGAGGAAGCAATGCACATCCTTATTTGTAGAGATAAAAGACTGATTATTCTGCTTGGGCTCTGCTTGAGTGGAGGCTTTTGGGAATCTCAGTGATGCAGGCAGGAATGTGATTCAGGGCAAGCTAGCTGCAAGAGAACACGCCCTCTGATGCCATTGCTCCTTGCTCAGCTGTTCCTGCCCAGCCGAAGCAGAACATGACCCAGAAAGCCACATTTTTTCTCCAAAGTCTAACAACAACTCATTTTTATCTGCTTATTCTTTTCATTCGCATTCCTCAAAAATGTATGTAGAGTTTATCTATTTTGTACAGATCTTCACCATCTGCCAGTGACATTCCATATTCTCTTTTTGTTTTGAAATGGCCTAATTGACTAGAGATCATGTTGCAATGACATGTCTGCAGGCAGATCTTGCTCTGGCTTTCTGATGAGGCCGCAGGAGTCAACAGAATTACTCCCTCCTTATTTTGAAACAGATAGAGCACACTCCTAGGAGGAAATAATGAGTTTGACCACTTACATTGGTATTCATGTGAACCCATTTAACCTGAACAACAGAGCAAGTGAGCTCCAGCATACCCATGCCCCACAGCTGAGTACAGTGCTGGAATCCTGGCTCAGCAGATACTAACACAAACAATAGCTCCCTGCCTTCAGTACCACAGGTTAGCAGTGCTCATTTACACGTTTACTGCAGCAACAGGAGGCAATTTAGTGCTGGCATTTTGAAAGCAGTTATTTTACTGCAGTAACACAAAGGCAAGGATGTAAGAGGTGATTTTCAACATCTGAAACTCACAAGATAGCAGAAGATTTTTGGTTTTATTCTGTGCTTGATTTTACATGTTTTCTTTAATATAAACCTTTTTGTTTTGACAAGAAATAGCCAGTGCAAGCCACTGGGGCACTTGCCCTTAATGGGATGTGATCATCACCGGAGCACACAGAAATATTAGCTATGGATCAGCCTGGAGTTTTTCAGAGCTGAGGGCATATAGCTCACAATAAGTTCCTCATGGCCAAATGGGATCATTCTTAGCAGGGTGAGCTTAGGGATTTTACTCATAAAGCTGGTACAAGAGCTGTGGCACTTGTGCCCTTTGCTTGGTGGAGCGTCAAGACTGTAATGCTTCAGGTTCCTCTGTGCACCTCTTCATGAGCTAGACGGAAACCTTGAATCTTTCTGAACAGAAAAATAATTGGAAAAGTGCGGTGACATTTCACCAAGTTCAAAAATACAGTTCTGGTTATTTGTGACATCATGATAGGCTCCAAAATACTGGTATGGTATTCATCAGTTAGATACCATCTGCCTTGATACCCATAAGCTCTTCCTAAATGGAGGGGAACAATAAAGAAAGTGATGTACATCAGTCTTGTACCTGATTCCTCAGCACTGAAGGGCCTTGAATAACCACTTTCAGTGTTAGTTTGGAGATAACATCAAGAATTGCTTCAGACCATCTCTATCTAGCCTAGCGTATTTTTGGTGATACCCTTATGGATTCAAACTTCTCTTTTTTGCAAGTGGCTGACATTAGTTGGTCAAACAACAAATAGATTTGTTTGCAGTGACTTTACTGTGCTTTGTTTTGATCTTTAGAACTTTTTCCTTAGGAGTGCTGCCTTGCAGACAGCACACTTCAGTTTAAAGTACTTGTTGGGAGAAAGACTTTCAACTGCAAAGGTGTTGGACTACTTTCAAAGCTTTTTTCATCAGAGATAAAGATCTATACTTGCCTACAGTCAAGATCTTTGAAACACCATAAGCAAAACAGAAGCCATCAACAAGCTGCATTAATAGTTTAGAAAGATATTCAATTATTTATGATGTAGCTTCAGCATACTCTTCATATAAAACTTCAGTGTAACAGAGTTGCCTTTAGATAACACTTCTCCCTGCTCACTACTGTACCACTGGGAGCAGTTTATAAGGCTTTTATTTACCAGAGAACATAAGCAACATTGAATTAACTTGGAAGAAGTGTGTTAAAGACACTTTGCATACAGGGGTTATGGTTACTGTTTGGGTATGCAGGAGTCAGCACAGGCTTATTGGGTTTCTGCCTGCAATACTGCCACAGTGGGGATGCAGGATACAGGTTACTTAGAAAGCATGGAGAGAAGCTATTTTATTACAGCTTCTCAAATAACACAATGAAACTGCCATGGCCTGAGCAGCCATACCAATAGCGGGATCCCAGGAGCTGAGCCAGGGAGACCCAGTCTGAGGACTGTTATTTGGCTGGGGAAAGTCATTTGATCTTCCAAACTCAAGTTCCCCAGGTGTTGGAGGAGGACATGAAGACACTGGCTCCCTTTGCAAATGCTTCTGAAGTTAGAGAGAGAAGCAGCTTCTGAGGGATCTGTTCCTCAATAGTCTTAAAGGACTGAGAGTTAGAAATGTGCTAGGAATGCAATTAATGTCTAAAGATTAATTTATCTAGCCAGACAAGAATGACATTTCCTCCCTGATGTCCATTAAATGACCCCTTAATTGCAATGTTGATTTTATGTTGTAGCACCAATACATACAGCATTATAAATTGCCCTGCCAGAACAAGTGCCTGTGCCACTCTCCTCTGCATATTTGGCTTTCTTGAGGAAGCTGGTGGTGGCATGAGAGAGTCATGGACAGAGACCTGAGTTTGTGCTTCTCTCCTTGGCTTGTCTCAGGTTTAAATTAGAGTGAGAACCAGCATGCATGGCATGAGGTGAGGGCAAACAAGGAATATGGGCTGAAATGGTAATTCAGATTTTCAGGAGACAAAAGCAGGTTTCTCAGAAACATTTCTCTCACTACCAGTGTGGGGTGATGGCCCCTGATAAGCCCTGATGGGTTGAGGGAGATGCCTCAGCCCCCTGGAGGGCTGCTCCAGCAGAGAACAAAAGCTTTCAAACTGATGAGATTTACAAAGGGCGGAGTGTTAAAAAATGACTCGGCCTCCCTTTGCGATATCTTCTATAGCCACTCAAGGAGGAGCCCACCCCTTCTCAGGCATCTGCATCACCCCCCAAAACTCCTACTTTAGTCACACAACCACATGAAGGGAAAAAAAAAGGTATAAAAAGAGATGCAGTTTAAACTGCAATGGAGAGGGGAAAATGCCATGTCTCTGCTGGAGTGACTTCTAGCAGCTTGTCTGGCCTCCTCCTACCTCCTAGAACAATGTAGGGGTAAGAAGACCATGTGCTTTCTATTTTTCTATACTTTACTTTCTTAACTTTACCTCCTTCTACCTTGATACTAATAACAGTAACTTGCTTCACACTTTGCTACTTTATATTGGTTATTGCTTCTTGCTATTCTTACTTTATAAGACCAGCTCTGTTTTGCAACTACAGTAACTTGCTTTACTTTCAATGTGCAGTTTCTTTTTCGTCATGTGTGTTGATGAGAAGCAGCTCTGTTCTTTCGTTTTGTTTTGTGTTACAGAGAGAGTGGTGTTCAAAATATTTTATTGTCCGATGTTATTGAGAGAGTGTCTAGATAAGTGTCTTAGGTGGCTGTGTTTTTAGTTAGTAGTTCTTTGTTGCTAGTTTCTTTCTGTCGTGAAAATGGGATACATTGCTGTGTTGTAACTTGAGTTTGGTGTGTTTGTCTCTGTAAAATGTGTTTTGTGCTGGTTTCTTTTGGAGTCTTTTATTATCAATTAAATACAATCTTGCAGCTGAACGTTATCACTGGCAAAGCAGAACCCACAATAACTGTCACGTATTTGTATTAATAAATGTTATTCCGGGAGCTGTTGTGGGGAAAGTTCTTTTCTGCCTTAAGTGTGGCTTCATATTAGAGGTCAGAAACCCTTCCAACCTGTGGGCTGTCCATTAGTCGACAGACGGTGTTGGGGACATCAGGATCTGATTGTCTAGAAGTGCTTATTGCTAATAATTTCTCCTTGGCTTAAGTGTGGTCCTCCTAGGGGAGTCAAAAACCTTTCCAGCCTGTCTTCTGTCCAGCAGTTCAGTAGGCAGTGCTGGGTTCATAAAGCTTTGATTGCTCCAAGGGTGCTTATAGCTAATAACTTTTATTAATACAGTTAAGACTAGAAATCTTTGCATTTCTGTCTCCCTCCTCCCTTTCACGTGACAACCAGTATCTCTCCAGGTACCTCTTCTGGCTGCTCTTCCCCTGCCTTTCCAGGTTAATTTTCCCCCTTCTGCAGAAGGATCTTAGCATTTCCTGCATTCATAGCATTGCATCCAAATGTTTAATCCCAGAGACTCTGAATGAACTTTCCCAAAATCTCAGATTTACCATGGTAGAAGATATCAAATGCTCACTGATGTATCAAAAGATCAACGCTAAACCTGGAAGCTTAAGATTGCCTTCCTGAGGTCCAAGTTGGTGCCTGCTCCCACAGCCCTGGGATGTGCTCCACCTTCTGCAGAGGTGTCCAGATGTGTCACCTCTTGGTGGAGCTTGGGTCACTGCATGAAATGGTTTGTGGTCTAAGTCCTGCCTCAGGGAAAACATCATAAACACCAGGATAATTAGGCTAAGTACTCGGATTCACAGGCAGATTTTTTGTACATTTATTGGCACAGGCAGTGGATGGTTGGAGGGGGGGCTAAGATCAGGAGTAAAGCCTGGTGTAGTTTTATACAGTAACAGAACTAGAGGGAGTGAATTTCACAGCTTCTGCTGGGAGTTCATCTTTTCTTTGACTACTGCTAGCCTATACCTGCTGGGCATCACTTTCATCTCTGACTCAGAGGACACTTCTGAAGAAATTTCCTTCCCTAGCAGTTTTAAAACTTGAAAATATTTCATACTCTAAGGCATTTCAAAGGGGAAAGAGAGACACTGGACCTACTTGCAAGGGTGTTACGATGCTACCCTCTAAAAAAGCACTGATTCCTCCCTGTATGTGAAATGAAAAAGCACTGAAGAAAAGAAAAAAGAAGGACAGGTACCAAGTTAATGCATTTGGAAACTAAAGAAGTATTTGAAGGCAGGTTTATTTAGTGCTATGCCTGTGATGTTTTTAGCCATTTTGGGAGCTTTTAGACCTGTGGATTCTGAAGATCTGAGATGAAGGTCTTGCCTTTTACAAAAAGTAAGTTTCTTGGCCTATTCCTTGCAGCAGAAATATGATCCAAAGGAATAATAAAAACTTAAATCAAGAGAGCACCTTAGTTGCTGCTATTTAAAAAAAATTGTTTGGATTTGGGGGAATCTGGCTCATGGTATTTAAATATTGGAACCTGGCAATAGAATCATAGAATCGATTGGGTTGGAAAAGACCGCCGAGATCATCAAGTCCAACCCTTGGTCCAACTCCAGTCAGTTTACCAGATCATAGACCTCTGCTATTTGGTCACTCCTGTTAATAAGGATGCTGTGTTTTCTGAACTCTTAATGGTGTTCAGCCTCACTTTTCCAGAAACTGTAGAACCCACCTTGTTACACATGGCAAATTGTTCTAGGCAAATAAGCTGTTCCAGAACAGCACTCTATGTCATCACTGTATTCCCAAATAAAAATCACCTTTCCCATGCAGACAAGCACAGGAAGGTCAATTGCCTTTCTACTCACTGTGCACCTTCTGTGCATACATAACCATCCTTGGGCATGTAGGAATTTACTCCAAAGGCCCTTATCTTCTAGGGGACGAGTTTTTAGACCGGCACTGCTACTGTGAACTCAGTAGATGTCCATGCACATCTGCCTCAATTCCTGGGGCACTTATTTGTCATCTTGTGAGAGAGAGCCTGGTTAAATTAAAAACAGAGCAAGAGTAGTAGCACAAACACACTCCGGCACTCCTGCAAGAAGCTGTTGCCTCTCTCAATATCATCAGGCTTGAACAGAGGAGGGGCTGTGGGGCTATGGCTCAGCTGTGCTGCTGCAGAACACAGTGAAGATTTTGAGGCTGTGAGTTTTAATCTACATTGACAATTGCGTGCGTCCATGTCTTTCTTCTAAACTACAGAAACAAGAGCAATTAGTCTGGTTAAGAACATGACTGTACAACAGGCAATATGGACTCTAACAAAGCAAGCATGCCTTTTGATTAAAACAATAGGCATAGTGTAGTTCTACGAAGCATTTTCTTCCTTTTCAGTGTTATTTTCATTCACTGAACTTCATATTAATTGCTAATTAAAAGCAACCCCAAAACACAAAAGAGAAAGAGTTTTCACTTTAAAGGCTTCCTCTGCCTTTTTGAAGTAAGAAGCTCGAAGCAAAGCACAAGTTGGTAGCTTAGGTTCAGATATATCTCAGTACAGACCTCTTTCCTATCAGAGATGTTTGATAGGTCAGAGGACATTGTCATTGTAGAGGGGACACAGGGGGCATGCAGCCTGTGATGTAGTTCTCTGGTTATGATGCAATTAAGTGCCTATCAAAAGCTTAATGGCCAAGTTGTGCATATTTTCACCCTTTTTTGTTCTGGAACCAAAGTAGCTTACAGACAGGTCAAAATTAATGTGGAAGAAGTAGTAAAGATAATGCTTAAATATTTTTTAGTCCCCCACACAGTCTGCTCTAAAAGGCCAATGCCTTACACAAGGCATGAATGTGTGGCAGCTCTGTGCATTTTGACTTCATGCATTCAAAACACCATCAAACAGAAGAAGAATGAACAAATCCTTGGTGAGCTGGGGGTCGAGTGGTCATATCAACATGCAGAAGCATTTGGTCATGGCAGCTGCCTTCACTTTTTGGGGACAAGGGAAGATTGAATACCCCCTAGGGAAAACTACTGCATGTGGGCAAAATTATGAGGGTGGTGAGACATTGGAACAGGTTGCTGAGGGATGTTGCAGATCCCCATCATTGGAAGTGTTCAAAGTCATGTTGGACAAGGCTTTCAGCAACCTGATCTAGTAAAAGATGTCCCTGCCTGTGGTCCCTTACAACCCAAACCATTCCATGACTGTAAGATGAAGTGATGAATTTGGACTCTGGGGTCCAGGATGTTTTCTAATGCTCTGATGGAAAAACCTCAGGACAAAAGAAAGGTGTGGTAGCTCCTGCATATTTGAAAGTGGGAAACCATGAAGGTTCAGCTCTGTAGACAGAGAGGTGTTTTCTGTGAAACTATGAGGAAAAAAGAAACAAGACATGAAACTTAGTGTGAAAGGTGTCAAGGCCAGAGACAATGTATATTCATGGTGGTCTTTTACCTATGCTCAGGGAGAAAAAAATGCTTCATATACTTGGAAAATAACATGCCCTTTGTCCTAGTTCAGCAGTTGGGACCAGTTTATCACTGTGCAGGGGTGATCAAAGCTATGTATTCCACACCTTCTATTAATTTCCCCATAACTGTTAACAATGGACCATTTGCAGCAGCTGCCCAGGGCACACCCAACCCCTCAGGTTGTGAGCTGGGTGTGAAAGACATCTGTGTGATAAGAGCTGTGATAACTCCCCTCCAGCGAGTCGTTAGCACCTTCACACCCAGCCGGAGGGGATGTGTCTGCTAATGGGCCAGCAACAATTCCAAAATATCCCCTGACTCACGGAGTTAATCACCCATTGTGTGACTCTCCGTGCTGGGGAAGGGACTGGGTGCTCCCAGCTGGACCTGGGGGTACATATCTTGGGGGAAGAAGACCTCAAGGGTCACTAGTTGGATTGAGTGGAGGACCAAAACCTTGATAGGAGGATACCACCACTTTCAATCAGCCTGCAACCACCACTCTCCACCAAACTGCAACTGTCAGCTGCACCAACAGGATTTTCCACTTTGGAATTTTTACTTTGGACTTGGGGGAACCACATAGGGTTCAGCACAGGGGCTAACAACCCCCTTTGTGCTTGTGCCCCAGGGTGCTGGGTTATACTTCTGGGGTTTTGTGGGTTAAAACCAATTTTTTCTCTTTGTGCCATTGGATTTATTGTAATGGTGTTATTAAATTGTAACTCTGACTTATGATCTCTTTTGTGTTGCCTTCATTTCTCCTGCTGGTTTACCTTTAAACCAGCACACCCCCCCAGTCTCTTCCCAGTAGAAACAGTTTGCATTTTTGTTCAATTCCCTGGATCAAAAGAAGCAACTACCTAGCCAAGTCAGGCCAAGCTACAGTCCCCAGCCCTGGTTTCCTTGTACCTCACAGTGGCAGGGTGGTGATTGCTCCAGGGCTGGGGTGGGGCAAACCAGGCTGTCCTGAAGATGAGGACTGGGTAAATGGAGAAGAACAAAATCAGTAAAGAATATTATTTGCAGTATACAAGTGAGACACATAATTTTCCAGGTATTTGAATGCAGAAATTTGATCTGCTGGATAACTTGAATGAACCACATTATATTTGATCGTGTCAGTAAAAAAGATTTTTTCCCCCATTAGCATTGTTAGATTTCTTGTGATTTGTCATGTATTTATTTGCAGAAAATGCAAATAAAACCTATATGTCCAGCTACCTCTTTTTATACCGTTGAACATAGTCATAAGTTCTTTAAGGATATTACTGTTATTTAACTGCTAGGTGCATTCTGGTGGCAGTCTGATCCTTAAATACTACCATTGTAACAAAATATGATGATAACAGTGTCTTTGGGAAGGCACTTACTGAAATTGCTTTTATGTATTGTCAAACACTTTTATTTACCAAATAGTTAATAGACTGTAAATTAGAGGCAGTCATTAAGAATTTGAACTTATCTACATGTACTTTTCAAGGAGATAAGGGGACTCCTGTTCATCAAATCTACAGTGCTCAGTCAGGAAGATGACAATCACGTGTGATTCAAGTGGTCTATGATATTATAAAGCAGCAAATCACAAAGCTGTGGCAGTTTGTAACAGCAACAGTTATCAAATGTCAAAGAATGATGGATCAAAACATGTTTCTGCAAAACATGTCTATTATGAGTGGCAAGTATCAATAAATAACACTAATTTTAATGCAAATAAGTATCACATAATAAATATCATATTCCACTGAGAAGCTCTTTGTATTTTATATACAGTCTGTCTTTCTTACCATTGTCTCAGAGGCTGAAAGAGTATAGGTCTTAAATCATCTAAGTTTCAACTCTGAGTTGGGGTCAGTTTTCAGCCATGCCCTGCCAGTGCATGTCCTTGGCCACACATAGACTCCATCAACAGCAGCAGAAGCAAGATAAAAAAAGGTGGTGGAGACCCCTCCTTCAGCCCCTGCCTTCAAGACATGTGTCCATGGGGTCTGATAAATCCTATTCTCATCTCCGAAGGTTTGGGGAATGAAGGGGTTGGCTTCAACTTTCTGTCAGGCACTTAGTGTAAATGGTCACATGGCAGGGTAGTAGTATGAGTCTCCAGAAGGTAAAAGGCTTGGTGTGCATCTCGGGGACTCCAGGGGAGAAGATGCCTCACAGCCATGCTCCATGGGGAACAGCTGGACAACAGTCAACAAACCAAGATTTGATTTGCCAGCAGCCTGGGCTCACTCCAGTGTAAGTCCTGCTTGATTAGGAAAAACTAATACCTCACAGGGAAACCTGGGGGAAGCAGTGATGCTGTAGCTGGGGAGGGAGACAGCTCTCTCACAGGGCCAGTGGGGGAAGAGGATCTGCCCGGGACGGATAGGGAGGACAGCTTCCCATATGGCTTCCCTAGGCACAACACTGACTTTCCCTTCACTTAGCTTGGCCTGTCACTGGGATCTCTGGGCTCTGCTCTAATGCACCACAAGGCATCTTTTGCAGGCTGGGAGCATGGGCGTCCATGCTGCAAAGACCCCCATGGGGACTCTCCTATGATTTCCCTTGCACTACTCCTCAGAGTCTCTGAATCCCAAGGACCTGAGTTCGAGTCTCAGTGGGACCATCCCCTGGCAGTTCAATGCCTCCCTGCCATCCCATCCCGTCACATCTCGGATGCTCAGCAGGGTCAGCCCCGGTTAGTACCAGGTGCTGTGACAGTCCCGAGGACTTCACTGTCACTGTCCAAGCTCGCTCGGCCATGGCAAATGAACCTTAGGACTTAAACGGTGGGCCCAGTTCTGTGCACGCTGTGCCTCACCTAAAAAATCCACTGCACAGGCTGGAAGGGCACAGCCACGTGGGGAGAGCCCTGCCCAAATCTTTGTTCACGAAGGTTGGCCATTATACTCCTCCGAGGGCAAAGAGCCATTTGTGTCTCCAACGGCAACACCGAAGCACGTCAGCTGCTCTGTGGGGAGGAATGTGCAGTGAAATTAGCACTCAGCATCCCAGAAGCGTCAAAGGGCAACCTTGGTGGTGGCTCTGGCACTGGGTGGGATACTGTGGCCTGCTGGGGGAGCTGCTGCCTGCTTATCACTGTGGCTCTCACGCTTGGCTTTGCTCTTGCTGGGGCTTGTAGCCCTGCTACAAATGACTGCAGCTGAGCACTCCTGCAAGGGCTGTCTGCACCTTGCAAGCCCTGGTGATAAATCCTCCCAGGGATTAGTCTCCAGCAGCCTTCGCTGCTGCCATTCCGCTCAGCTTCCTGTGCAGAGTTGTCCCTTTGGTGTGCAGGGACAGTCGAGGTGCTGTTGAGGTCCATGGTGCCCCAGGGAGGGCATGCTGGGGCTGGGTAATTTGGCAATAGTCCAGCCAGCCATACAGCCTGGATGGCTCTACAGCCATGGCACAAGCCAGGGCAGCACTGCAGACTGCCCAGCATGGTAGGGCACAGAGCCAAGGGCAAGCTGGCTGCTGCTTTTTGGCCTCCCTCACACTCCCTGGGAAATGCATCCAGGGAGTTCCTAGGACTTCACCACTCTTCAGTGGAGAAGGAGCAGGGGTTCCTTCTTTACTTTCTTTAAAATAAAAATTGAAGTCTTATTCTGTGCCTTCTCTGCCTCCCCCACAATTCTTAGTACTTGCAGTTAGTTATTCTTCAGTTTCATTTTTTGTAAAACACAAATGTTTCTCAGGGAGAGAAAACTGACAGCTCTTACCTAGAAGGTGCTGCATAATCCTAAAAGTAGGAAAAAATTAAAGTTAGAAATAAAAGGAGAAAAATATCAAAGATATTTAGTTGTCACCAGAAGCTCCTGAGTGTATTTGATCTCTGGTAAAAACATGTTAGAATGAAGTGGAAAACCCAGAAAAGGATAATGGAAAGACAGGTGTAAAATTAGGGCCTGGTGCAGCCTCAAGTGAACCAGCAAGAGCTGAGTCTTGAGCACTATGGAGAGGTGTGCCGAGTGCTGCTGGAGGGAGAGGATGGGTGGCTTCTTGCAAGGCTGCTTTTAGGTCACATTTACTTTGAAATTAGTATTTTTTCCCCCATCAATACATGAAACCTAAAAAAGGCAAAAGGCATCTTGTAGCTCTCCTTAAGTGGAAAACACCCTTTAAAGTATCTGTGATAGTGATCTCAGACACAGCTGCCAATCCTGGCAGGCAGCAGGAGCCCAAATGTGCTATTCTTAGACTAGGAAAATGTAAGTAGGTCAAGTTCCTATAAACACCATCCCCACTAAAATCAGAAATCAATATGAGGTCAGAAATTTGTAGCATGTTGAATCAGCAAGATAAAACAGATGGGGGCTGATTCAGCCTTCAAATACCTGTTCTTTTGGTCCATCCCCATTTTTACCAAATGTATTTTTGCTCCATATGCTATCAGTGGTTGGAGACTTCTTCCTGGTCAGTGAGGTACCACGAGCCCTCCTGAAGGTCTGGCAGATAACGACAGCATTAGAGTTTAGGGATAGCTTTTATTTACACATCCAGAGGTAAAGCTAAATAATTAATGAGATAAAAAAGCAGTGGCAATGTGTTAAGGGCTTAGTGATTGGTAATAAACGCATGGTGTATGTGACTGGGCTGACTCCAGTCACAGTGCCACCGTCTTGTTTGCCAGAGCTGAGAGGGATGCGCAGGTTGCCTCAAACCACCAGGTGCCTGACCCCTGGAAATGTAGTTCTTCAGCTTGTGGCTGTCCTTGGCCAATGCCTGCCAGCCATGAGCCCTGGAAGCAGGTTGGAGTGATCACCTCCGGCCACATTGGCTGAACTTGCATTTCAGGTCCCATTCTTCACTGGCTGCACCAAGGGCTTCCCTGGGAATGGACCATTAGTGGTGATGCGAGATGCAGCAGGGGGCAGAGTTCTGTGGAGCAGGGCTTCCCCAAGGTGTCCTGTCAAGTTACCATGGCTGCTCTTCTTTGAACTGCCGTGCGAGTTTTGGAGCTCCTCACATCTGGTTGACACGACACTGAGCAGCATTGGGCTCTTTTTGTTATACTGCTCCCTGGCAAAGAGCAATGAGGAGCAGCAGAGGTGGATGGGGCTGGGCAGCTGAAGTTGTTTCCCACAGGGCACTGCCTTTCCGAGAAAGCTGTGCCAGTGTCTTGCCTCCTCCCCAGGGTGCCTGGGCCTCCACCAGTGTCCGTGGTGCTGCAGGACAGCTCAACAGGGTGCCAGCTTCCCCAAAGCCACTGCTCTCTTCTCTATCTATGCTCTTGCCTCTCTCCCTTTCTGGGATGGAAACATTTAGACATGGAGGAAGTTAATTTGCAGGCCAAAAAAGAAGGCTTGGCATAACAGGTGGATAGTAAATCCAGTGTAGATTTTAATCCTGCATTTTTATTTATTTAATTATTTTTAATCTGCCTGATTTTATTCCATATTTTATGTGCTCTTGTGATCTGGCATTACAAATTTGTTTCTACTCTATTATACACAAGCATTACATTACAATTCAGGGACCTCCTTCACATCCAGTTGAGCACTGCCTAATTATAGCTTGTGCTGCCCTTGTAAACAGACACAGTATCTTTTCCAAATCACGTTCCTTCCCATCTATTTAATTACAAAGGCAGATGTGCTGTAGTTGTTTACAGCCACCCTGATGGAGGAACCAAGACCAGAATATCTTCAGCAGCGTTGAGCTCATTCTGATAATAAAAAAAACTTCTGCACTTGATTGCAGAGGATGAGAATACACAAAAAGGAGGTTTTCAGATAAGCCTGATAGGCAGGACAACATTAGGAGACTGATGAGTGAGCTCCTAGCATAAAAGACTGAGGCTTAGCTGAACCTGAAATGAAAGAAGGGTGTCTTTCCCTAAAACTGCAACGAGGTTTGTGGACTGATTTAATTCCTTGCCCTTGTTGAAACAGATTAAAAATTCTGACATGTTTGGGATCCCATTAGCAGTTAAAAGCTAAGTTAAATCTTTGAGAACTTGCATTTTTAATTGGTACAGACATGCCAAGTCTTGTGATTTATAATGATTTTCACAGTGTCTTTAAAGTCCTCCTTGCAGCTCGAGCACATGGAAGCAAACAGGAATGCTCCACTTTAGAAAATGAATGTGCATCTATTGTAGTTATGAGTGCTTGAAAATAGGAGTCATGAGGTGCAAAACCACC
Organism: Sakesphorus luctuosus; assembly: GCA_013396695.1. Taxonomy (NCBI): domain Eukaryota; kingdom Metazoa; phylum Chordata; class Aves; order Passeriformes; family Thamnophilidae; genus Sakesphorus; species Sakesphorus luctuosus. The sequence continues at coordinate 191,728 of VWZD01007158.1, forward strand.
AGGCAAATTACCTCCTACCCCACCAAATTGTGTTTCACCTTTCAAGCAAATATTCTGGTTTCCAGGTCCTAATTCAAAGGGCAGCAATAATATCACTGTTAAGTTCATGAGTAGCTACTGGCTATACTGCAGGTTTTAACGTGGAAATAAAATTGTGCTTACATTCAGCTGACACAAGATACAGCTCCAGCTTGGATAGGTCCTGCCTGTGTCACTGAATATATCTTTCATTATATCAGCCAGGTTACTAGAGACCACTCAGTGTTTAAAAGACTAGCAAATCACACCAACTTAACTCTAAAACTAAATTGTCTGCTAAATTTATTCATTAGCAACACACTTGGAAATGAGTATCTCTTACACAATATTAAGCATTGCAATTACATAGAGAAAAGTCTTGGTTTCTAACAGTTGTACTCTAAATTAACTGTGAGTACATGATACTGCAGAGGTAACAGTTTGCACTGCTGGCTATGGTCGTGGCCATTCATAATCACCAAGGTCCTGAGAGCTCATTAGTAAGAGAACTCAGAGCCCAATGGCTTCTTTCTTCTCTGATTTTCCTTGTTTATACCTAATTGATGCTCTCAAAAGAGGGGAAGAAGATCTCTGCTTCTGATGCCACTTAAGCTATTTTCTTTTGTCTTACCAGAAGTTCTTCTTGTCCCATCTATTCCTATGACCCTGCACTTCTTTTCACCTTTCTCTGGCAACTTTTGTTGCTTGGATGGCTCCAATGTGCAACTACAGCTGTCTTTGCCCTTTTGGTGATTACTTTGTTTACATACTTCTGAAAAATTGTGCCTACCTATGCCATTATAATGTTACCAAATACTCTCATGAAGTTGTTAAATGCATTATTTTAGCATCCAGGTTGAAGGCAAGTTACTGTTGATGTTGACCTTATTGGTACACATCTCTTCTATAGGTATGAGGCCCCTGTTTTGACTAAAATATATTGATATGGAGCAACCCAACCAATACTCCATCTACAAGGACATGCAATTCTATGACTGTGGTGTTAAAGAACGTAATACTGAAGTAGACATCATAGCAATAAAAAAAACCAACAAAACCAAAGCAAACCAAATTAGCATCAAAAGAACTAAATTAACAAAAACAGCAGGGGCTAAATGAATTAGAAACCATTATCATAATATTTTGGTAGCAAGTTCAACCTCCTTCTTCTGTCAAGGCCAGCCTAGGTTCAGGACTTCTGATGCTCAATGAGGATTTCTCTATATGTCTTTATAGAGTACTTTGCCCACAGAGAGAGTAGTTTGATTGACTTCTGTCATCCTCCTTGAGGTTTCCAGCAGGTACAAATGCTACAACAGGCAAAACAGCGGTTCAAAGGGCAACACCTTCCTTTACCCACCACCAGAATGAGATTCTAAGCAAAGAATGACATTGAAGACCTGTGCAAAAACGGTCAGTGATTCCAAAATTAAGCCTGGAAGGCTAGCTGTGGTGATTACCATTGTGATCTGAAGAGGAACTGAGACAGAACTGAGTCTCCTCAGACCCAAGGTATCCCTTCAAATGGCCAAGCAAGAGTGTGTTCCTATATGTTGCCTACACTTACAACCCACCACCATGTTTGGCTCCAGGATCTGAAGAGAGAGCATGGGTTGGCACTGCATCTCACCCAGAGGTCTTCAGAGGTCCCACATGGTTGTCTTGGGCCCATATATTGGTCTCAGTGCCTGTGTCCCACATCTCCAGGAGCTGGGTCTGCACTAATTCAAAGCTGAAACTTGTTACTCCTTAGTTGTATTTGCATTTTCTTGATATTGGACTACAGAGAGCCCCTGTATTGATCAGTGGCAAAATCTCAGATGGCTAGAATAAGACTAGATCCATTTTTTCATTAAGGTCATCACCATCTGAACATAACATGCCTGCATGACAGTTTGCCTGTGGCCTGATTCAGCAAAGCTCCTCAAGTGCACTCAGCTCGCATTGAGAAGAGCTATTCTGAAATCAGCAGCTGACTCATGTACAGCTAAACAGGCACTTAAACACTAGCTGGGATGCTGCAGCGTGGCTTCTCACCCCTGGGTAGCTCAGTACACAGCCAGGCTGTGTGTGCAGGGATTGGCCACACATCCCACCCCAAACTTGTACACTTATTTTGTTATCACTTCTTTTTTGTCACTAGGCAGAAAAGAGGTTGGGATCTAAAAGCCACTAGCACTGCTGAGCTTTTCCTTCCCTGTCCTGGCTACACTAGTTTCAAATAGGAATGTGGCTTTCAGAAGACACTCAAGTGTAAGTCCCCTCCTGTGGAGCACCTCAATGTAATTGTTGGTGTCTGCTGGGCTGCAGACACCCAACAAATTGTACATCCATATGCCTTCCACTGTATAATTAAGTCATTCTTTTAAAAGCCTTAAAACACTTTTTGCTTCTATGTGAAGAGTTATTTTTACAGGCTCAGACCACTTACAGAGTTATTTTTTGGTTGCTTACTTTGATTTCATCAGCTGTGTCCGTTTTGGGGTTGCCTCTCAGTAGTCAGACAAGAGATGAACGTGGCAGTGCATTATTTAACCAGTGTCCTTGCTAAAGAGTTATCTAATCCTCCTAATCCTTGTCCATGTGTCCTCTAGATTTCCATGCCTGAAAGAGTAAGAGCACTAAACTTTAGCTGAAACATTATACTGCAGAATCTTCACTGTAGAAATAATTCATCCAAACAAGTCCTTCTGGGATTAGATAATGCCCAGCTAGGTCCCTAATGAGATTCCAAAGCAAGAACTGACAGGTGTCCTGTGGCAGGGATGGATGCACATTTCAGGGAGAGCTCTGGGGGAACTTCAAAGCCCCAGACCCACAGCAGCAGCAGCATGACGTTGCCCTGGCCACGTTGTCAACAGCAGGCTCTGGCTGTACATTGTGCCTTGGTTGTTTGAGACCACACAACTTGTTCTGGGAAACCTGCCAGGCCTCAACACTACATTGGAACAGGGCTGGTGTGAATATATATAACTGCAAGCTGTAAAGAATACTTCAGATGCTGCTGTAGCAAGGACTAATGACTGAAAAGGCAAACTCTCCTTGGAATTCTGTGTCTATGAAGATTAGCTTTCAACCCTCTATAAATTATTGGAATCTGTCCTTTGCCTCTCCATAAACACTAAGTACTTCAGATTATCTACCTACAGGAGTGACAAGAAAAGATCCATATGCACAGTCATAAAAGAACCACAGCACAAATAGGGAAATCAAAGCTGCTACTAACAGCGAGGGAAGGGAATTTGTGATTGGTATGTTTCTTTATTTTTTTAAATTTGAAATAGACTTACCCCTCCTTAGATTGTTACAGAAGATACTTACACTACATAAAGTATATGTATAATACAAATATTCTCTAATGTATGACTTCTGTAAGTGAGACTCATCCCTGCTAGGTTTGGATTGCAATTTTTAAACAAATTTATTTCAGTCCTAACAATGGAGTTAGTGGTTAATCCTGCATGAAATCCAGGTTTCATATCTAGACCCCTTTCCTTGCTGAGAGTATCTTCTCCAGGGCCATGGTCTTTCTGTGCTTTGGGAGTAAGCTTGTGTTGGAATAAAATATTTATAACAGGCAGCTGAGGGCTATTTTGGCACTGTTAATGGTGTCCTGTTATGAAAATATTCCTTCTGGTTTTTCTTCATCTCCAAGAATGTCAAGAGAAATTACTTGTCTATTTCTTTGGACTATGATAGAAGGAAGATGTCTTGGGCTCGTACATAGCCTCACAGTTACCTTTTCTCTATTCGTCTCTACCTGAGACTGAAGCAGATGGCCTGTGAAAGCTGGAGAACTCAAGCTGTAGTAAGGAAAGGCTGCCCCAGCCCTTCACCACTTTCAAGAGTTTCTTCTTGCGTTTTCTGGCCTCTGCACTTATCACAAAAATTGTCCCAGTCCTGTGTAGAGCCGAACTGCAGCAAGACTCCTCCTTGAAAGTGCTGGACACATGGAGATCCTCATGCTCCTGCAAAGGGCTTGGGCAGACACCAGATATGATGAGTTTGGCTTGAGAAGCCCCATCCCCATTCCCTGAGGGGCTGCAGGCTAGACCCTCCCAACATGGAGTGATTGGGACCAGGGCAGACATCTGCCCTAGCATCACACCCCTGCCCAAAACCTCCCTGTCCTTGGTGGTCTGCACTTGCTGACACCCCACAGAGGGGTCTCCACAGATGCTGAGTTAGACCTTTCTCTCCCCTGACTGCTGGGGCATCTCAGAAAGATTGGCCTTGTTGATCTTAAGATGTGCTTTGGCTCTATGCACCTAAGTGTTCATTATACAGACAAGTGAGCAAATAAAATATCATGCTAGTTTTCTGTATATGTCTTTCTCAATTTTTTTTTCCCATCCTCTTCTCTGGAATTATCTAGGGATTAAAAAAAAATAATTAATGCAACTGTTTCATTGCCCATGAACTACTTACAGCAAACAGCTTTCTTGTGTGCCCTTTATCAAATGGAAAGGATACAGCCTGGTTTAGTGATCCTCAGAAGCTTTGAAATTCAAAGGAAAGAACTTGCTGTCTATAAAGTAAGCAAATAACAGGCTTTTGAATGGAAAAAAACCACCACCACCCTTTTTATTTGTTAGAAGTAATAGTTTCAGGCTTTCCTCTTTCTGTCTCTTTTCAATAAAGCACCCAGTACTTTTAAAGAATTTTTTGTCTAAATGAAAGAAGTTGACCTGAAAATATTTTCCATTATTTTTGCAATGTCTAGTCCTGCTGGTCCATCCAATTTTTACAAGAGTATAAGAGGTCAAAGAGATGGACAGAATAAGTGTTGCTTGAACTAAAAAGCATGGACGAGTCTGTCTGGATTTCCTGGGGTTTAGATTAGGCCCTAGAGGAAGGTTATTTTGCCAGCTGTGCTGTTTCTCTCTGAACACACTGCAACTCCAATTTGCAATAAACATTAACTGCTTCTCTACTGAAATGTTCACATTTGCCCTAGAACATATTACAGGAATACTAAGAAATAATACAGTATTTACAGATCAGATGAATTTATGTAAATTCATCACCTCAATGAAGAGTTCTCAGGAAAGATAGTGAGAAATAAACTGTGAATAATTCCTCCCCAGTCCTACCAAGAGGGAGATGGGAGAAGAGACATTTTAAAATCTCACTCAAGGTGTCAGTGATTTTCTCAAGGGCTTTTTTAGCTCAAATGCTTTTTTAGCAAAAAAAAGAAAGAAAGAAAGAAAGAAAGAAAGAAAGAAAGAAAGAAAGAAAGAAAGAAAGAAAGAAAGAAGGGTTAAAAAAAAAAATCTTTACCAAAAGTTTGGAGAGAATGTTCCTATTGGAAAAGGTACATACAAACCCAAGTGCAGCTGATTTAATCCTCCTGACATATTCTGGTAGCTGGGATTGTGCAGAATGGGGTATTCTGGGATGTACCATAGCCCAGTGAAAGCCACTGAAGCACAAGGACCTGCTTCCTCTACTGCCTTCCTGTCACCAAGCTGGTTTTAGGTTATAACATACAAGGTGGGCTGAAATGGTGGTGAGAATTGGCTTTTTGGTTCACAAATAGGGGTTGCCACTCTGCTTGCATTACCTTTCTGTACCAGAAACCTGGATATTTCTGTGGTACAGTATCTGTGTGCCTCCTATCAGCAACTTCCACCCGTATAACACACTATCCTTTAGAAACACTTGAAATTAGGAGAGTAGCTATTAATGATTTCCCTCCTCACATACACATTGATTAGTGTATCTACATTGCATTCAGGAAAATGCGATAAAATTCCCATAGTTTGGCTTCCTGAACTTGCCTAAGTACGCTGTGACTTTTACATCACCATGAAATCATACCACAGGCTCTGAGGGTACTGAGCAATTCCCTAGGGTCCTGTTTGCATGGCACTGCAATGACATTTGAGTTATTTAACACCTTCCTCTGTTGGGGTGGTGTGTTCACCGTGTGGGCACTGTGTCAGTGCAGCGCAGCTCTATGTGTGCTCAGCCCAGGGATGCTCTCTGCCCACCTGCACCTCACCAGCGCTGGCTGTGAGGATGCCTCAGCTGAGTCAAGCTCCACCTTGTGCTGCTCTGGCTGCCCCAGCTGTGAGGCTCATCTCCTTCTGCCCTGGGAAATGGATATTAAACATCAACATATGGGGCTGGACAAATCCACAGTCCAGCTTAGGAAAGGAATGTTCTTGTAACCTGCATGGATGTATGAAAGCCAGGGTCATTCAAGCACCTAATGAACTCCCCAGAGACAAGCCTCTGTCTTTCCATCTGAATGGTGAGACCTGCTTGGGTTTGGCACCTCCTTCCCCAGGACTATACATGTAGTTACGGCTAATTCTGTGCCTGAATGGCCCTTGGCACAAGGGGCTTCTTGACTGTGTGCCTATCCAAGCAGCAGAGGAGAGTGGCAGATTTCATTGAGAGCCACTTTGCCACAGGACTGTGACCTTACAGTTCTTCTAGTGCTTCATTAATTCCAGGAGATGCCATTCTATTAAACCTTCTTATCACATTCCAGAAGTTTATTTCGTAAATACTTCATGGACTGTAAGTGGGACAGCTGTTCCCTTGTGACGCTGTTAATAGAATGGATCCCCTTTGTCAGGGGTCCCGTCCTTTGCCGTGCTGCCGTGCCTGCCTCCACTCTGTCCCTCTCCAGTATCAATGATAGGAGAGCTGCTGCTGCTGCTGCTCCTCTCCCAGGCTCTGTTTAACACTTTGCTTTGTATCTCAGCCCAAAAACATCCAAACAAAGGTCCAAAAAGGTGTACCAAGGGAGGAGGAGGCCTGGAGAGCTGGGCAAGGAGCAGGAGTGATGGCAATTCAGGCTATGCTGAGGCTGACCAGCCTGACATGATGTTAGTTCTCCACAGCTATGCCTGTGCTACTAAATAAAACAAACCAGGGCCATCATTTGCCCTTAGAGAAGGCATGGCCCAGCTTCCATGCACATAGCTCTCTTCTCTCTTAAAATGAGATAGTCATATCCAGACTGCCTCCAGTCTGTCCCAGTGGCACACTGCAGAAACCATGCTTGGGCTCAGCCAAACAGTCTCAGCCAAACGGATGGTACTTTTGGGACTAGTGGGAAGCACAGAGGCAGTGGCCATCTGTAGGACAGGGGGAGAGTCTCCAGGGTTTTCAAGGGGAACAGAGCCCTCCACTCCTCCCTGTGTGTCAGGACACTTTGTTCAAAAGAGAAGTAGCAGCAGAGACGTAGTCCTGACAAATTTATGGGTGTGTGAATCCTGTTGCACCTCTTTTTATTCAGACTGGAGCTTAGCTAAATTTTCAGCAGCCCAGTAAATGAGGATTTGCACCTAGCCATGGGTGAAGATAAAGGTCACAAGGGGCAAGCCCTGTGTTGTTCAGTCAAAGAGCTTGCCTCCTGCAGGGGATACTTTTGGGCTTATAGTTAACCTGGTGGGACAGAAATCAAATAATACAGCATACTTTTTTCCTCACTCACTATTTGATGTGCAACCTGCTAACCTGTGATGGGAATCTGAAATATCTGAACCAAATACAACAGAAAGGGAATATAAAACACAAAGCAGTGAATCTGGCAGAAGTGCAGAACTGTTGGGCACTGAATCTGATTTCAGAAGGAAAAATTTCCTTCGTCCATGGGGACTGGACTCGGTGGGTACAGAGTATGTCATTGAGACACTCAGGGTGGGCATTGGGGATGCTGCAGACAGATGGCTGTAATTTTTGTCTCTGTTGTGCACTCAGAGGGTTGGTCAGAAAACTCATCACCTCCTGCATGTCTTCTGTGCTGTGTTTTGGACAAGACATACACTAATGAGATTGCAGCCCAAATCCACGGTTAGATTTGTAGGTGGGAACAGTGATATTCCTTACTGAGATTACAGTTGTTTTACAGGCTTAGGCCTGCTAAAGTGCCAAAGGTGTTTATGAAATGCATAGATTGAACAATTAAGACAATGTGGATCTGGGCTGAGTGTTTATGGACTGAAGAACAGAGGACTGTTGTAAGAGAAGGAAAGCAGATCAAACAACCTGATTTTAGAAAGTCTCTGCATACTGAAATTGGGATGAGCTTTTTGTGCTCCTGCTGACTGCATTTTTAAATCTGTAACTGTCTGATTTTCTGCTGAAGAAGGGATTTTGAAGTTAGTTGGTAAAAAACAGTTATTTATACAATCTTGTTTTTATTTGCAGTTTTCTGCCTAAAATAATATCCATTTCCCTGTCATTTTCAAATGAGCTCTGTTATGCCTGACTAGTGCAGCACAGCCAGAAGCACCAGCCTTGGCCAGTAATAACAGTAAATCTCATTTTAGGTGCCACTACTTATAAACTGAAAATTAGTGGTGGGGTCAATCGTGTTCAAAAATATTTGTGGCTGGATGCAGAAAGCTCTGTGGCCTGCATCTGTCTCTAGATATGTTCAGCTCTGTTCTAACTGGGCGTAGTGGCTGAGTCCTACTGACCTCATTGTAAGTACTTGGAGCCCAACAGCATTTTCTAAGACACTGTGACTTGTCTGTCACCCGTTTCCCTGAATTTGAATAGGCCTCTGCTTGGCCACTTTTCCTTACAACCAAGTTTAACAGACTATTTCTTTAGGGCATTCACAGGGCAAGACCTTCATTTTCTTCCAAGTCAAATGCCTTGGGAGATAGTAAGCAGGCAAAGGCATGCACAGTCATTCCTCTGGGGGAGGGAGGGAGCAAGCAGGCTCCTTGGCTCTGAGTATCCCGTGAATCTTGCCCCCCCACACCGTGTATATACAAACACACTTCTCCATTGCTCCTTGGCTGACATTTTCCCAGTACCTTCCGTTCTCTCAGTCCAGTCATACACAAGCCACGTGCTGGCAAACTTCAGAAAATAATTGGCACAGAACCAACAATTTATTATTGCAAGGAGGACTGCACATAGAAAACAACACAAGTTAGCAAGGTTCTTGTGCCCTTATTGCCCAGGTAATCATCAACAACATCAACACCTGACAGTGTGCTGGGGTGGAAAAACTGTACTTTAGCCCAAGCTAATGAAGCAACATCCCTCTAATGTATCCTGGGACAGTAAGTTTCTTGTCTGACTTGGCACAGATTGTCACTTCTCTCCAAGAGCATAACGAACCCCACAGGAGCTCTGCAAAGGTTCCCTGGCTATTCCTGCTGGATTGAGATACCTTTACTACCCAGGGTTGACACAGGTCAATGTCATGTCAACCAGCCTGGGCAGTCTATTAGGTGTCAGATGGTTCCTAGGTCATGTAGGCAAAGTACTGATTTTGTTAATATTATTGAATCAAGGCAAAGAGTGCCTGACTTGCATCCCTGACCCTCTCTTGAAGGGAAGAGTTACAATTACAGAATTGTTTTGGTTGGGAAAGAGCTCTAAGGTCATCAAGTCCAACTGCTAACCCAGCACTGCTGTGTTCACTAAACTGTGTCACACCATCCCTTGGTGACACATCTACACATTTTAAAACATCTTCAGGGATGGTGGCTCCACCACTTCCCTGGGCAGCCCATTACAATACTTGACAAACCTTTCAGTGAAGAAATTTTTCCTGATATCCAATCTAAACCTCCTCTGGTGCAACCTGAAGCTGTTTCCTCTTGTCCTGTCACTTGTTGCCTGAGAGAACAGACCAATCCCCTCCTTGCTAGAACCTTCTTTCAGGGAGTTTCAATGAGTGATGAGGTCACCCTGAGCCTCCTCTTCTCCAGGCTAAATGATCCCAGCTCCCTCACTCAGTCTCATCAGACTTGTACTCCAGACCCTTCAACAGCTCAATTGCCCTTCTTTAGGTACACTCCAGAACTTCAATGTCTTTCTTATCATGAGGAGTCCAAAACTGGACACAGGATTCGAGTTGCAGCCTCACCAGTGCTGAGTACAGGGAGACAATCACTGCCCTGCTCTGGCTGCCACACTGTTGCTGATACAGGTCAGGATGCCACTGGCCTTCTGGCCACCTGGGCACACTGTCAGCTCTTGTTCTACAGTGGGTAGGAATTTATTCTTGCTGCTAGTTTAGCCAGACCACCTACCTAGAAAGTGTCTCCTGTGATGCAGAAAGTTCTGGAAGACGACAGGTAACATGTTTTCCTACAAAGAAGAACTGAGAGATACTTCAGAGGGACAGATGCCAGAAGCGCATTTAGCCAATACTTTCAACACAGCACCTTCAAGCAGAGCTGTGCAAGCTTTACATTGTGCAAAATGGGTAGCACCAAGGAGCACACCTAAGGGTGAAGGGAAGGTGGAGTGACTGCCTCCAGCTGACATAAACACCCCCTGTGCACCGGCAGGTCAGCTGTTCACTGCTGCAGGATTATGTCTATGGCCTGATCCAGAGAGAGTCATGCTGCCAGCTGGTTTGGTAGTGCCCAGGTCTGATATTAGAAGTTGTTTAGTCAAGCCCTGGGAGAGTAAAACAAGTTGTTTTCTGTTTCAGGGAAGAGAATGAAAGGTAATGTGTTAGTAGAGGGTATGATCCTCCCAAGGAAAGATATGAGACATAAGCAGGGAGTGGATCTCACTTTTTTTGTCCCTTAGCCATACGACACTCGAGGCAAAAGCGTAGGTGTCTGTGTACTGCTCACTTACTGCTGTCTGTCTGCAGTTGTATACCCTCAGGTAGTGAAGCCTCCATCTGCTCCTGCCGAGATGTGTTAATTGATTTTGTAGAAAGCAAAAAGTGGATTTAACTGTTCAGCAGTGATGCACAAACAGTGATTACTAATACAAGAAGAGGACAAACAATATTTACCATAAACAAAAGAGGAAACTTAACCTTAGTGTTTTAGCCATCTAGTATTGAAAGACTTTGCTCCCAATACATTACTGGCTAGTAGTCCTGTTAAAATTTATTGTTCACTTTTAACACTTCTCTTTCAGGGATTCAAACACACCTCTAGCAAAACAGACTGGGAGAGCAACCTCCAAATGCCTATAACAAATGTAGATTTTGACTAAGTAAGAGGAAAGAAGAGCTGGGAGGGGCTCAGACTGAGGGTAGTGGTTTGGACTGTTACACTAATTTGACTGTTCAAACTTTTTTCTGGGTTAGATCCTGACAGTCTCAAAAGATATTTCAGCTGCATTTCATAGCCTGGAGCAATCATCTGGGTCCTGGAGAGAGAAGGGGTTGCTGGGTTGTTGAGAGTATCTGTGTTTGACTTCTCATTTATTCCATAGTAGTACATTGCTCTGAGAAAGAATAACAATTTCCTTCTATTAGTTGGATACAAAACTGTGGTCTGCATTGTAGTGAGCTAAGGTTGATTTCAGATTTCATCCCACTTAGGCAGGGTCAGTGACTGCTGTGATTAGAAATTCATTAGAGACTTCTTGACTCTCTTTGGCTGTGCATAAGCACCTCAAAAACAAAGGGTGAATCAGTGCTGAGTGAGGATCTGCCTTCCATACCCATCATATCACTCAAGCCCTTATTAGTTCTCTTTGTCCTAATGAACACAAAGCAATACCATGTTCTTAGTGCTAAGCTCAGCCCATGTTAAAACCCCTACCAGGAATTCTCTTGAATTCAATGAGAGCAGGATAAGATCCTTCATGAGCTTTTCTTGGTAAATAATACTGGCTTTGGATTTATCTCAATAAATAATACAGAAATGTGAGTGTCACCATCTCTCTGCAAAGGGTCTTTGTGGTAGTGGTTGACCAGAAGAGACATATTTTCGGTACTGTTTAGTGGCAGTTTACCTGTTCATTACACCCATTACACCCATTCACATTTGAAGAGCACATCTAAATCTTGCAAAACCTTGTTGGCTTACCCCTGTCCCAGGCATTGCCTGAGGGTTCTTGTCTACAGCATCCAGAAACTCAGACTAATGTAAAACCCAGCATCTAATTGATGATGACTACTAAACTATGCACTTACCAGGAGGTACGAAGCATTTATAGAGTTAAGTCCCCATTTTTGTTTCTTTGGGGTTTTTCTTGTTTTATTTTGTTTAAATTCAACAATGTTCAGGATTCTGATACAGATATCCAGCTTACTGTGGTGTTCTCTCTACCTGCCATGAGCGGGATCTGGAGCTCACATCACACATTCTGTTTGCAGACTCCCATGCTTCCTGGCTGGAAGTATGTTGCTCCCTATCCACCTCTGAGCTCCGTACTTCCAGAAGCAGGGCAGGGACTTTCTATATGTTGTGTTCAGTTGTGGTTTTTTTTCTTTCCCCGCCTCCCACAACAGGTTCCAGTCTATGACTTCAGCTTGCTCTGTTCACATGCTGCTCTTAGTGTCCCTAGGAAAGGACACCACCTCTTTTCCATGTTCATAGGAATGGACTCCTTTATTTTCTTACCATGGATGTTGGACGGTGTAAACTGTCCATTGCTGGTAATCACTTCCTGATGATCTTCTGGCTGAGAAGATGATTTCTCACTATGGTGTTTTGTGGCTTGTTTTTTTTTTTCCATTGAAACAAGCTGCACTGTTTTGTAGAAGAATTTACTGTTGGTGTTTGTGAAGTGAGAATGGGAGGAAGTGAAATCTTGTACTGACAGGTAGAGCATCACACAGAATTTCTTGCTTATTTGCCTTCACAAAGGTATTTGAAGGCCCAGTTTGGCCAAGAATTTCAGTTTTTCCTTTGTTGGGTTCTGGCGGGTCTCTTTGTCAGACTCAGGTAGAGCTGTCAAAGAATTAATTTCCAGGTGCAAACAGAGAGAGTGGCCCCTCTCTGTGCCTTTCAGATGGTGTGTGCATGAGTTGTTCCTCTGCAGCACTCTCTTCAGTAGACCCTATCCTTCAGGACAGCCTCCATCATCCCTCTGGAGCATACCCCTCCTTGTATTTTTATGACCAACCAGGGATGTTTAACACTTCCCTGTGGCTGCCACAGCTTTGTCATGAGGATTTGGACAGGATATTGTCTGTCTCAGGAGAAATAATGCTGCTTTCTTGAAATGTAGCACCTGCTCTGTGGTATGTGTTTGTTTTTTGGTGCTAAATACGAAGCATCTTCTCCCACTGAGGAGCAGGGACCACACACCACACCAGGGTGAGAACAGCCATGCGGTTTGCACGTTGCAGCAGAGCTGGGCTGTGAGCTTTCAGAGAGAGAGGTTCATCAGCCTGTAGTCCTGTAAAATCACACAAACCCTAATGGCTGAAGGTACCCATGTGTGTTGGAACAACTGCTGTTGGCTACCTAGTAACTGAAGACAAACCTTCCTCACAGAGAGGGGTCACAGGCTGCCTTGTAGATGACTTCAGAGATGCAAGAACTCACACAACAGCTGTATGAGTTAAGCTGAAAGCTTGTCACATACCAATAGTGCTGATATGGTTGTTCACAGAGATAAAAATTGTATTTCTGTATGGTGCCAGGACATAGTTTATTGAAGACTCACTTCTTTCCATGGAAGAGATCAAACCAGGCTATGAATGCGCAGACACCTCACTCTGTGGTAGAGTGAGGAGTGAACCTGCCTGACAGTGGAAACTTATGGCCAAACTCCTACTCAAAAGCAACTTCAAAGTTGCTCCTTTTTTTCAGAGCTAAGCACCATGTCTTTGCTTATATAGCCAGTTACCAGGATGCAACCAACAGGATGTAGGTCCACAGCCACCCACGTGGCTCTCTGTTCCAGGATAGCTGGACCCTTTGCAGGAGACTTTTGACATGTTGACAGCTACAAGGGCATCAATCATTCTTGATGCAAGAGCAAGGTCCAGTTACAGAAAGCTGGACATCTCTGCCTATGCCTCTGACCCTGCTGCATCAAAGTCTTTCCTCCATCACCTGTAGATAGTTCCTCTACCACTCCAAAATCAGATAAAGATCAAGTTTGTTTCTGATTTGAACATGCTCTTCCTTTACTGCAGCTTCTGCCATCAATCCCTGTCATGCATTTCTCTACTAGTTTACAGATTGTTTTTACTTTGAGCCTATGCTGACTAGATTTTTGGATCTGTTCCAGTAACACCTGTGTCCATGGATAGAAGTCTGCTGGTTCAAACATAAAACCCAGAAAGCGCATCCACCACAAGAAGGAACTTTTACTGATGTGGCAAAGCTCACAACTGCTCAGCTTCCAAAGATGCTGTTGGAGCTGGAGCCCACAGTCTCAGGGGTTTATGGTGCACGTGCCCACTCTGTCTGCGTAAACTGCAGCTCTGTCCAGCAGCACATTTCAAGCTGGTGTGGGAGAGTGTGGCCACAGTAACCTGCATCTCTGTGACCTTGATCCAGATTGCTAAAATTAGCTTTATAGGCATTTAAGCTAAAACGCCTCTCCATATCTTCTGCCAATACTGTCTGGACAAGGAAGTGTAGAGACAGTATATCCAACTGCATAGTTGTGAATTCCCTATTAGCTTTTAGTTGCCTTCCTGAAGAAACTCATTAACTTCAAGGTCCGGTGTTTAGCATCACTGGGAGAAGTGATTGATTTTTAATGACTTTCCTTAAAGTCCAGTGAAAGATGAAGTCTGTGTCCCAGAATTCAGGTCCATTCAAAACAAACGGGATATAAGAATGTAGGAACTGAGATGTAAGGTACATCCATTTTCTCAAACTTTCAGCAGCACTTTTGCATAATTCCACGTGAGATATTGAATCTCCTAACACTCTTCATTGCTTGATTGTACCTAGAGTGACTTGGTCACTGCCCTTGCAGGTGAATTGATGTTTTCTTCACTCTTGACCTGACACTTTAATTTGTTTGGAGACAGCCAGACATAAAAGATTGAAATTAAGGCCTCTCTTGCTTTTTTCTTTTTGTCTTACCACTCATTTGTGGTGCTTTAGAAATGATTTCAAGTTTTCTTCTGTCCTCTCTGTGTTCAGGGCAATTTGTGATGTTTTATTGGTCTGACTGCATTGCCATGGGGAGTTGTAGTTTGACTCACAGTACTGCAACTTTTGTCCAGTTGAAAATGTTGTAGAGAATTAAAAGGAATATCTTCTGACTATGGGGTTGTTGTGAAAAGAAGTCTAAAATTAATAAAACTAAACCCAATACCTAACAAAAATATGATAAGAACAAGTATAAAAATAAATTAATTCTGACAGAGAATGAGAAACTATGACTTGGCAACAACTACAGAACCACAGAATATGCCAAGTTCTAAGGCACCCACAAGGACCATTGAGTCCTACTCTTAGTCCTGCTCAGGACCATTCCCGAGAGTCACATCATTTGCCTGAGTATTGTAGACATCTGTGTGACTTGTGGCCCATACTTTGGTTATTGTAGTCTTCTGTGAAAAATTTTTCCTTGTTATCCTGGAATTTTCTGGTTATATTCATCTCAAATAACTGTGGGCTAAAAAAGCTAAATACCTTCCAAAGAACTGTAAATATCTATTTTATGTCAAATAAATTAACAGAGAACTCTTTATCCCCACCAACTGCAGTGTGATACTGATATTGGAAAACATTATCCTTACCATCAGACACTGAAAAATACTGATTGCCACATATTCCCTATTTTGTTCTTCTTGAGAATCAGCCTCACTAACAAGTCAGCATGAAACAAAGTTAAACATGAATGAAAGATTGTAAGAGAGAGTTTCATGATAATTAAAATTTTGAAGTCTTATTCATCAATATTTTCAGTGGTTTCTTAGAATCATAGAATGCTTTGGGTTGGAGGGAACCTCAAAGATCACACAGTTCTGTGCCACAGCAGGGATACCTTCCACTAGATCAGGTTGCTCAAAGCCCCATCCAACCTCGCCTTGAACACTTTCAGGGATGAGATATCCACAGTTGCCCTGCACAACCTGTTCCAGTGCCTTGCTACCCTCATAGTGAAGAATTTCTTCCTCATGTGTAATCTACATCTACCCTATTTTGGTTGGGCGCTGGGCTAACGCCACCTGTGCCTAAGTAGGCTGTGGTGACTCTCTGCAATCCCAGGAAAGGTACCTGACTCTCAAATGATACAAACACTTAAGATTTGCTTTGAACCATAGTATCCTACTCACTCCGTGAAAGGTGTGAATCATTTCTTGGGAGTTTAGGTAGGTTTATCTGCTAAAAAGATAGATCTCAGTCATCTGGACAAGTCCAGCCCTCCTCATCTCCCAAAACGCCCTTTGGAGGTTATCAGTGTGATCTGTGGGGTTTAGGGAGGCTGACTCTACAGCAGACATCCACAACAGGCAGAAGACTTGTTAGAGTTAAGAGCCTGGTTTTCCTTCACTAGGCCTTTTAAGGAAGCCTAAGCTGACTGGTTCTGCGTAAGGCTCTGTGCTCTGGCCATGTAGCCATCGCACTGAGAGCCACAGGTCTCACACCTTCCTGGCATACAGCATTCTGCTTCAGGAGCCTAAAAATAAGATGTGGCTCCTTTGGACATCTTCAGCTTTTTGTGGAGTGATGGGGTCTGTTTACAAGTCCTGTAAATCATCAGATTTAAGATCTGTTGAGGAGTCTTCAGTTCCCATAGAGAGAAATGTGATAGTTACGTGTGAAATACATACTGCAATTATAACCACTGCTCATTTCTGCAAGCTTGGGTTCATACAGATAAGACATCCGTGTTTCAAGTGGTTAATAAGAAGATACTTGTGATTACACTAGAGAGTAGGTGGCAATTTAAAAATGAGCCTATTAATAGCAGATTCTAAAAATAAATATACTGCACTTAGTGAAAAAGGTAATGCTGAGAGCAAAAATGAACACAATCTGCTCTAATTGTGTAAGAATGGCTTTGAAAGATTCTGTGATAGTTGTTTAGTAGGCTGGGAGGAACTTGAGATAGTCACAGCAACTTTAAATATAGACTAGAACCTCAGGTTTGAATATGTAAGGCATGAAAAGTGAGCTTTGGCATGGGCCACATGAAAGCTGAGAACATCCAGATCTATCAGAAAAAAAAGAAAAAGTGCCAAGGAGAAAGACTTTCAACATAGTATCTAAACCTCTGGATTAGCATTTAAAGAACAACCACTTAATTAATTCTCTATTACTTTTTTCTGCTTTCCTAATCAACACCAAATCACTTGGGTAAATAAATCATCTCGTTATAGATACAGCCTTTAAGGTTTTTGTGGGTTTTGTTCATGAACAACAGGAGTATGCAGGGGTTTTTTGGGATGTGCGGAGAGGGGGCAGAATTTTCAGTGACTGGCAGCTGCAGACTCTAATCTATGGGGTGTGTAAATCAGAGGTTCAGACACTGGTTGGATTCACAGTTAACATCCAGACACATTCCACTGCTCAGGGTTGTTTATTGGACCCCCTGCTCAGTGCTAAGCCCTTTTTTTTTGACAAGTCTGTGAGAGTGTATACATATGTAATATATAGAAACATTCTATAAGATGACATCAGAAGTAAATGTAACATAATTTGTCTCTTCTTAAGAAGCTATGGACTAACTCTGTCAGTTGAAAAGAGTTTCTTAGCTAGATGCTCTCAGTTCTAGCAAATGAGCTGCTTTCAAATTATTGATTGGTTGAGGAGTTACTTTCTCTGTTTTGTAGAATATTTTAATTTGCTATATCATTTTTGTAGTGTTGAAAGTATGTAGGATGTTGTGTAGAGGAGCTCAACTATAAAAAAGTTGCCTGATCTAGAAGTATTCATGGAATGAGCTATCACAGCTGCAGGAATATACCCTTGTGTTGTGTGGGCACCCTGACAGTATGACCAAGAGGGACCCATAAATGCAACCCTGTTTGTTGTTCCAATCTAGCAATGCCAGTAAACTGAATCCCAGACATTGGGGGATACCTGGGCAAAGATCATGTTACATTTGCTGTGTTTCTATATGCCTTCCCCAGATCTCCCTACCAGTCAGTATGTTGGGTTAGATGAACTTTGTTCTGGTTCACTGATGAATTCTTGAATGCTCATCCATGGTCTCCTGTAAGATCCACAGCACAAAAAATGAGGGAAACATCTGTGCCTGTAAAGACAAGTGAAGTTGTTCATTGTGTATGCTGATTAATGACATTTATGGCACTGTTTCCCTGCTTTGAAGAAGGAAAGTTTTCGAGCTGTCATGTAGGACATTCAAAAAGAGCTGTGACAGAGCAGGAAGGGGGTCCCTGACAGTATGATGTTGCAAATATAGGCATGGGGGCTAGACCTGAGGGCTTCTAGGTAAAAACATACATTTTTTGAGTTTTTCATTACCAGAGAGTAAAACAGACCCCAAGGTCCCATAGCTCAAGGGAATATTTGGGCACTGCTGTTGCAGTGACCCTAATTTGATAATTAGGGTTAATGGCATTCAAATGTTTCACCCTTTTCCTGATGGATATTTAGATGATTCAAGGTGCAGTAGATTAGCTGCTGCATGAGAAATCCCGACATTTCTGCTCCAGAATATGCCAGGGAGGGAATTGACTGTAGCAGGTTTGTGGCAGTCATACATCTTGCTTCCCTCTGGCTGACAGAGAGCATTTTGAATCTGGATTTTCCAAATACCCTGCAAGTGTGGGAAGCTTGCCTAATTTTTCCTTGAGGGAATGGCCCAGCAGAGCATGCATTGTGATAGGACCCTGCAAAGCTGGTTGGGCATATAATTCCTGACAGAGGTATGGGTTAAGCCTTTGCTGTTTCATCTGTGTATTTTAGCACAGGACTCTCACGTGGAATGTTGGCTTTTTGAACGTGCTGCCTGATTGTGTAGGAGTGCAGTGGCAAGACAGTCAAACCAATGGAAGGGTTTTTATTGTTCTGGCCCCCTCCTACCCCCACTGATTGTGTGGGAAACCTATTTAGGGAGATCATCCAGCAAAACTCAAGTAACACTCCCCTCCACCCCCCTAGTTACCCACAGCTATTTGTTTTGTTGTGTTTTCCATCGGGTAGGTTTCCAGCCAGCTGGCCTCCCTCACTGGGACATCACACTGTGATGTGAATGCCAGCAGTGGTGCCAAGGGAGAAATCTGGGAGCTGATGGAGGGGGATTGTGACAACAAGCTTGGGTACTCTGAGCTGCAGTATGTCCCAGCATGCCTGAATATAAATATACAAAAGGCATCAGAATCAATAAATAATCTGCGTGCTATGTATCACGCAATGTTTGGCAGTGAGAATAAGGCCGGTGTTGTGGATAGCCTTACTCACTTATACCTGAGCAGGATCCTCACACTCATCTGGAAGTACCATGTTGCAGAAGTGACCCCTCTGACTTCAGTGGAAATACTTGTATTTTCCTAGCAGGAGGAAACCCATGGCAGTGCAGGGCTGGCAGAGTCTGCTCCCACTTCAGTACTGCTCACCCTGCTGAGTCTCTGTTTCATCTGTATCGATTTAAAGGAAGCAAATAGCCATTTCTTTTTGTTCATGTTTATAGCAAGTCCTACCAGTGCCTTGAGCAAAGATAAGGGGATGTGACATTTACAGCTCTCAGGACCACAGAGCAGTGTGCTTTCTTAGAGTGGAAAAAATACCTCTCTGTATGCTCAGGCAGGTGGAGTGTTGACAACACTAATAGTCAATAAGGGAAAAGCATGCAAGAGAGTCAGCAGTTCTTTAGAGCAGTGGTTTATGTTTTTCAGACCTCCTAGTCCCAAAGTTTTCTACCCAGTAAATGATCCTGGATTTCAGTAATTTTTTTATTCAAATGCAAAGAATATTTTGCTCCTATTCACTCTCTTTTAAATGAATATGAACTTGAGAAGCTGTGCAGACTATGGGTGTATGGGACAACAACAGCTGTGCTGTACTTAAGAAGGTAAATATGTAGACAAGTCTCTGTATCCTGGGAATGATCTTAAGAGGTCCTGAGTTCTGCACACAAGAACTTTTCAAGAGGCTCTTTCTTTCCTTTTACCCACATTGGGAAAGAAACCAACAGACCAAAGGAAGGCATGTGGTGACAGAACAAGAGGGAATGGCTTCCAACTGAAAGAGAAAAGGTTCAGATTGGGTATTAGGAAGAAATTCTTTACTATGAAGGTCATGAGGCATTGGAGCAGGTTGCCCAGAGAAGCTGTGGAAGTGTTCAAGGCCAGACTGGATGGGGATTTGAGAAACTTCATGTAGTGAAAGGTGTCCCTGTCCATGTCAGGAGAATTGGAACTTGCTGATCTTTAAGGTCCCTTCCAACACAAGCCATTCTATAATTGTATAAAATTCTCTATCAAATTCAATTAACTCCCCCAGGGCTGCACACAGCTCTGCTCTTAGCACAGCACCACAACAGAGGAATGAAAAGAAGCAAGTCAGCCCACAGAGCCCACTGCATAAACAGCCTTAACCAAATTTACAGCCCAACTTAGCCCTTTAAAAATATTTGGGAGGGGGGAGGTGATGTCAGCACCTGGGTTGCCAACACACTTGTTGGTCTCCACCCTCAGCCTACTTTAGTTCCCACACAGGGACAGAGCATCCAGATCAAGTGGGAGATAGGCAGAAGCCTGGAGGGGAATAATATCTGCACTGACCCAAAGTCCAGAGGCAGAACCACTGGGCTCCATTTACCTTCTCAAGGTAAAAGAAGTGGCTTACTTATTAGGTCAGATTTTCTTTTGTGCAAGGACATAGGAGGCTGACAAAACAACTTGGGAATGTAGGAATTTGTTAACTGCATGCACTGGGCTTTTAATATTTAATCTGTAAACTAAAGCAGTTTCAATTTAAACTCTGTCTTCATGCCAGTACAGTCCCAGGGCTTCTCATTTGCACCATAGATGTTACAGCCTAGTCTGGAAACTGAAGTTCCTTGACCTGAATTAATGTCTTATTTGTTTAAAGGCTTTTATTGTATTTACATGTATATAGATGGAATTAGTGCATGATACTGATGATAAAGAATTCTCATTTCTCTGCATGAAATCCGAAAACATATAAATTCAAAAATTCCTGCCATAAAATAAATTAAAAAAATAACCAACACAACAGTTTTTGAGTACACCATGAATGTGAATTTTGAAGTATGATATTTTGAGCATGTTAAAATTACTGGGAAGGCAGAAGGTTCCTGAGAAAATGCTATTTCATCTGTAGGATGAACTCACAAAATATGTGAAGTTCTTCAGAAATGAAAATATGTAATCTTAGGTTCTCCTTGTACTTTTAGTGGTAACATAAATAATTCAGATTTATTGGTTGTTCTCTATAAACCAATAGTTTGCATCTAGTTTCCTTATAAAAGAAAAAAAAAGAGAAGATATACAGACAAATTTAGGAATTTAAAAACTCTTCATAGTAGTATACTTACAATGTATATCTGTTGAAAGTATTAAATGGGACTTGGGCATTATTTGTTAATGCTTGCACAAAAAAGCACCAATTTGCACAGACTGCTCACCCCTGTGCACTATAGTTTGGGGTGACATTTGGAAATACTCCTTGTCAAGTGCTGTAAATCAAAGAAGGTGATAAGCTGCCAAAGATGGCTTTTACTTCTTAGCACCCTGGTACTACTGACTTCTGGCCACTGAAATAACATTTATTTAGGGGAACATAAATAGCTCCACTGAACCTACCACCTTCATGCATCTGTTCTTCACATATATTTCTCTTTTCTTAAAAGGGCCCATGCCCTGAAGGTTGAGCTCAAGGACACTTCCAGGCAAGTGACTGAAGTTTTCCCTTTGCTCTGCCTGCCGGCCTCTGCTCTCTCCTCATTACCCCTGAAAATGGAGCGATCCACGCGAGAAATTTGCCTCAACTTCATGATTGTCCTGATTACTGTAATCCTCATGTGGCTCCTTGTGAAGTCTTACCAGGATTGAAAGACAATCAGAAACTCTGGAAGGTGATTGAAGCGTGTGTCTCCAGACAAAAGGAACACCCATAGAATGCTGCAGGGATGAGCTTTCAGTCAGCTGAGGATGTCGTGAACCTTTTTTTTACTTTCTCCTATCTATTGCCTGTGCTAATGTTTATAATGCATCTGTGATGGTGTAATCATTTCATTGTGTAGTGATCCAGCTGTAAAATGTAAAACGTAAGATGCTTGGGCACTGTTCAACATGCCTGTCTCCCGCGGTAGTTACTGAGTGCTGTATCTCCCTACCCACCATGGCAGCTTGTTTGAGATCAGTGTTACTTTCTTGAGGGTATAAAACTGCTGTATGTAGTGTAAGCACCTGTATTTATCGGTGTGAGAAGCATAAACTCGCTTAGCAGAAAGGAATGTGAAACCTCTGCTTTCACTTGCACATTTTGTTTAAATAAAGTCCATGTAAAACCATTTTTTGGAGCATTCCTTATCCCTCTCCCAGCATGACTTC
This sequence comes from Sakesphorus luctuosus, assembly GCA_013396695.1. Taxonomy (NCBI): domain Eukaryota; kingdom Metazoa; phylum Chordata; class Aves; order Passeriformes; family Thamnophilidae; genus Sakesphorus; species Sakesphorus luctuosus. Next base: position 213,887 of record VWZD01007158.1, read on the forward strand.
TGCTCACGGAAAGAGCTGATAATAACTGTGGTAGAGTGTGATATGCTACTTCAGTGGTTTTCTCGTTCCTCCCACTTGCATTTTAATTTGCATTTAAAAAAAAATGCAGTGGAATGTAAATCCTGCAGCTTAACAGATGTGTAGCCACATATATGACCTATTTGGGTCACTTTTTCTGTCCACAGTGACTTACATGGTTGGTGCACACTGACTTCAGAAAGAACCTCTGTCCCACTGGGGCAATGTCAATAATTGTGTTTTCTGAAGCTGGATTTTGGACAGGGATTCCCACAGTCCTATTTTTGGCCAAGCTATGCTTGGACCATTGCCTGGAGGGATGAGCCTGGGCCAATTGCAGGCATAGGTGCCTGCTGGCAGCCCAGCCCTGGGGCAGCAGTCCCTTGGGGTGCAGTGTGGCATGCCAGGCACTGTGGCACAGCCATGCCCAGCCCCAGTAGGCTGAGGTGTGACTATGTCTGGGTTGCTGTGATGGTGTCATCACCTACTAAAAATCTTGAGCCAACTTGAAGGGCACACAATCCTTGGGATTGTGAAATTAGTAGTCAAACTCCTCCTAGCCATTCCCCATCTGTTATTAATGGCTTCAGGGAATCAGTATCTTCTACAAAATACAGTTTCCTGTATCAGGGCAGTTGGATGTGTGGCATACATTGCTGCTGATACAGCTCTTCTTCCCCTCCAGGACCTGCAAGGAGCAGGCAACATTGCAGGGCTGTGCTGAGTGACTCAGGGCTGGTCTCTGGGATGGATAGGCAGAGTGGTGCTGGCCTTCACAGCTGGGACTCAGACCAGGCTTTAATGAAAGACAGAAAATGTTGTTGTAGCACCACCTATAAAGGTTGTGTGTTGCTTAAAGATTGGTAATAAATGGTCCCTTGTGCTGTGTCATTTGTGCTGTCCATCCAGGTTTGCAGTCACCCCACTGCAGCTTTTGCTACTCATCCTCTCAGTCAAGAAATCCCCACTATGGTGCAATGATAAAAAGTTACCTCTTGTTTACTCTTGGTTGCAATTGAGCAAACTTGCTTCCAGCATTTCTAGGGATGGCAATTTTTGGAAGAAAAATAAAGCACGAAGACGAAGACACTGAAGCTGACTTTTGCCATGATGGATGCAGCCTTTCTCTGCAGCCCACCTTGCACCAGATGCTGCTATATTATCACCATTTCACGTGGTCAGTTTGTGTTCATCACCTTGGCTGAGACATGCAAGCAATGGCTGGAGGACATGGAAATCTATTTTTAAATACAATGGATACTTGATAAATCAGTATGAAGGATTCTCATCTTTCACTGGCTGTAACTTCCAGAAGAGAGCAATATCATGAGCAAATCAACATGTTTGGGCATATCTCAGACTGATAAACTAGAGGTGTGAGCTTCACTGTCTGCACCAGAAGTGCTTCAGCAACAGTTCAAGGTGATCCTAGCGATTTTCAGATAGGAAGACTCACAGAATAGTTTGGGTTGAAAGGGACCTTCAAGATCATCCAGTCCTAACCCGCCTGCTATGGGCAGGGACACCTTCCACGAGACCAGGTTGCTCAGAGCCCCATCCAACCTGGCCTTAAACACTTCCAGGGATGGGGCAACAACTTCTCTGGGCAACTTGTTTCAGTGTCTCACTTGTCTCACAGTACAGAATGGCTTCCTAACAGCTAATCTATACCTACTCTTTTTCAGTTTAAAACCATTCCCCCATGTTCTGTCACTACATGCCCTCGTTAAAAATTCTTCTCCAGGTCTTTTGTAGACCCTTTAGGTTCTGGAAGGCTGGTGGAAGGTGTTACCAGAGTCTTCCCTTCTCCAGGCTGAGCAGTCCCAACTCCTTCATCCTGACCTCATAAGAGAGGTGCTTCAGGACCCTAATCATCTTTGTGGCCTCTGAACTCACTCCAATAGGTCTGTGTCCTTATGTTGATGGCCCCAGACTTGGATGCAGCACTCCAAGTGGAGCTGCACAAGAGCAGAATAGAAGGGCAGAATCACCTCCCTTG
>VWZD01007158.1:216747-227376 GCA_013396695.1 Sakesphorus luctuosus
CAATTGAGCAAACTTGCTTCCAGCATTTCTAGGGATGGCAATTTTTGGAAGAAAAATAAAGCACGAAGACGAAGACACTGAAGCTGACTTTTGCCATGATGGATGCAGCCTTTCTCTGCAGCCCACCTTGCACCAGATGCTGCTATATTATCACCATTTCACGTGGTCAGTTTGTGTTCATCACCTTGGCTGAGACATGCAAGCAATGGCTGGAGGACATGGAAATCTATTTTTAAATACAATGGATACTTGATAAATCAGTATGAAGGATTCTCATCTTTCACTGGCTGTAACTTCCAGAAGAGAGCAATATCATGAGCAAATCAACATGTTTGGGCATATCTCAGACTGATAAACTAGAGGTGTGAGCTTCACTGTCTGCACCAGAAGTGCTTCAGCAACAGTTCAAGGTGATCCTAGCGATTTTCAGATAGGAAGACTCACAGAATAGTTTGGGTTGAAAGGGACCTTCAAGATCATCCAGTCCTAACCCGCCTGCTATGGGCAGGGACACCTTCCACGAGACCAGGTTGCTCAGAGCCCCATCCAACCTGGCCTTAAACACTTCCAGGGATGGGGCAACAACTTCTCTGGGCAACTTGTTTCAGTGTCTCACTTGTCTCACAGTACAGAATGTCTTCCTAACAGCTAATCTATACCTACTCTTTTTCAGTTTAAAACCATTCCCCCATGTTCTGTCACTACATGCCCTCGTTAAAAATTCTTCTCCAGGTCTTTTGTAGACCCTTTAGGTTCTGGAAGGCTGGTGGAAGGTGTTACCAGAGTCTTCCCTTCTCCAGGCTGAGCAGTCCCAACTCCTTCATCCTGACCTCATAAGAGAGGTGCTTCAGGACCCTAATCATCTTTGTGGCCTCTGAACTCACTCCAATAGGTCCGTGTCCTTATGTTGATGGCCCCAGACTTGGATGCAGCACTCCAAGTGGAGCTGCACAAGAGCAGAATAGAAGGGCAGAATCACCTCCCTTGGCCTGCTGGCCATGATGCTTTCTGGGCTGCAAGTGTACATTGCTGGGTTATGTTGAGTGCTCATTATCCAATGCCCCCAAGTTCTTCTCCTCAGGGCTACTGTTGGTCTGTTCTCCACTGAGCCTGTGTTTGTGCTTGAGAAAGATGCTAAGAAAACATTCTGGAGACCTTGGGGCATCCACCACTTTTAGCCACCAGTCTTTTTGAGAGTAGACAACATGATTAAGGTAAATCACCCCAAACAAGTTCTTAGAATTGAGAATACCAGTCTAATTGGTTATCTTTTTCAGGCATTTCTAGTTTCTAAGCAGACTTTGAATGAGATAGATTGCTTGCCTAAGTCATCCACCTAAAACTGAGGAAAAAGGAAATTCAACTTTTAGTGCCAGATAACTGTGAAGACCCAGCACCATGTAGGTGCACAGACACATTAATGTCAAAGAACAAACCCAAATACAGACATATAAGTACAGAATTTTCCAGTTTGAGGGACCTTAATGTAGATATTTGGTGTGACCTTTCAATCTCAGACTCTCTCCATGATCTTCCTGCTCACCAAAGAAGACCTGGAGGAGAGGGGGCTCTCTGGTGATGTATGTCATCAGCATTTTTCAGCTTTCTGCAGTTTAAGGGAGATTGAGAACCCCAGAGGACTTCTGGGCTATCAGTGATCTGTCTTTAGTTTATCTGTCAAATTATTTTTGGCAAAATTTGTATTAAAACAATACTTCTCTGTAAGTAGCTGCTCTAACTCCTACAGCCTCCATTGGAAAAGTAGTCCAAAGTGTTCCATTGCATGACCACCTTCCCAGTAAAAAATGATTTTCTCACGTTTGGATGTGTTTCCTGCATTTCAGTTCATGCCCATTTCCTTTTGTCTTGTCAGTGGGCACCACTGAGAACATTCTGGCTCTGTCTCCTTCATTCTCTCCCATCAGGTATTTACATACACTGATAAGATCCCTCTGAGCGTCCTCTTCTTCAGGCTGAACAGTCCCACCTCCTTGAGCCTCTCTTCATGTGTCAGGTGCTTCATCATCTTCATGGCCCTTTGTGGGAATCTCTGTGCCTCTCTTGTGCTGCAAATTCCAGCACTGGACACAGCATTCCAGACGTGTCTTGCCAGTGCCGAGTGGAAAATAAGGATTACCTCCATCAGTTTGCTGGCAGTGCTCTGCCTGATGCAGCCCAGGAGGATGTTTGGCTTCTGCCACAAGGGACTACTGATGAGTCATGGTCAACCTGGAGTCCATGATGAGCCTCAGGTGCTCTGCAGAGCTGCTTTCAGCCTTTTGGCCCCATAGATGTGTATGTATTTTTACATTTGTAAGTTCTCCACACAGTGTGCATAGGACATGGATGCAGCACAGCACCTGCTCATGGAGAGGATTGCCAAGGTGACACTGTACCAGCCCCATTTCCTCTGCCATCCCACCTACTTTGTAAAGGCACTCTGTGTAGCACGAACTGCCCACGAGGAGCAAAACAGCAGTTGTTCATGACTTAGACCTGACATGAACAAGTTGATTTTCATTCTGACATGTAAATATGGATGAATTAGCCACACCCAGAACCAGAAGTCCAGCAGGGATCTCTCCGTTCATTTCCCTGGGCTGTGGATCACACTGTAGCTACCTAATTTTAGATGTTCAGATTTCAAAGTTTGGCTCTAGGCCTGACAATTTAGAATTGCTAAGCCCTTAGCACCTCACTCTGCAGAAACTAGAGACACAGGATGTTCAACGTGTTTTTGGGAAAAATCAGACCACTACTTTATGTGCCTGCATACCCACTTAAAACCCAAGATTTTATACTTTGGTTAACCATTAGAAAATTTTTCAGTGGGGTTTACCCAAATGTTTTGATCTATTAAGTGTGTTAGCAGTTGTTACAGTTGGTGTATTTTTTTTGAAGAAAAGTGTTTTTATCAAGGAAAACTAAAATTTGTCAAAGGCAAATGGTATGCCGGAAAGCCAACTGTGTCCATTTTGCTTTTTGAATGATGTGTCATAGCTGCTGTAGGCTGTGTGATTTGTGTTCCCTCTCTCCTTTATTGGCTGAGTTCCAGGCCAGGCAGGTTCTCTATCCCATGTGACACAACCAATCACTTTTATGATGTGTTACCTCCAAGTCAGAAGGTAGGAAACAGTCATACAATGAGAAGTGAGCATGGAAAAGAAGAGACTGACATCAAGGAACTGAATGTGCTGCATTTCTAAGTGGGTTGATTATGAATATTTTCTTGCTGACATTATATAATTTGCAAAAATTCACTCAAAATTCAGTTTTCTGTGGAAAAAAATTGCATGTTATGTAAGTTCTGTATTCAGCTGATGTGAACATGTAATGGGAAATGGTTAAGCTCTGTGTATGTGTTCAGCAGATGACTTAAAAAGAAAAAAAGAAGGGGTAAACCCTAAGATTCTCAGCCTTCTCAAGATAGCATTCCTGTCTATGCATAGAATTTTCCTCTGGATCAAACAAAAAAAAATGCAAAGCATAAATAACTTCCTCACTATGTAGCAAGTCCAGTACATTTCTAATTATACAACTGCATTTGGAAGTGTGCCAGAGGCAATAGATGCCCTTGCAATTCAAGAAGAACTTGGCACAATCATTATCTATATTTTGCTGGCGCAGTGAGCCAGAAGGGATCAGGAAACTGACAGGTGCTGACACCCTTGGTTGCCATTGCAGGGGCTCCTCAATCACTCATCACCTACACAGCTGAGCTGCTCTGCCCCTTGTGCGTGGGGCTTACCCACAGATTAGCATCTCATGGGTCTGAGCTGGAAAAGCCTCTGTCACGTTTGCCAGGGTCGAATACAGCTGGTGCACAAGCCAATCGACTCTGACCTCTTAGCTTAACAGTTCAGCTGTCAGCTTCTGAAGAGAGATGACAACATTTTCAAGCAGGCTTCATTACGCATANGTTCATGCCCGTTTCCTTTTGTCTTGTCAGTGGGCACCACTGAGAACATTCTGGCTCTGTCTCCTTCATTCTCTCCCATCAGGTATTTACATACACTGATAAGATCCCTCTGAGCGTCCTCTTCTTCAGGCTGAACAGTCCCACCTCCTTGAGCCTCTCTTCATGTGTCAGGTGCTTCATCATCTTCATGGCCCTTTGTGGGAATCTCTGTGCCTCTCTTGTGCTGCAAATTCCAGCACTGGACACAGCATTCCAGACGTGTCTTGCCAGTGCCGAGTGGAAAATAAGGATTACCTCCATCAGTTTGCTGGCAGTGCTCTGCCTGATGCAGCCCAGGAGGATGTTTGGCTTCTGCCACAAGGGACTACTGATGAGTCATGGTCAACCTGGAGTCCATGATGAGCCTCAGGTGCTCTGCAGAGCTGCTTTCAGCCTTTTGGCCCCATAGATGTGTATGTATTTTTACATTTGTAAGTTCTCCACACAGTGTGCATAGGACATGGATGCAGCACAGCACCTGCTCATGGAGAGGATTGCCAAGGTGACACTGTACCAGCCCCATTTCCTCTGCCATCCCACCTACTTTGTAAAGGCACTCTGTGTAGCACGAACTGCCCACGAGGAGCAAAACAGCAGTTGTTCATGACTTAGACCTGACATGAACAAGTTGATTTTCATTCTGACATGTAAATATGGATGAATTAGCCACACCCAGAACCAGAAGTCCAGCAGGGATCTCTCCGTTCATTTCCCTGGGCTGTGGATCACACTGTAGCTACCTAATTTTAGATGTTCAGATTTCAAAGTTTGGCTCTAGGCCTGACAATTTAGAATTGCTAAGCCCTTAGCACCTCACTCTGCAGAAACTAGAGACACAGGATGTTCAACGTGTTTTTGGGAAAAATCAGACCACTACTTTATGTGCCTGCATACCCACTTAAAACCCAAGATTTTATACTTTGGTTAACCATTAGAAAATTTTTCAGTGGGGTTTACCCAAATGTTTTGATCTATTAAGTGTGTTAGCAGTTGTTACAGTTGGTGTATTTTTTTTGAAGAAAAGTGTTTTTATCAAGGAAAACTAAAATTTGTCAAAGGCAAATGGTATGCCGGAAAGCCAACTGTGTCCATTTTGCTTTTTGAATGATGTGTCATAGCTGCTGTAGGCTGTGTGATTTGTGTTCCCTCTCTCCTTTATTGGCTGAGTTCCAGGCCAGGCAGGTTCTCTATCCCATGTGACACAACCAATCACTTTTATGATGTGTTACCTCCAAGTCAGAAGGTAGGAAACAGTCATACAATGAGAAGTGAGCATGGAAAAGAAGAGACTGACATCAAGGAACTGAATGTGCTGCATTTCTAAGTGGGTTGATTATGAATATTTTCTTGCTGACATTATATAATTTGCAAAAATTCACTCAAAATTCAGTTTTCTGTGGAAAAAAATTGCATGTTATGTAAGTTCTGTATTCAGCTGATGTGAACATGTAATGGGAAATGGTTAAGCTCTGTGTATGTGTTCAGCAGATGACTTAAAAAGAAAAAAAGAAGGGGTAAACCCTAAGATTCTCAGCCTTCTCAAGATAGCATTCCTGTCTATGCATAGAATTTTCCTCTGGATCAAACAAAAAAAAATGCAAAGCATAAATAACTTCCTCACTATGTAGCAAGTCCAGTACATTTCTAATTATACAACTGCATTTGGAAGTGTGCCAGAGGCAATAGATGCCCTTGCAATTCAAGAAGAACTTGGCACAATCATTATCTATATTTTGCTGGCGCAGTGAGCCAGAAGGGATCAGGAAACTGACAGGTGCTGACACCCTTGGTTGCCATTGCAGGGGCTCCTCAATCACTCATCACCTACACAGCTGAGCTGCTCTGCCCCTTGTGCGTGGGGCTTACCCACAGATTAGCATCTCATGGGTCTGAGCTGGAAAAGCCTCTGTCACGTTTGCCAGGGTCGAATACAGCTGGTGCACAAGCCAATCGACTCTGACCTCTTAGCTTAACAGTTCAGCTGTCAGCTTCTGAAGAGAGATGACAACATTTTCAAGCAGGCTTCATTACGCATATCAGCCAATGCTAATCTCTACTCACACTGGGCTGATCTGTGAGGGACTGTAAAAAGGCATAAATCCATATACAGAATGAATGGAGATGGTCAAGCCTGTGCTGGTGTGTGTGCTGTATTGCACTTGTACTTGCCAGTTCTTCACTGTAGTGGGCGGAGGAGGGAAATGAGTAATAATTTAGTTTTGGCAGTAGTTGTTGAAATAAATACAGATCAATGCTTCCTTAGACTACAGTTTGTAAGGCGGGGTCCAGAAAGATGTTTATAAGTGCTCTCTTTCAAATTACTGTTTTCCTTGTGTTTGACCTCTCTCCTCTTTGGAAGCAGGCAGTGGCTTTTGTCTGTCAGCCAGAGATGTACACAGTCTGCCACAATAAAATCATGCCTTGTTCATGTCTGGCCCACACTGTCATCCCTGCCATGTGTATGAAGGCCTGGAACGAGTGTGGCTCATGTGACATGAACATCAAATTGATGCGGTTGGGATATTCACAGTGACCCAGGTATCTAAGTTGCTTAGGAGGGACTTAATCCCTTGTGGAGATGTGTTTTAGGAGAAGGACTTCTGGAGATCCTATGCTGTGCTCATAGAAATCTGCATATTTCTACATGCACTTGGCATATCTTTGTGCTTGCTCATCCCTTTGACAGCCTGGCCTAGATGAATCCCCCAAAACATCTACAGAGAGTGACCCAATTCCTTGATCAAAACTGCGGAACATGCTGAGCAATAAATAATCCAGAATGGATTTTGCATGTACTCTTTTCCCTCCAGTATTCAACCCTTTTGCTGTTCAGCTTCTCATCCACAGACATCTGTTGGCATAGCTGAAAGCAGGGACATAATTTTTTAATACTTGCAGCACATTTTCACTGGTGACTGCCAGTTTCAGTAGGATGAACCTTTCTATCATGTGAGGAAGGACCTGCTTCTGCATACCGCAACCCATTTCCCTAGTGGTCTTCAGTGGAGCTCGGCCTAGTTATATCAGACAAGGATCTGTCCCTCTGTGTTTCTCCAGTTCTGATCTGACCTCCCCAAAGACCTGTTTCAGCATCACTTGGAAGAGACATGCCAGAAGATCTTCAGATCTTTCACTTAAACCCAGTCTGGAGTAGAAGAATTTCACTATAAACAGTCTTACATCTTATATCTATTAAGCTGTACTAACTAACACTTAATGAACCTATGATTTGGAAACATTAAGCTTCACACTTTAAATCTACACCTGTATTTTAAGCTACATTTTTGAATTGCTAGGTTCTAAGACTTACTGGGCTTGGAACAAAATAAGTAAAAACTTCATCTGCAACAATTTTATTTTTACAACCCCAGCAGAATTTTAAAACTAGTTTGTTTTTTTAATGGTTTAAATCTAAGTGAAGTCTGAAGCTAATAAGCATTGAAAACACAAGCCTGGGTTTGTTTTTTTGTTTTTTTTCTTCATCCTAGGATACTTCCATATTTAATGATATCTCTGGGTACTTAAGCTTCATTTTCATTTGTGTATAAAGGACATACTTAAACTGAACCTATTCCATAATATACAATCTGTTCCATGTCATAATGAGGCCAAATAAAATCTCCTTGAGATTAATAAGTGGGAACTTACACCTGCTGCACCAGAGCCACACTCCATTTGCAGTTTTGGTTGTGAGTTTTGGCTCTTTCCTCTGCAAGGAACTGTACTCAGCTGATCACTGAAATTACTGAAAACTCCCAGCTCTGTTTCAGGGTTGTGGAAAGCTTGTCTGCATAAACAACCAGCCCCAAAACCATAGTGCTCAGCTTCTATATGCAAAACCATATCACTCTGCATTCTGTGATATAGAACAGGATGGAAGTCAATGAAATTCAGATGGGAACAGAACAAACAGCAACTTCAACAAATAAAGGCCCATTTAGCCAGAAACAGACCCAAGACCAAAGTTAAACATATTGGTTTTTTTCTTTTTGAAATATTACTATACAAAATGAAGTTGGGTAGATTGGAAGACAACTGCAAGACAATCACTAGGACATGGTGATAATGCAAATATCAGAAAGACAAAGAAGGCAGTATCAGGTACAGAAGGTGCAGCATATATTAAAGAAAAGAGTAAAAAAATTAACCAAGTGTTAAAAAATAGAATAACCCTCTAGCATGACATTTCAAAAATAGGAAAAGTTCAATTAGGACTAAAGTGTCAACTAGAATAATATGGGCTACAGGACACCAGCAAGGCTGTAAGGCAGAGAGCACAGTGGCCACAGAACACTCCAGCAATACACTGCCTCCACAAAGTGGGGAAATGTCAGACTGCGCTCTAATTCATGCTACATTTTTAACAACATGAATTATTGTTCCTTGGGCAGTCAGACTTCTCAGAAGCAGAAGATATGAAGCCATTAATGGAACACAGGATCAGGATCAAAAGTTACCTTTGGAAAATGATGATGTGACAGTGACCACAATGTGCATAACAAAACATCCTTATGTGAATGGGAAGGATAAAAGAAGAATCAGGGCAGGACGGGGGGTAATTATAAATAAAATACTACTGTTCAAAACACAGAAAATATATCCACATTGGCAAAACTGGAAAGAACTAAGAAAAGTTAAATAAAAAGTTGTAAGGAGGGCAGGAAAAAAATATTGAGTAACATCATGGAAGATGCATTAAAAACTAATAATGAAACACATCAGAAGCAAGAAGCCTGCCAGGAAACTGCAGGGTCTGCAGAACAGGAGTGCTTAGAGAATATGAGTTTGGTACAGGAAAGGTACATTAATTTCCTGGAGCAGTGCTCGCTGTGGAAGGGCTTAGGAGAGTTTTCATGCTAGAACTTTTATCTGCAGGTAATGAGAAATGGTCTCACCTGAAGGGCTAGAAGCCAATAGCATCAACAGGGATATATATATATATCAGCAGGGCCAGATGATGCTCGCCCAGTGACTTTAAAGGAGCTCTGATATGAAATTGCCTGCCAGGTTACTTGGAGTGTAATTTACTGCTCATGTCAGACTGGTACCAGAGGAACAGGAGGTGGCAGATACAGTATTAGCTTGTAAGAGGACTGCAGAGAACAGCTAGGCAGTTACAGACAAGGAAGTCATATTTCCATATTAGAAAAAAAAAACAACAAACCACAAAACACCAGAAAATCAAACAGACAGAATTCAAAGGTGCATAAGTGCCTTGGGTTGTCGAGCATTGGAACAGACTGTCCAGGAAAGTGGAATCACCATCCCTGGAAGTGTTTAAAAGATGTGTAGATGTGGCACTCAGCAACATGGTTCAGTGGTGGACTTGGCAGTGCTGGGTTAATGCTTGGAGTTGATGATTTTAAGGTCTTTTCCAATTTAAACAATCCTGTAAGTGGAAAAATAATCAGTAAAGGTTCTGCAAAGGGAAATCCTGCTTTTGGTATCTATTGCAATTTGGAAATGGTCGGTAAAAGTGAGCTGGTCAGTAGGTTTTAAAAACCACAGACTGTCATGGGACAGTCAAGGGGAGTTCTCCCTTTGACTGAAGAAAGACAGAAAGAGAGTGGCAGTGAACTGTGAAGTTGCTTAGTAAAAGGAGGTCCACAGGAGACAGCATTGTTTAACATAGAGGAAAAACAGGAGGATTGCAAAATTTTCTCATGGTATAAATGTCATAGATGAAAAGCCACAGAATGTCATCTGAATGCCAAATGGTAAGTGATAAAATGGTAGATGAAATTAGAAGTTGACAAATATGAAGGAGGACACATAGGGAGAAAAAAGACTCCAACACAAAAAATAATGAACTCAGCAGTGACAGGCACACAGGAAAGGTCTAGGAATCACAGCAGGGAGTTTCCTGAGCACATCAGTTCCATGGTCAGTGCTGGAAAAACTGCAGAGAAGGGCAATAATATCATAAACAACATTGTGGCAATTTCAGCTTGAGAAGACATTGAGACAACTAGATCTCTAGCTTGAGAAAAGGTAGCTGAAAAAAACAAATTAGTGGTAATAAATAGGAGCACAAGGACTGTCTATCACACTTTCTCAGTCCATTCAGCAACATAGAAAATGAAGAAAGGCATTTCACAGAGCAAAACTGAAATGTAAAACGCAAAAGTACAAGATGTTCTGAAATAATACAGAAGAGATATGTTTAAAAATGTTTAGACAAATCTGTGGAAAGCAAAAAGAGAGAGTCCTGACAAATATGAGGATAGACCTACTGGCTCCATAGGAAGCTTAACTCACAAAATGCTAAAACTCAGAAGGTATTCTGGGAAGATATTGTTCCTTGTTTCACATGTTGTGAGGACACCACAGAGACCAGGGGCTTCCAGAGGGGGAAGAACATGGCCTGGCAGTAAGAACCCATCCCACCACCCAGCCATGGTGCAGGGCAGCCAGGGGCAAGCAGTGGCAGACCCAGCAGCAACCATCAAACACCTCAGTGGGAATAGGAGTAGGCCAAATAAGACAGAAGAAGATTATTAACAGTCTTCTAATATATACAACATAGGAGCAAAGAAGAAAGCAATAAACTCTTTTCCTTGCACTCAGAGTAATGGGCTTGGGGGTTAGCAAAGGAGATTTCAGAGCAGTTTTCTTTATCTAATTAATGATAGTGTATTTGATTACTATGCTACACTGCTGGGGGGGGGGGG
>VWZD01007158.1:227401-281976 GCA_013396695.1 Sakesphorus luctuosus
GGGCTACCAATATCAAGAGACTTTGTCAGTGGTTCTTAAGAATGAGTAAAAAAATCTGTCAGAAATAGTTTATAACAACTGCCCCAGCTTGGAGAGGGATGCTGTCTCTTGGGGAGTTTCCATGAAAGCAAATAACAAAGGGTTTTTTCAGTGCTTAAGAGGCCTTGGGCTCCCCAGCCTGGCTCAGTGAAGAGGAAGGACATTTTGCAATGAAGAAAAATTCTAATAGGAAGTTGCTGTAATTTTCTTACCGGAACAAACAAGAAGCATGTGAATAGGTCTACCTGCACTTTCCTGGATGAAATTTAGAAAGTGTTTAGGTGACCTAGAGCAGTGTTTCCCAGCATGGAAAAGTCTTGCTTCAGGAAGAGAAATGCTGCACCGCTTTTATTTCCTCCAGGCTGCTGCCATTTCTTTGGGACCTCTCAGACCTCGAAGAGCAGGATCCTTGGCAGATTTTCTCCAAAGTTAGGGCACTCATAACAGCCAACTCCTACTCAGGCAACATGTGATAGAATAGAATAATGGAATATATCAGGTTAGAAGAGAACCCAAAAGGATCATTGAGTCCAATATCCTGTTTCTTGTAGCAATGCCTAAAAAAACCCAATCTGACCAAGAGCCTCGTCCAGCTGCTTCTTGAACACTGACAGGCAAACTGAGCAACAATCATCCACTACAGTTCCAAACCTCTGGAGGGGCATGGCCTCAACCTCATTACCAAACTCTGAATTCCACCAGGAACTCAGGTATAATTAACCTATTTTGATTAACAGGGCTTTCTTGGACATAGTAGCAAAGCATCTCCATTATTGTTCCAGTACTCATAAGCAGCAAAGGGTTGTAACATGGGGGTAGATGCGCGAGTTACAAGGAGATTAGCTCAGTGGGTTAAAACTTGGTTGTAATAATGCCAAGGTCATGGGTTCAATCTCCTATGTCAGCCATTGACTTAAGAGTTGGACTTGATGATCCTTGTGGGTCCCTTCCAACTCAGAATAGCCTGTGAGTTTGAATAATGTATCAGCTTTCTTTCTGTGAGATGGCAGAGGGCTACTTTGTTGCCCTGGAGGCGCAGCGGCCCCAGTAGCCCTGAGCACCGAGCCCTGCGCTGCCCAGCCTTGCCTGGCGCTGTCCAGGGTGCTGAAGAGGCGGCCCTTCACCCTCCTCCCGTCCGGGGCGGCTCTGTCCAGCGAGACGCGGTGGCAGCGCCCAGAGTGGGAAAGACCTTGGCACCGGGGAAATGGGGTTGTCCAAAACCTCTGCGTGCTTTTTAGAACAAGATCAAAAATCTCTTGATTTATGGGAGAACGGCCTTGATTATAACTCTAAGGGGTCAATGGGAAGGCAGTTACTCTCAGAATCATAGAATCCCCTGAGCTGGAATGGACCCACAAGGGTCATCACAGTTCAGCTTCTGGGTCTGCACAGAACAACCCCAAGAATCACACCATGTGCCTGAGAGCATTGTCAAAGTGCTTCTTGAACTCTGTTAGGCTTGGTGCTGTGACCCCTTCCCTATGGAGCCTGTTCCAGTGCCCAACCATCCTCTGGGTGAAGAACCTTTTCCTAATATCTAACCTGAACATCCCCTGAGACAGCTTATTGTCATTCCCTAACGTCCTGTCACTGGTCACCAGAGAGGAGAGATCAGCACCTGCCCCTCCTCTTCCCCTCACAAGGAAATTGTAGACCATAATGAGGTCTCCCCTCAATCTCCTCTTCTCCAGGCTGAAAAAAGCCATGTGACCTCAGCTACTCCTTATGTGGTTTCACCTCTAGACCTTTCACCAACATAATGGTCCTTCACTCACCATAATGTGAGGCTGTTAATAGAAATGTTGGTGCTTATGGCTTTGAAATTGTCTTTTTTGTTTGTTTGTTTTCTTTTCCCCCCATCTCTTATGATTTCAAATTCATTGTATAATCAGACATCAGTAGTGAAGACAAGGTTATGGGGGCCTTGTAAGAAGACAAGTTTTGAATGGGGAGTGAGCCTTTGTTTTGAGCAGATAAGAATGCAGGTGCAAAAATAGGCAAGGAGGCAAACCCAAAAGGTGTCAATGGTACAAGGGTTAACTCATTAGAAACTAGAAAACGTGCCAGGCATCAAATAGAGGAAGCTGCCACCTTTGCCAGGGGAATCTGACTTTCTGCATTTGGCTCTTGTTATGGCTTAGCCCCAGAGAGCAACTCAGCACAACCCAGCCACTTACTCCTCCAACAGTGGGACGGAGGTGTGAATCAGAAGGGTAGAAGTGAGAAAACACATGGGCTGAGTTTAATAAGTAAAACAAAAGCCTCACTTAGGAAAAAATGAAATAAGGAATTAATTCATCACTTTTCTTGGGCAAGCCATCTTCAGGAAAGCAGGGTTCCATCACATGTAATGGTTACTTGGGAAGACAAACACCATCATTCCAAGCATCTCCCCTTCCTCCTTCTTCTCCCAGCTTTCTATGCTGAGAATGACACCATATGGTCTGGAATACGCTTCTGGTTCCAGCTCTGTCCTCTTCCTGTGCACCCCCAGCCTACTCACAGCTGGGTTGGTGTAAGCCTTGCTCAGCAACAACAAAAACATCTCTATATTATTACCACTGTTTCCAGCACAAATCCAAAATACCGCCCCATAGTAGCTACTATGAAGAAAATTGACTCTACCTCAGTAAAAACCAGCACAGATGTCACTTAAGGGTCAGATTTCAAGTGTTGCAGAATGATGATGTGACAGCTTTAAATAAGATGAGACAATGTCTTCCATGCTCAGTCTACATATATATTGAATGACACAAAATTCAGCCATGTCAGATAAACAGCTTCTACAGTAGCTGAGTCAAGAGAGTGAGATTGTACCCAAAATTTGTATTCACCAACTATAAACCAAAATATTTCATTCTGAAAGGGTATCCTACTTGCCTTTTGGAGAAACCTTTCTCATGGCTGAAGCAAGGAGGGACAGCATGGTAATTCAGGCCTCTCCTTTGCATTAGCATAATTAAAACCTAGATTATTTTGCATTGAACCTCATTTCCCCCAAATATGGTAAATAAATGTTATTTGTGCATTTACAGGGATTTTGTGAAAATGAATTCCTTAAGATATGCAGAGCATTCCTTGTCCAGGCTGGAGTATGGCTATTGGGACTCAATCATGTTACACCAGTTTTCTGAGATACACTGGTATTATGTAGGCTTATTAACAAAAAATTTGCTTTCTCTAAACCATAGCATTTTTCCCATTGCAGTGTTTGTTACAGGTAATTGAACACAGGAAGATTTTTGACCCTCACAATTTAATATGAAGGAAATGAAATTATCACAGATGCTTTGATCCTAAGAGCAGCAATGAGCTGAGGTATCCTGGAATTAACTCCTGGCACAGTAAAAGACTGATGTAGAAGTCCCACTGCTTATTCAGGTAATACATCACTCCACAGTCTCCAGCTGCCATGGCTATTTCTGACTTACCTTTTTTCTAGATAGGTACATGGAATCACAGAGTATGCCAAGTTGGAAGGGACCCAAAACAATCACCAACTTCAACTCCTGGCCCTGCACAGGACATCCCAAGAGTCACACAATGTGCCTGAGAGCATTGTCCAAGCACTTCTTGAACTCTGTTAGGCTTGGTGCTGTGATTACTTTGCTGGGGAGCCTGTTCCAGTGCCAAACCACCTCAGAGTGAAGAACCTCTTTCTAATATGTAACTTAAACATTCTCTGACACAAATTCAGGCCATTCCCTCAGGTCCTGTCACTGGTCACAAGAGTGAACAGATCAGTGCCTGCCTGTCCTCTTCCTCTCATAACCAAGTTGTAACTGCAATGAGGGCTCCCCTCAGTCTCCTTTTCTCCAGGCTGAACAGACCAAGTGACTTCAGCTGCTCTTCATATGGCTTCCTCACAAGGGCCTTCACCATCTTGAACATTTTTGCTTGTGCTTATCTCCCTCTTTGAAACTTAAGCACTTGATAGTAGGGTTATATCATTGACTGAATTTTCAGTAGCAACACAATGACCTCTCCCAAACGGCATCGGCTGCACTGCCTCCCATGATGCTCTATCCCATGATGCTCTATCCCCAAAGGCAATTCTCTCTCTGGGAGTTAGAAAGTCTCTAATTCCCATCACTCAAATGTCTAGGAGCTGTCATTGCTGTGCCTGAAAAATAGCGGAGTAGAACTGTGGCATAGAAGTTAATTACTGTTACTTATGAGACTCATGGGCAGTGGTTATAGACATCCATAATAAACTTAAGAGGATCACAAAAGAAAATGTTGCTAGACAGTGATGTTGAATTTGCATTCATAGGTGCCAATCAAGAATACAGAATAAAGCTCTGACTGGCAGTTCAGACAGCTCAAAATGCAGGTTCCTAAAAGGACTGCACCACCTCTCTGTAACTTTTGGATCTCTATTGGAATCAGAGACTAGTTTATTGCTCTAAGAGCACTGGTATTTCACATAATGAGAAAGTCACTGACTAGCTTTTTTAATAGTCTCTGAGGATATGAATGCTTTGTCTACCTTTTAAAACAAGGGCCATTGTACAAATGCTCAAGGAAGACTTTCTGACCTACTCAGTAGATAGCTGATGTTCATATCTCTCTCAGACCTGCCTTTTTATCCAGCAAATGGAGGGGAACACTGTGCTGGTATTATAACTTCTTGCCATGGCTCAGAATCCCCTGTTTTTTGCTGTTGCTGGATTGATTTCTTCTGGCCAGATTTGGAACCAGTATAAATTTGCTCAGCTTCACAGCAGACAGGCATGACTTACAGTAGCTGAGGCCTGTCTCAGGCATGGACAAAAGACAAAAAACAAAAAACAAAAAAACCAAAAAAAAACAACCTCCCAAAACACTCCCCAAAACCTGAACCAAAGAGACACCCATTCTATTCTGCAAAACAGAGGAAGCTTATTCTCACTGGAGAGACCCCGGTGGGAAGTTAAGGGTTCTTTATGGGCAGAACAACCCCATGCACTAAGTTAGCAGCTGAGCTTGAGAAGCCCTGCATTGTCCATGCAGCCACATGCTCATGTTCCTTTCCCACAGTCCTTGTGAAAGGCACAAAGCAGATGGAGACAGTAGCCTTGAGATGGCCAAGCTTAGAGCAACTGTGCTGCCCCTGGGGGCACAGTGGCCCCCTTGCAAGCTGGGCCAGGGCAGGGCAGGAGGAGGGGGCCCCCGAGGGCAGCTGGTTCCTGCTCAGGCTTCTGTTCCTACCTTTCTTTTTTATCTCTTTCTTGGCCATAGAGCTATGGAGAAGTGACATTCACATCCACTGCAAAATGCTGACAAATGTGTGTGAAGGGTCAGTGGGGACAGAGGCATGGAAACTGGGGGCAAATTGTATGTCAGTTGGCTTAAATTCAAACCAACCAGCCAATGTGAATGGAAACTGGGAAAAAGGGAAGAGGCAACGATGGCTTAGTCATAGCAGCTTAAAGGAACATGTGAGACCATCCAGAGCCAAATCAGCATTACAAATACCCCTGTCAAAGAGAGACAGCAAACTGCATCCTTGGTTCTTCTGCACTGTGCTCTTTGGAGGGATCTATCCTGATCTATATTACAGTCTCAAGTTGTTCACCATTTCCTAACAACTCTCCATAGCTTAAACCTGATGTGTGTACTGTCATTTTCCAGCTGTGACAAATGCTCTCATCTTGTCTTTGAACCATGACCAAGGGCTCCACTTCTGCCCCTAATCTCCCTTCAGGCCTTTACATCTAGGCCATGTCTACGTTTTGTTGATATTTCCTCAACAACCTCTGTTGAGAATCAGAATTCTTCTTAGCTATCTTGTATTCACCAGGATCATAAAATCATAGAATGGCGTGGATTGGAAGGGACCTTAAAGATCATCTAGTTCCAATCCCCCTACTGTGGACAAGGACACTTCTCATTAGACAAGGTTGCTTACAGCACCATCCAAGCTGGTGTTAAATGCTTCAAGGGATGGGGCATCCACAACTTCTCTGGGCAACCAGTTCTACTGCCTCACCATCCTCACAGTAAAGGATTTCTTCCTAATTTTCAGTTAGAAGCCATTCCCCCTTATCCTGTTGTATGGGAGCATGTAAAGCCTACATGCTCTTGTAAAAAGTCCCTCTTCATCTTTCTTGTAGAGTCCCTTCAGGTACTGGAAGGCTGCAATTAGGTCACCAGAAAGGCTTCTCTTTTCCAGACTGAACAATACGAAATCTCTAAGCTCTTCCTCACGGGAGAGGTGCTCCATCCCTCTGATCAACTTGGTGGCCATTCTGTGGACTTTCTGCAGCAGATCAGTGTCCTCCCTGTGTTGAGGACTGCAGAGCTGTATGCAGTACTCAAGGTGGCGTCTCGTATGTCTGTCCTCATTTCCAGTATGTCACATTGCCATGCCCTGCTGTCCATTGGTTAGGCTTTTTACAGGCACCTCAATGTGCCTTCCTTGGTTACCCTTCAGTTGGGCAATATTGCCTGTAAACATGCAACAGGCTTCCTTGTGCCCCCTTCTCCAGCTCCTCTGGTGCTGCTCTGCTTTGCTGAGCTGGCAGGTGCTGGCCCCATGCTACCCCACCCTGCTCACCTCCCTTGTTTCAGGCTGTGAGCTCTTTGGGGAATACATTACCTAAAGTTACATGTTTTTACAGACTTTCAGGACAGCAGAGCCAAGGCCTTAAGAACATGGGAACACATGTCACCAGCCCTGTGCCCTTCGCCATAGCTTGTTTTGAGCTAAGCTGCTGTGCTCAATTCTTGCTTGGAGGTTTCAGAACTAAATCTCATTTCTAATCATAGTTCTACATAGAGAACAGTTTCCTCCACTAGAATAAGTAATGACCTGATTTCTATGTGTTCTGCTCACAGGGGAAAGCACAAAGCCAGTCCTGCTATATCCCTATGGGATCTTGTAGGAAGAGTCCTGTCTAATCTTTGGCAAGTCTTACAGAAAGCCTGCACTGCCACAAACTAAGGAAAACAATGAATAATTCATTTTCTTATCTGTTTCAGGATTGTTTTCTGAAAAACATCTATTTTAATAATTCATGTGATTTTTAGCTGCACCACACTGCAGATGCAAGAGTACAGAGGGGAGCCCTACTGTTTCTCTCAGTGTAGCCTGGAGGATTCATTAGTGCAAAATTCGAGCTCTCATTGGACCAAGTTCCATGTGAGGAGTGAGAGGTGGAAATCAGGATGGTTAATAAGATTCAAAGTAGAACAATTCTCTGAAAATCATAATTCCAGAGGAGTTTTCCTATGATGCCCAAATGGTCATATGTTGGTGATGTCAAGCTTGTCAAGAGCCAACTGGGACAGAGGGAAATATATTCAGAATCCTCGTATTTCCCTACAGTATATACAGTTTCTCCTATTCCACCAACAGTACTTGTCAAACACATGAACCTAACATTTATAGACTTGCTCTCCAGCTACTGTTTCAGGCTGTAACTGATTCCTACCTCAGTCAGATCCATCCAACCAGCAGAGCTGCAGATGGAGGTTTCCTCTAGAGCTCGGGCAGGAACGACTACAATCTGTAATACCCCACTAGCAGACAACCCTACAATGCTGGTCATCACCGCGGAAGGGTCAAAAACCTCTGATCACATTCTGACAAAAATAACACATTAAAAGCTAACCACAATCCATGCAGGAAGGGATTTAAGGAGAAAATTAGGATCTCACATAGGGGAAGCCAGTCTGTGCATGATGCTACCAGTGATTCTTTGGGTCACTAGTGGCAGATGTGGATTCATTAACCTGAGCATCAGCACTCTGTTCACATACATTCTGCTCCACTAACAGCACTTATTCCGTCTGGGGACATGCTGAAAATGCCCTGCTTGCAGCAAACTGTTTCAGCCTGCTAAGCCACCACCACCCGGCTGTGACCCACAGGGCACACAGTGGGCACAGGTGCTTTTAAAGACTGCTCTTCCATTAAAAAGCACAATAAATTAATCCCCCTTACCTTGTACATGACAGCAAATTTTTCAAACCAGGTGCGGTGCTGGTCCAGGAAACACCCAAGAGATAAAATTCTCCAGGACAGATTGCATAAATTGGACCTTGTTTCCTTCTAAAAATAGTACATAGAAATACCAACAGCACCAAAAGTACCTTCAAAATGAGCCTTTTAGAACCAGAGTAAAAATATTTCTCCCTTCTTCAAAGGACAAAAAAAAAAGCTACAAGCCAAGAAGTGTCAAGAGGCTGGAGTAGCACTTGCTCTCCTCCTGGCTGTAATCAATCCCCCAGGCACAGATCCTGTCGACTGTCACAGCCCCAGCTCCACAGCTGCTGGTGGAGCACCCAGGTTACTGCAAACAAGCTGGTGTTGAAGAAGCCCTGGTAACAATTTAAATACACAATAGCTGGGATAAGGAAGTGCTGTGCTATGGAAAGTGGTTGAACCTGTAGCAGAGAAATACAGGCCACCCTTATACAATTCTGCATATAGACTTAAAGAACTCCAACACTATATGTCCCTTTTATCTGGCTTTGAACAGATCAAGGTCAACATATCTGCATTTTGGGTCACATACAACCTCCTCATACTATGTTTTCATCAATTATATTTTCATCTGCCCGCCCAAGGCAAGACATTCTACACAGCTTCAGTATCTTGTCTTGTATTTTACAGAGTAAATTAGTGGCTTAGACTTACAATGTTGCTGTGCCTTTCTAAAACTATACCTGGGCTGCATGGCACTGCCAGTGTAAATTATTTGCCAGAGAAAAATGACTTGTTAAAAAAGAAAGGAGTCAAATTGCTTTACAGGCTGGGCAAGCAGCACTTGCTGCCCCAGATGCACATGGCCAGGCATGAACCTCTGAGAGAGGAGATGTCTGGTGAAGTGCAGCAACCATGAAGGCTGTGGAGAGTTTTTTTGAAAGATCCAACCTAAATCTTCTTTATTCTTAATTAATCCAAATTCTGCAGCTCACAGTGGGTATAAATACTGATTCTACTTTTTTGAAACAACTTTTATACTTTTCCTGGGTTTTGGTGTTGGGTTGTTTGGTTTGGTTTTTTTTTTTCATTTTCTCCTGCCCAGTGAATACAGCATCCAGATGCTCACAGGTCAGTTTGGATCTGTATCAGTGACAGTATAAATTCTGATTTTTTTAAAGAAAACCTTAGGTTTGTATTGTGTGGGTCATTCCTGGGGAGGAGGGAAGGCAGTGCCAAAAAAACATCCTCTCTCAGCAGCTCACAGTCAGTATTAGGCACTCAGCAGGGACATTCTCTGCCCCACGTTTGGCAAGAATTTTGAGAGCAAGCATGTCACAGGCTGAAGTTAAAGCCCAAGTGCAAAGGATGATAAGATCTGAAGGCACCAGCATGCAGGGGCTCCACAGGAGAGAGAATTTCATACTTAGCTTCATTAAATCCATCACCCAAATTAATCACCCAAACCAGTTAGACTATAGTGATACAATCTGACACAGAGCCTCATGACATTTTCTGATTTTATTTGAAGTTGACACCTTGAGACAAGGCATAACTGAGAGGATGACACCAGTAAGAAGGTAGTAGGAACTTCTGTGCCTCTCTCCTCCTCCCAACTCCATGAACTCCAGTGTAGAGTACTAAAAATCAACCAGCGTAACCTAATAAATTGCAGAAAGTATTTCAGTCAGAGTGGGGCAAGATAAGAAAGCAAGAGTCTAAGATTTGAAACAATGAAAACTGTTACTAGAAACTTATTTTAGAGGCTTCGGAAATGACACAAAAAAGTCATTAAGACCTAATGACTATCAGTAATGACTTTCCAAAATCAGTGGTAGGTAAGTTCAACAAGCACAGTTTTATTCCTTGTATTTTCATGCAAAATATGTAAATGTTCCATCTTTCCAAATTCATTGGAGAGGACTAATTTCTGCAATATCCATAGGATTTTGCTGGTTAACTCCACAAGGAGGGCAAGTTTCCAGATCTGCAGAGAAGCCCTGTCCCCCATCTGACATTTTAGCAAAGAAACGAGAGGGCTTAAATCCAAGAAGCAGGTTTCCATGAGTTTAAGAACTCCCATTGCTTTGGGTTTTTTGGGTTATAAAGTGATGGCCCCAGTAGTAACTAAAATGACATAAAGTACTCAGTCTGAGGAAGTTCAGATCACACTTCAGAGTTGGGAATACCACAGAGCTGTTGCATCCCTATTTTACCTGATCCATAAAAGTAAAATAGCTTTAATCTCTATTACTGCATATCTCAAAAATAAGCCCCACAGCACTTCAGTTAAAATGACGTATAATTTATTGGTATAATTCACAAGTAGTTTGACACTACTCAATTTAATCTCCATATGCAAGTGATTTACACAAACATATAATACTAAAATTGATTGCTTAGAAGGTAAAAAATACCATGGGTATGAAATGCCATGGTAGATGTTGTTCAATATACTACACAATCTTAGTGTCAAACACTTTTACTCATTTATGGTTTTAGAAAAAAGGTAGTTTGCCATTTTAGATTTTTTTATAAGTAGTCTGGGAAACTCAAGAGGTTTTGCTCTAAATCTTCTAATCAATTATTTCTCCCAGATCTTACGAACTGAACTGACAACCAAAGCAACATTTTCAGTAGTTCGAACAAAAGATACAGATTTTTGCATGCCTGAATTCATCAAGCACCACGTGATAAATCACGTTGCCTTCCAACATGTGATACAAAATACTAACCTCTGTATATTCAAAGGAATGTGCAGGAATTTAGACCATGCTTCAGCATGGTGGTGGTGGTGAGAACAGCCTAATATTGTAATTTTTGGCCCCTGCCAGTATTTGAGTAGTTGTGAGTGTGTTTGCAGTTCACTGTGAATGTATTAGCATCACCAGACCATTTGGTATTCATGCAGTTGATCCTAATTCTGCATAAACTCTTCTCACTGAAACTTGTATCTCATAAGCCTCATTAATTTTGCATTAAGGATATAATGTCTGCATGGAGAAAATTGGTCTTTAATGTGTTTGCCTGCATCAGATTAAATTATACGCATTATCTTCTAGATGAGGTCCAAACATATATTTTGCTTGAAATGCCAGTAGTTATGCCAGCCTTAAAACATACCGAGAAGTTAAAAAGCTTCCACAATACAAGATCCAGTTACTTATTTCACATATACAAAAACACAGCTAGAGAAATACAATTCAATTGTCAATGCTGAATTATGAGGAAAGTCTAAAAAAATAGAAAAACTCTGATATCTGGACATCAATTCAGAAGGTAACACTGCATAATGAGGCAATATGAGCACCCATTTAAAATGAATAATCCCCAACAAGAGAAGCATAAGGGGATTTAGTTACAAAAATAGATGAATACTGCGCCAAAAACATGCACACGATTGCCATGGTCATTCAGTATGCTAGTGATGGTCTAACAGTGATCTAACACAAGAGTGAGATAGTGCTTCCAAATAAAATCAGCTGAGCAACTACATATTGATTAAACTTTCTGATGCAGCAAAATGAGGGCACAGAGCCATCTCTGGGTTCTGGAGCTGTTTCAAGATTCGCTTGTAAAATTTTTCTCTGACACGATTGAACTCCATTATGTCCAGTGGATCCTCATCAATCCAGAATTTGTGGAATTCATGCATTAAGTAGCCTACAAAATAATAAAAAGGGAGAAGAGATAAAGACAGTTGGTAAAGATGATCTAAAAAGTTAGAAAGAAGCCTGCAATTAATAGTTATGATCTGCACAGAGAATCCTGGTCACTGAGGTGTGACACTTCATGACATTGGGCAGGGACAAGACTCAACCTATTTTGGACAAACTCAAAACTGGATAAATATTAAACACTGGAAGAACTTGTCACAATAAACACAAGAAGTCACTAGCTGTCTTGACATATGAATTGATTAACTGCAACATTAAACTAGTGAGTATAAAAGCAGTGAAAGATGCTGCTTATGCTGCCCCACCAGCCTTTTGTTTATATTCAAGTTCTGCCTCACGGATACTACCTAATAGGAACATTGCTCACTCTCCACTAAAGACCGTACTTGTAGATAATTTAACAGTTGCCATCATGGTTTTTTGTGCACATTTTTACCTTTTGTGCACATAACCTTGCTGAAAATGTTGTTTAACACTTATCCCTATGATTCGGTAAAGATGAATGATAAGGTGATATAGAGAATGACCATCTTTACCAAGACATCCCTGTTACAGGAAGAAAGTAATTCCAAAGCAGGTTTAATACATGGGAACTGATCAAGGCCTTTATCCTCTCCGTTCTGTGCTGTCCTTGTCCTCAGAGAGTTTCACTGACAGGAAAAGCTTTACATCCAGCTCTAAAACTTCAATGAACTGGACACAATCTCTTGATCCTAACTTCCACAGCAGATGTACCATTGAAAGAGTGTAATTATTCACCCCAACTCAGAAAAATGTGCAAGTCAGTTTTCTGTTCTCCAGAAAACAAGGACATGTGCTGCAAAAAAGTCTTAATTACTTTATCTATTTTTTTCTGTTGTATGACAATTAGAACACACAAGCTTCTAACTTCAATTTCAATATATATTTGCATAGATAAATTTTTTACCCCATTATCAGTTTGAGAAACTTCATTGAAAAGGTACTTTAAGTAGATCTTCAAATCTCTAGCTGAGGGGACACTCAATCCCCTTGTCCAGATCATCAATAAAGTTATTAAACAGGACTGGCCCCAATATTGAGGCCTGGGGAACACCACTGTTAACCAGCCCCCAGCTGGATGTAACTTCATTCACCACCATTGTCTGGGCCTGGCCATCCATCCAGTTTCCAGCCAGCAAAGAGAACACCTGTCCAAGCCATGAACAGTCATTTTCTCCAGGAAAATGCTATGAAAACAGTGCCAAATTCTTTACTGAATCTAGATAGAAAACATCTGCAGCCTTTCCCTCACCCACTAAACATGTCACTCTGTCATACAAGCAGATGGGATTTGGTCAAGCTGGACCTGCCTTTCACAAACCCATGATGGCTGGGCCTCATCTGCTTGTCCTGCATGTGTTGTTTGATAGCACTTGTGGTGATCTGCTCCATGACTTTCCTCTTGCACTGAGGTCAGGCTGACAGGCCTGTATTTCCATGGATGCTCCTTCCAGCCCCACCTGTAGATGGGCATCACATTTGCTAACTTCCAGCCATCTGGGACCTCCCTTGTTTGCCAGGATTGGTGGTATATATAGAAACATTTTTGTTCTTTTATGGCCTTAACCAACCGAAGCTGGGCTTCGGCTTTTCTCACACCATAACCTCACAATATCTTGCAGTTCTCCTGAGTTGTCTGCATCTTCTTTCAAAGGTCATAAAGTCCCTTTTTTTCTCCCCTGAATTCCAGCCAAAGCTCTTTTTTCAGCCAGGCTGCTCTTCTTCCCCACCATCTTTCAGTGCACAGGGACAGCCAGCTTCTGTGCCTTTAGGAACAAAATCTTTGCAAATGTCATAAATGTGGAAAACACTGCATCTTGATTTCTTATTATCAGTTCCTTGCCTATACATTGAAAAATATTAAAAGTGTCACTCCCACTGTGCAAGGCTGCAGCTGTAGAGAGGATGATTGAATACAGGGGATAGAGCTGGAAAAGGATCATTTTGGCAGGGGGGCAACTCTGCTGAAGGGTGGAGAGTAACACTTGAATGTAGATGCAAGTATCATAATACAGTTGGATTTATGGGGAAGCAATTTCCAGAAGCTCCTTAAAGTACCCTTCCTTTTTTCTTATTATTTAAAAAACTGGGAAAGTCACTTGTTCAGGCACTTAGTGTGTTTTTGAGTTTTTTGGGGTTGTGTTTTTGGTTTGGTTTGTGGATTTTTTGTTTTGTTTATTTTACCCCTTGGTTATCCATCACAACTAAGAGCTGAAAGCATCTGAAGACAGGAGAGCAAGACTAAAGACAGGAGAGCAAGACTAGCACAGCAGTCTCTGTGCTGTGGCAACAGACTTTAATTTTTTTTAAACTATGGGTAGTACAAAACGTGTTAGCAGAGCAAAAGTTATCTATTGTCCCCCCAGCTCCACATTCCCCTGCCACCACACTTACAGAACGTCTGCTGAAAGTGAGTGAGTGTTGGTGCTTCTGGAGCAACATTGTAGAAATGGGTCTTCAGAGCTCCACTCACAAGCAGGTTGTATGCGAGGTCTGTTATGTTAATGCCCACAATAGCAAAAGAGTAGCTGTAAAAAAAGAAGCAACATTTGTGGACACTTCACTTCCCTTCAACATGCTGTAAGAAACACTGATGACCCTGACGTTGCAGGTTTTGTGTGCTACTGACATATATTAGTTCTCTCCTCTGTGAGTTTCCAAGGTGTGGGAGGTTGGAAAGCAAGAAAAACGTTTATTCTGCATGCTTAGTACATTCTACTGGCAGCGTTTTCCTTGGGAAATACATAAACACAGTGAAAACAAGAGTTTCATCACTGTGCCAGCCTTTTTAGTGAACAGCACTGATTAGTTCCTACAAAATAAGAACAAGCACAGATGTCCCTGTGCTCCTGCACTCGCCTCTGAAACAGGGCAAGGACTCCACATGGTAGCTGAAGCTGCAGGATGACCCATCATTTGCTATTTTTAAGTATCTGCCCCACTGGAATGCATTAGCCACAGTTAGGAACATCAGGTTTTAACAATCCATCCTATAATGACATTCATATGGCTAAAAAGACTGTGAAAAAAATCCAGCTGAGTCACCTCCAGTTTCCCACTAGAAAAGAACTAGATACAGAGACCAGAAAACAGGCAAAAACCTAAATCAAAGGATGTTGGATACAAAAGCAAGAAAACTCAAACTCATGAATCAAACTCTTGTCCTGCTAAGAGAGATCAAGTGAAGTATATTTAGGAAAACAGAACTCCTAATCTGGAAGTTTATTTGTGCAGCTAGTGCATGAAGAACTTGGCATGTCTGGCAGTGACTATTTCCCAAGAAAACACATAAAGTCTCATGCTGACATTTAGTGATAAAACCAAATATATTTGGATATTCAGTGATAGGGGTTTTTTTTCTCATGTAAACACAGCTGTCTTCTGTAGACTGTTCTGGGTATTCTTTCAACTACCTCTATCTATCACGCAAACAAAAATACTTTCCTGTTCTCTAACCTTTGTTGTATTTCAGGAGGAAAAAATAACAGACACTAGTCTAGAAGCTAACTTCAGCACGAGGTGTAATGACATGTTTCACAGAAAAATGAAATATGGGCAATAAAATGTTGCATTACAGATTTTCAGACACACTTGGAACATCAAGTTCCATACTCATGAATAATGCAGCCATACCAAACCCACTGCTTAAGAAGAAAAAAACCTTCACTCCTATTTCTTCCCTATTATATTTTCCTAAAAGCAGTTCAGAATCTGGCTTTGACAGCAAGAAGTGACACTTGATTAGGTTATGTGTTAAGAAGAATTGAACAAATATTCATCACTGCACTATATATAGCATACAGAGAAAGGTTCTCCCTGCTACAGAATTTTTGGGTTACTTTTTTCCAAATGTACCTGAAACTGTTTCTGCTGTAAGCTTTGATCGAAACCAAGCTGTGGTTAAGACAACAGATGTTTGTATGCTCACAGAAATTTGCTTAAAAAGTAACCAGGAATCACTTTTTTGCCCTCAAATACACAGAATCATTGTTACCTGCTGTGTTTATAGCAACGTAAAAAAGATTGTTAAACTTACCCAATTGCCTTATCAAACTTTTTTTTCTCCCATTCAGCTTTACTGAGGTGGCTGAGGAAAAAAAAAGTAATTAAAATCCAGATATTGCCATGTATTAATAACTGACAAATATTTTCTTTCAACTTCTTTGATATTGTAACATTGACTGAACACAATATTTTACTTCCATTGAAATGACTAATCATGTTTAACTCTGCTTCTGACCAAATGGATTGATATAAACAGACTTGAAATGGGTAACTGGCTTTATACCATTGCCAAGAAACTTGTCTCACCACTACAAAATAGGTGCCTGTGTCAATGCTCTCAATAAAAGCCAGCTGTGTTCTATATTGACCACAAAGATGATCTACTTCAGTTAAGCTTCAGCTATATAAAAACTTGAAATTACATTTAACTAATCAAAGATGGTTTTAGCTTTTTTGTGTTTTCAGAGATATACATGACACCCATCACTGGTGGCATGAGTCACCTGAGGCACCAACCATGCAAATACTCCTTTCACGGTAAGTTTTTATGCCTGTCCAAATTAGAAACCACTCAACAGCCAAAAATAAGTAACAGCATTTCCTATTATTTGGCACAATAACACAGAGATTTTCAAGGACACAGAAGACACCTCCCTTGAAATGAAATTAGTTAGGAAACAGATTGATTTTAGACTAAATTTCAGCTGTTCAGTGATTTAAAAGAGCTGTGTGATCCAACCAGTCAGCCAACATACCACTAACCAGGTCTGAGTGTACTCAAATGAGGAAGTTTAGCAGAAATCATTGCCTGCTTTTATAACCAGCTGTAAATAGAGCTGGCACTGAACCAACCCTAACCAATGGGCTACAACCTTGACATGGCTGTGGGAGTTCTGTCGTGGTTAAAAAAATCAGAGTTTGCAAGCCTTAGATCCCACATTATAGACAACCATATGTGAAAGCATGTTTCTTGGACTATACCTGAACTACAGTAAGTATGTATATTACACCAAAACCAATTCCCTGAGCATCATGTAAATATAGTATATAAAAATTGCTGTCATTAAATATTTGAGATACTAATAGGTTCATATCCATCCTGACCTGAGTGTTACTAGGCGGACAAAACTTCACGTCCTAAATGGCTTAACACAGAGGAATACCTTATTCCTCACTCATTTTCTAAAATCTTAATCATCTTTGTAGGCTGTGGCATAATTTCAGTCAGAAACCCCAGAATAACAAGGGTGGCACACACAGGATGTGGGTAAGTGATACAATTCAACTAAGACAGAAAATCCATTGATCATGATTCCATCAGAAAAGAGCATGGCTGCTAAGCAACCACATCAGGAAGATCATAATGAGCACCACCAGCAGCATCTACCCCTCTGCTGAATGCTCTGTCAAGGCATAGAAGTTGAACATGCTCACACAGCACTCCAAGACTGCCCTTGGTAATCAAACATGCAAATGAAGAATGCTAGTATGTTCCAAAGACTTTTTGTCACAGAATTACCACTGGGAAGTCAACCACAAAAAACCTCTGAGGAGATAAAAAGCTTCCCAGGATTCAGATGTGGACCAGCTATAAGGATATATAACATTACTGGCAGAAGAAAAATGTCTTTTAAGGCAACTAATTTCCATGTAACTGGCTAAGAGGCATCTATTCCTCCAACGATTACAGAGTAAATGTCCTACTGACAAATTACCCACAACACAGTTTTTGATACCTAAAAGTATCTGATCTCTCTATAGTCAGGACAATGAACTTGCCAGATTGGAACCATCATCAGTGAAGGTAGACAAGAGTATGTGACTATAAATAAAGGAAGGGGCTTTTCAGCTCTGCTAACAAATTTTTGGCCTAGACTACTCAGGACTATTAGGTCAGTCACTTCAGCCTCATTAAGTAAGGTGAATTTCATTTTTGATATATAACCATGCTCATATGTACCCAGTGTTGCACCACCAGCTATTTTTGGGTCAAGTTTAAAGAAAACAATATGAATCTCTTGCAACAAAGATTTTCAATTTATAACACACTAAATTTGGTACGATTTGATGTTTATTTACATGTAGCGTCTCAGAAAACTTAGAGAAAAGAAAAAAAATACCTTAGTTCCTTCTTAGTGATTTCCCTTAATTATGAAAAACACAAACAAATTAAAAGAAAGGTAAATAAAATACAAAAATCACTTGAAATTAGAAGTGAAAACATTTAACACTAAATTTAACTATTTCTAAGATTCAGTATACAAGTTTCCCTCTTGCACTTGATCAGTTTTCAGGAACAGTACTTGAAAACAGAAAGCATGTGGCAATACTCAAGCACGTACCCAGCAAAGAGGAAAAACTCCAGCCCTCTCCCCCAGACAAAGCCAACACAATGCCAATGCTTTCTCAAGTTATTATTTTCAATCTCGAGCATTACCTGTATTTAGGGTGAAGAGAATCACAGAGAACTTGCTGAGCTACCTCAGTGTCCCATTCAGCAAAATACCTGCAGACATTAATGTTCAGGGTGAACTGTTAAAGAAACACAACAACCCCCTCCCCATTTTAAGACATACTAAGATATCTATATACACCATTTTAAAGGACACTGCATGTGTTACACAGAATGAGTAGCGTTTGACGTGTTAAACTCATTAAGCTGCCCCTCAGACACCCAAAATGAAAGATTAAAGCAGCCTCAGCCTAAAAGTGCAATCTTGTAAGTGCTTTGTGAATTCACATTATCAGAGTCCCCTTTCTATCCATCCTACAGAAAATCATTTTCTTATTGTTAGAGCATGTCAGATGCTGAGCTCAAGAGAAAGCAGTTCAGGCTTCTTGATCTGGCAGGTTCATTAAGCAAGATAAGAGTCATCACAGAAGACTAAGAAATTAAATACATGGTAGGGATTAATTTCCCATGGAAGTTCAAAGCCGGAGTCAAGAGTCCAGATCCCTAACTGAGGTTTGCTAAAGAACAACATATGGACAGTGGATGGTTTATGTCCTTTAATCTGTAAAAGCAGAAAATATTTCTTTTTCCCCTCATAGGGAAATGTTATTTTACCAAATATTTGTAAATTATATGACTGCCTGAAGTAAATACAAGGCTGGAGAAAATAATGGACATTAGTCAATTCCCAAATTCCCAAGCACAGCTATGGTACTAACACCTGGTGTTCGAGAGTTGGAAGCAAAAAGTGAGATAAGCTCCCTGCTTAATTTTGAGTATCGACAGAAATGGAAGTAGTAGTCAAACTACAGAAGTCTGACATCAGTGGCTGCGTTTCAAGGGGTTTGCTTAAGGATTCAGCATGAAATTCTCAAAGAAGGTGGCTGAGCCGTAACATAACCCTCCCACCCACATACTTCCAGGGCATTTTGTTTAAGGAGATCTACATACTGGTGAAAATATTCTTTCCAGTTTCCTTCCCGTGGGAAGAGAGTGCTAACTTACTTTGTCACAGAAAAACTAAAAACAGGGCTTGGCAAGTGGTATTACCAGCTTGAATTAGGAATACTGTAAGAAAGGAGAACTCTCTGAAAAGAGAAACCCTCCAAAAATTAGGCTAGCAAGTAAATTATTTGTTTCATATGAAGTCCCTAACACTTTTACAAGTTATTTTCATAGACTTTCTAAAATCTGCAAGTAATGCTGCTTTTCATGACTTCAGAACCACACAAACCCATCTACAGAGAAGTATACTTACACCAAGTTATATAAGCCCAGGAGACCCATCCCTCTAAAGTCTGTTTTAGGATCGTCACCTTGGAAACCAATTTCACACCACTGCTTTGAAATCCGAGCTTTCAGTGGTGAATTGGGCTTCAAGCATTTCCACAACTAGGAAGATCACAGGTAAAACATAATTAAACTTCCACACATTAGTATGGAATTTTTTTTCTTTTTAAACTAAGCTGAGTTCTGATATAACATCATTGCTTTTCTATCCCAGCAACCCAAGCACAAAGTCAAAATAAATTCCTTTGTGTGTGCATGGAGGGGTGAAATCCCAAACCACTGTGAAGTATTGCAGATATTTCAGCCTTACAAGACCCTTCCAGCCTTATTGACAGCTGCTGTAACAACTCACACAAAGACTTGTTTTGTTCACTCTTTGTTCATCAAAATGGTGTCTGTCTCCCTAAGCACAGAGACAGGAATGGGCTGGTATTTGGTTGTAAATCACTGATAGAGTAGAAGGCAATCAGCCCTCGAGTCCCTAAGGCTCTGCAGCAATCTTTTCTCTGGCATCTTTTGCAAATCTCTGGAAAGATTATAAATCAAGAGTGCTGACTTGGATACTACAGCGCTGAAAAGCAAATCGGAGAAGACACACACAAAAAAATAAAATCCAGACAAGAACAGCATGCGCAATCATCATATTTAACTAAGGAAAGAACCATTCATTGATCTCACATAAAAAAAAGGGCAAAGTGATTTAAGCCAGATCGTCAGCTGGAATAAATCCACTGAGCTGCACTGGTCCAGTGACTTTAGTGTCTAAATATCATGTTGCAAAGCACCTAAAAGCAGCCTAAATACAAATACATACCTCATGTGCCATATCACAAACTCACTCTTTCCAAAGTATATTAAGAAATCAGTATTTAGAATTAAGAAAGTGTACTAATCACCAACCATGTGTTGGTGAGTAGGGCCTCAAGAAATGCACCTAGAGAAAGCCTACCCAAGGGAAAGAGCTGTATGCACATTCCGCAAATAAAGACAGAAGTTGTTTTAATTTTAGCAATCCTGACTGAATTTAAGTGCCCTAGGAATGTTAAAACTTTCATGCTTTCACTTTGCAATGACTGCATGAAGCAGCATTGTTTAAACCATATTTGCTATCTTTCTTGTTCACCCATCAACAGTAAATACAGTATTAGCCATTAATTCAATCACATTAAGTTAATCTTTCATTCATAAAGTGCCCTCCTGATAAACATGAATAAATTATAGTCATTAGGAACTTAAATTACTCATTGCAGAGATCACTTGGCAGAGTACATAGAAGGAATGAAAACCAACTGGCCTATTCTTCCACAGTGTGGGTTGGAAAATGATTTAAACCCTTGGACATACCTCTATTTGACGTTTGCAAAAGTAAAACCTGCTGTAAACAAGTGCTAATACTCAGGTGAAACTGATGCTTTCTCAACATTATGGATTTGCATAATGTAGCATAAGCTGCACTGTTTAACCTCTCCTCAGACAAATGCTCAGTTTCCAGTCTGCTTTTATGCTCATGTAGTTATGTCTTCAAAGCACTTACACAACTACACTTCACTGCTGTCATGGTTCTCAGAACCTTACCCTCCCAGGCTGGGTGACTGAGAAAGAGACCACAGACAGCTCTTTGGTCTTTCTCACCTATGATCCCATCCTCAGACCTCACGTCTTGCTCTCTGGGCGGTGTAGATGTCTGGTGTATTTAGGAATGCTTTCTTGGAGCCAAAGACCCTCACTAACTAGCAGTGTTCCTTTCAGAGGCCAACACTGTAGACTGGCACCTGTATCTCTCACCTCCAAGACATAGGCTTCCTCAATGGGTAAATCTGTATGCCCTTTTAGTTAAAGGACACTCTACTCCCAGACAATTGTGCATTTGGATACACAGGGGCAGAAGTTGAACAGGAGTCCATCTGCCTAAGCCTTCCTGATGGTAGAGCACTCCTTCAGAGTATGTCTGGATTTTGACAACTCCTTGGTGAGACTCCCACCTCGCAGCAAGGGGCCAACCTTAAAGACAGCAGCTTTCCAAACACCTACAGGAACTCTGACCATGTGAGGCATTTTTTAGAAATAGTTATTTGCATCTGACAGTGCTTATATAATATGCCTACTGGGATTTCTGGAAGTGTCTGGAAGACTGAGTAACTACAGTGAAATTTCCAGAAGCTCCCACTGTAATTTGTGTAAAGCACAGCACTGCAAGCTAGAGCACGGTTTGGATGTGATAGTGTTTAAGTTTTCAGTATTTTTGTTTCAAATAATTGGAAAAAAAAGCAACCCAACCAAACAGGTGGTATGTTTTTGTAAGAACTTCTCTAAGAAGGCATTTTGCTTGTAGATAGGAAGCTCACTATCATTTATTCTGTTTGTTATCATTTCTCTGAAGCATGGAACATAGTAAGAAACAGGAACAGAAGAAATACTGGGGCTTGCTATTAGACTATTTTCCACACCCTTTATTCTTTCCTCAATACCTTTCTAGTATTTCTCTAGCTCTTCCTCTGCTTATGGCATCAAGGTAAAAAAATGCTTTTATCATCTGCTTCAGTGTGAGGCTTTCCAGAAAGCATGAAGGAAGTAAAACCCAACTGGTATGGTTTTCATAATTCTGGCTGTATTATCTAAAGAATAGCTTAATTTTGTTTTCATTTTGAAAATATATTTAGTAGCCTTCCATTTCAGACGATAAAAAACTAGATGTTTGCCATTGCAATACATAGATATTGTCTTCCAAGATACAAGAAACTGAACAAAAATTTTTTTACTCTGGTTAATAGATAAAAATACCCTTGTAAAGTTGATGAAAAAGTGTACTGAAGTAGGACACAGGGCTATTTTTCTAGAGCTCACTGCAGATAACAGCCCTGCACTATGAGAGTTGTGTATCCAATGCCTAGATATAGTCCAGCCAAGGGAAATGTATCCTTCAACCAGGGAGTGAGCTGCTTACTTGGTAGGTGTTACACCTAGACCACATTATAGTACTGTATAGTCTTATCTTAAAACAGGTATGCAATGGAGGGAGGTGACAATACCTCTCAGTGTTTCAAAGAGGTTTATAAACCAGGCTGTTTGGGGCTGACATGAATAAAGGATACTCTCTAAGTATCTCTTAAGCACCCACCTTCAAAAGCATTTCTTCATGTTGCGGATTCTCTGAATCGTATGGCTCTCTGCGCAGCTTTTCGACCTCTGCAATAAGATTTCTGTACCCCACAATCTGCAGCAGGCATGCCTGAAGAGATACTCCCAATCTGAGGGTGGGAAGGAGCAACATAATCTAACTCAATCATATGTAGCCATGGAACAGCACTACCATGTATGCACCCATTTAATTCATGAGTAGCGTTACATGTACAAACTGATAGTCTAACACTTCAACTGCAATTGGAAAATTTCCAAAAGATCAATATTACATTAAATAAGCCCTTGTGAAATGCATAGTCATATTTAGTGCCTTTCTTAGATGACAAAATTTGGGATTTTTTAAAAAACTGAACAGTGATTTTTCACATTGAAATCCCATTATAACTATACACAGCAGTGTTGAATGCCTGCAACATGCACATTACTTAATCTTTCTCCCTATTCAAGTGACAGCTTCTCAAACAATACCCCAAGATCAGAGATATGAATTTGAAAAGGGGTGAGGGGGAAAGTCAGCAAAAAGCTAAAAATATTCATTTTAATTCCATGCCACAAAAGCTAGCATAAAGAAGCCAAACCCCTGAAGTAATAGTTTCAAAGATCTGCTGCCAGGCAGGTTTTTTTTGGTCTCATGTTAAGAACCGTCATAACAGCTCTTTTCATTATAATGCAGATTTTGTGTTTCCTTTTATATTTCCTGATGCATCATCAAAAAAACCAAAACCAAAAGACATGAAAAAACATTCCCCCCCAAAACCCAAACCCCAACAAACAACTGCTCCAAGCAGCAGCTTACTCAGTTTTATACTAAGATTTTATAATATGAAACACAAGTTACGCAGTACACAACTGCCACGCTTACAGAAATATATACTTATATATGGGAATAAATCCTTCAATATTTAATAATGTCTGAAATTATCAGAACACCTAGTATGAACTTGGAGGGCACAGCTAAGTCTGCACCTTCATTCCTCTGTGGAACACAGGTTGTACTGACATTAAGGT
Source organism: Sakesphorus luctuosus (assembly GCA_013396695.1). NCBI lineage: Eukaryota > Metazoa > Chordata > Aves > Passeriformes > Thamnophilidae > Sakesphorus > Sakesphorus luctuosus. The sequence continues at coordinate 250,944 of VWZD01007158.1, forward strand.
GTACAGTTTCTCATCTGTCTTGTCTGATATACTGAAAGGTATTGTTTATTCCATAATACTGTTAAATTTTCTGAGCAGAAGAATTTTCACTGCTCATCTTTTGAGGCAGGTTCTGCTTGTCTAAACTGATCTCCTTCTACGGCAAGGCGACCTGCTTATTGGGTGAAGTAAAGTCGGTGGATATTGTCTGCCTGGACATTACTAAGGCCTTTGACATGGCTTTAAACAGTATTTTCCTGGAGAAAACTGGCTGCTCATGGCTTGGGTGGGTGCACTCTTTGCTGGGTAAAAAATTGGTTGGATGGCCAGGCCCAGAGAGTGATGGTGAATGGAGTTACATCTGCCTGGGGGCCAGTCACTAGTGGTGTTCCCCAGGGCCCCATTTTAGGACCAGTTCTGATGAATATTTTTCTTTATCAATAACCCAAATGAGGAAATCAAGTGCACCCTCAGTCAGTTTGCAGATGATACCAAGTTGGATGGAAGTGTGGACCAGCTGGAGAGTAGGAAGGCTCTGCAGAGGGATCTGGACAGACTGGACTGATGAATCAAGGCCGATTGTATGGGGCTGAACAAGGCAAAGCACTGGGCCCCTCTCTTCAAGAAAGACACTGAGGTGCTGGAGCATGCCCAGAGAAGGGTAATGAAGCTGCATAAGGGTCTGGGGCACAAGTCTAATGATGAGCAGCTGAGGCAGCCAGGGGTGTTCAGCCTGGAGAAGAGGAGGCTCAGGTGAAACCTTATTTCTCTCTGCAACTACCTGAAAGGAGGTTGTAGCCACATCGGGGTCAGTCTCTTCTCCTAAGTAACAAGTCACATGGCAAGAGGAAATGGCCTCAAGTTGTTCTAGGAGAGGTTTAGTCTGGATATTAGGAAAAATTTCTTCACCAAAAGGCTTCCCAGGGAAGTGGCGGAGTCACCATCCCTGGAGATATTTAAAAGATACGTAGATGTGGCACTTAGGGACATGGATTAGTGGTGCACTTGGCAGTGCTAGGTTAAGGATTTTAAAGGTCTTTTCCAGCCTCAGTGATTCCATGGTTAATCTATAGAATCAGAGAAGTCAGCATCAGGCCATTTCTAATGGTGCAGTTTTATGTTATTTGAGGCCATACCCTTTCAGAAAAACCTCTTCAGCATTTCCCCTCCTTTGCCTTTTTTCCCTTTTTTACATGCTTCACTTGCTATAGCCTTCAATTTTACAGAAAGGCTGCATTTCAAAGAAAGCTGAAATGCCTGACAGACTGCATGTGAAATCCTGTAATGCATTACTAAATCACAGCCATAATGTTTTTAGCTACTCTATAGACTCAAAATAGTTTAAAGTAGCACATCACAGGATGTGGCAAATCAGAGAAATTTTATATTAAAATATATATATTTAAGATCCAAATTGCAGAACACATTCAAAATACGCCATGTTTGCACTTTATCTAAAGCCAGTCAGAAGCTCCATGCAATGTTATTTGGGTGAGGGGTTGGGAGGTGGAATTAGTTTCCCCACTCTCCTTTTCATTAAGGTTTTGTTCTCCTCCTTGCCAAACACTGGCACACTGGTTGGCTGCTGATGTCCCACACCTCCTCTCTGTCATCCTTGTACTGGTTGTGGCAGTTCTCAGAACACAGGAGCAATGTACCTGAGCTTGTATCCCTGCTGTTCTCAGCTCCGGGTGCTCCACCAGATGGAGATAAGTCCAAAAGTGGAGCAGTGGAATGCAAACTAGATGATTGTTAAGTTCCCTTCCAACCTGAGACTTTCTACGATTCTATGTATATTTCCATAGTTAGCGTAGACTGTACGTGTCACTACCTAGTTATTTAACCTACTTGCTTCTGCCACTAAATATCACTTATCTCAGAGGCATTGATAAAGGTAAATTACTGTGTGCCAACTCCTCCTCTTTAGGTCCCAGCAGCCCACAGCCTCCAAAAAAAGCTCAGTGCAAGCACCCCTGGGATGCTAGTTCAGCTCTGCAAAGATGCTACATTAACAAAAATGACTGCATACAGATTTGCAGAAACACATATAGTATGACACATGTCCCCTCGTCCTTACCCTGGGAGATTTCAAGTCTCTACTACACAAGGCAAGGCTAGAGCTTTTGAACAAGACAGTTTGGGTGCAGATTTTTTATGTTCAAGAGAAGGCAAGGCATTGCATTTTACTTAATCATGCCTAAGGAAACAGCTGACCTGCTTTTGATGAATTTTCTCCAGAAAACTTCAGTATAAAATAAATGGCTCACATGTAAAACTTCAGTGCAGATGTCTAAAGTTCAGCAGAACTATGATTAATCTAACATAAGGAGCAATTTAGCGGCAGGATGTGTTTCTATGTATGTGGAACACCCTGCACATTCCAGGTCCTTATTCCTCATTATTTTAAGAAGATAATTTACCAGACTGGAGGGAGTACAAGGAAGGAAGGAGATGAAAGGCTCAGTACGGTAAAATGTTGAGTGCAACAGTTCCAGCTGCACTCCTGGATCAGCCACCACCTGGATCAAGCGAAAGACAGTTCAGGTGGATTTGTGGTTGTTTTCTTTTCCTTTTTTCTCCTCTTTTTATCTCTCTCTCTTTTTTTTTCTTTCATTTTGGTTGTTTTGGTTTGGTTTGATTTGGTTTGGTTTGGTTTAGTTTTGGTTGGGTTTTTTGTTTTGTTTTTTTGGGGGGGGGGAGATGCTTGTTTGTTTTTATGGTGGTAGGGGTAATTTTTATTAAATATTACCATAGAATCAGGATGGTTTGGTTTGGGTTGGAAGGGACCCTAAAGACCACCTAGCTCCAAGCTCCCTACTATGGGCAGGGACACCTTTCCACTAGGCCAGGTTGCTCAAAGCCCCATCCAACCTGGCCTTGAACACCTCCATGGATAGAGTATCCACAACTTCTCTGGGTAACATGTTCCAGTGTCTCACCACACTCACAGTAAAGAATTTCTTCCTAATATCTAATCTAAACCTACTCTCTTTCAGTTGGAAGCCATTCCCCCTTGTCCTGTCAGTACCCGCTCTGGTAAGAAGTCCCTCTCCATCTTTCTCATACGCTCCCATCAGGTACTGGAAGGACCAGATCACTCAAAATGTAACAATGTTCATGGGCCTTATTCAAACAAACAGAAATCATTTGCATCTCTGCTCTCTGTCTCTTCCAAAGGACAATATTTCTTCAGAGGCCAAAGGCAACGCCATGAGGAGAAACAGAGGGTGATCTCTGCTGTCATACAAAATACTATTTTTACTTAATTTTTTGTTTTGTCTTGAAATCATTGCACCCAGTTACCCAAGGGTCCAACACTAAGAAGTGAGTACTTGAATCATCCTGATTGCTAACACTGAAGTCACTGATGTCCACAGGCCAGGCTGTAAGCTGTGCACATTTACATCCTGCAGTTTTTACTCATATGCTACCTTCCCTAATTTTGCCATTGCTGATTTTTTTTTTGATTTCAGCTATCAGCACACTGTGCAATACAAGAGTACCAGTGCTGTGACACCTTCCTCAGATGGGCAGCCTCACATCCACTTGAAGCAGCTGCTTTTTAATCACCCTCCCTGTGACGAAACACCCCTGGAAAAGCTCTGAGTTCACTTCCATAAAAAATTCACAGGCTATGAGAACAAACTGTTCTCTTTGTTTTGTTACTCTTATTTACTGCCCTTCTTTAATGGTTGGATTGCCATTTTTTCAGTTCTGTGAACAGTGGCCATGTTCACAGCAGTTGTCTCTCAAGTTAGTGGGATGCACAGTGTATTCTACTTCCTCTGTGATTAGTGAAGCCTCACTTTAAGACTACCCAGTTACTGGCCTTTTCACTAGGGGATAGGACTGGGGGGGTGATTCCTGTAATAAGACAAAAAAAAATATTTTTCCAACTTAGCTTTTGGGTTTTGTTGTTGCAGCAAGACCTTGGGACCACCTTGCCTGTTGATGTTGCTGATCACTTAGAGAAAAGTAACTATCAGTGTAGAGATGCCCATTTTGAATTATGTATATCAATTTCAAGACTGGGAAGAGGAGTGAACCTCAGACTGACCTCCTAAAAACACAGCTCTCACTATTTCTCCTACTGATTCCTCATCTAGGCATCTTGTGCCTTAAGCTAGGGGCTGAGAGGTAAATTTAATGGTTGCTTGCCAATATTTTCTTCCCAATTATAGCCTATGACACTAAAAAAAATCAGTTATGTTGCACCATTAAAACTTGTGTTTGGATAATTAAAGGCAGTTTTAAAATGTAAAGCAGTATACTGTTTGTGTCAGTTACAACAGGTTGATTTCTTCCCCACTCAAAAGGCTGCACACAGCCTTGCGAGGAAGCCACCACTGTCCCTGCCAGGACCCTCTGCTTTGGTGGTATTGTATTCCTAGGGAAGTGACTCCCCAAATCCATGTAACAACAATATACTAAGTCAGCATGATTCAGGAAGCAGCTAGATAAAGAGAATCAGGACTTGCTTATTACAGTCACCATGAAAGATCATTCATTTTTCCATCAGCTTTTTGACACCAAAGCTTAAGTTAAAATTGTATGCTGAGAGACAGAATTCATCTTCAAATGGTGTGCTACAATAATTATGGAGAACCAGCTCTCCATGGACCCAGGCATTGAAGATATCAATAATTCCCATTTATTTTGTAAGCAAACTATGAACTTACTGTGGATTTCTATCTGGATTAATCCTTTTCAGCTCTATGATGTCATCTATTGTTTTTTCTATAGCATCAGGGTGAACATTTACAGATGTTTGCAGTCGCTAAAAAAAAGAAGTTTAAAACACGTATTAATTCTTTTAGAAGCTATTACTCAATAGGCGTTAACAATGGTAAATTTGACACCCCAAAGCTTCTAGATTAAGAGCCCAGAAAACCCAGCTCAGTACATGTGCACATCTTTCCAGTCTATTCAGTCCTACTGACTAGTTTCAGAGCACTTGCTCTGTAAGAACTCGAGTTGCTTCACCAAGCCCTCGTAGTTTATCGCGTTTCTGTGGTGGCTGTCAGTGAAGATGATCAAAGGCCTCAGTGCAGATCAAGAAGCAGCTTCAGATCATCCACTTAATTCCAGCAGAATTGCTAGCCTTCATTTGACATTCCTTTTTCCAACATATTGCAGTAATACAGCAAAACATTTTTCTTCTGACATGTCATTGCACTTTGTAGAGATGCCCCTGAAAGTTCAATATTCACAAACCAATATGCCATCTCAAAATTTAAGAGGTTCAAACTTACTGGTGATTTGTTTCAAAACTACACAATTGCTTAAATGCAAGCTTTTAAAAAAGATTCTGTCTTCTGTTGTACTAGAAATACATCTGGAAGCACTATGCTGAACTAAGAGCTATATGACATAATTTCTGTTAATGCTGATGTAAGCTTTTCATCACTGATTCTCATAACAGAGAATTTAAAGGCTGAATGATGTTATTTAACATATACACAAATGCCTTAGAGAAGAACCAAGTTTAGCACAAGCAGTGGTACACTGAAAGGATGAAGTGACAGAGCCTTTTCTCCTTTAATGTATTTAAAACAATAGGAGAGAACAAAGTTAGTAAAGTTGCTTTTCCAGTTGGGAAAGTTACATTCCAGACAAAAACCCTGAAGTGTGTGAGTGACTGACTGTAGATTATAGATATTCTAAGACAGGATGAGAAATCAAGCCAAGAAACCCAAAATTACAACACATCATTCTCATCATCTCCACCATAGCCTGTTGTTCCTTTTATTCCATCATTGCCACGGCATGCCTGTCCCTGAAGCACAGGACATTCTATCCAACTTTGCAAGATCACCTGCTATTGGATATACAAGACCCTCTTCATTAGAAAATAGTTTTAATGTAAAATCATATAAAACCTTAGAGTGATTTTTTGGGGTGAACAAACAGTGGACAGGACAAACCAACAGCACAGGACACAATAGAAAAGGTGAATGATGAGATCTTTCACTCACCTTACTTTTTGAACCTTTCAGTGATGCCTCTGTAAGAGAACAGTATTTGAAAGCAGCATGTCAGACAGGCTGTGTTCACATAAGTTTACTTATAATAATAATGTCATACTATTTTTAGCATGTGCAGAAAGATATAAAGGCATGCAGAACTAAGCATTTTGCAGTTACCTATTTTCATAGTTCTGGCAGCTCCAGGTTTGGTATTGTAACAGATCCTTTGTAATTCACATTGACCTGTCAGTTTCCTGACCACGAATTTCAGGCAGCGCCACAAGCATTTGCAGTAGAAGTACAGGCATACCTGGACAAACATCCTGGCAAAAGAAGAAGCCTGAAAATAAGAGTCTGGAGCACAGTTTGCTTCAACACTGTCACCACTCAAACAGAAAGTACTTCCTCATCCCAAATTCCCATTGCCTAAGGACACCTTTAAAGCAAAAGCAGCAATCACACTACAAACATTTATCCTGGTAAATGCTAAATTGTGCATTTTAGTCTTAACCAACAAAAGAACCCATGCACAAAACACCAGAACTGGAAGTACAGAATAAGTCAACTCCAGAGTTCTCAGAAGAGTACCTACAGAGAACTCTTTATCCCCAAAAAATAAAAGGCTGTATAGTTCCTACTAATGCTTTGAGGAAACAGGACTATAGAAGGGAGTACAGCTCACCTTGAGATAATGGATGCTGAGGACCCAGGGAGTCATTACACCCTGGCTTAGTATTGCCTCTGCAACCAGCTGCTCTGAATAGATTGGCTGGTTACCCTGATGAACTTGACATCCTGACAGCATTCATGTCAGGTCCCTAAGAATGACAAGGAAATCAAACCTCCCACTTCAGGAGAAAGAGTGTTTAAGAACGTGCCCTGAGGCCTGCCAGTTCTTCCCAAGATCAGCTGTTACACAGCACTGATGCTGCACAATTTCTCAAAGCACAGAACTGACAGTAAGCCAAGAAAGCCCTTATTTAGCTCTTGCACCAGCAACAGAAGACAGACTTTGACAAAATGGATATATTTCAGTGGAGATGGTAGGCCTGGAGCACAAATCCTGTGAGAAGAGGCTGGGAGAGCTGGGCTTGTTCCACCTGAAGTAGAGATAGCTTCAGGGGGGAACTAAAAGCAGCACCCAGTGCCTGTGGGAAGATCCCAAAGGAGGCAGAGCTGGGCTCTTCACAGTGCTGCAGGGCAGGCAGACAAGGAACAACAGCCACAAGCTGAAGCACAAGACAATCAGCCTTGTGAGGAGAATTTTTTTCCCCATGAGGAGATCAGGTAGTGGCACAGATTGCCCAGATAGGCTGTGCTGTGTAGTCTCCTTACTCAGAGTTTTTTAAGCTTTGACAGGAAGAAGCCCTGAGCAGCCCAGTCTGGTGCCAGCGCTGTGAGCAGGAGGTTGGGCCAGAGACCTGCTTAAGTCCTTCCCAGGTTCAACTATCCTGTCATCCTATGAAAGCCTGAAAAAGGCTGCATACATGACAAACGCTCTATTTCAAACTTTATTAGCAGTGCAGCTGCTACCAAAGCCCACATACTGCTACCACAATTACATAACACACCCCTAAACCCAGATTTAATGGGAAGAGTTTATTTGGAAACAATTTAGCTTTCTTGTTTCTATGGTTATCAAGGCACAGATTTGTGGGGTGGACCAGGCGGGGGGAAGAGCTACCCATGGTCCCTGGGTTCAGAAGTAGGTCTCACAAAAGGCAAGTGGCAAAGATATGAGAGTGGGAACATTGCCATCTGGGCATGGTCCTGGGTAACTACCTCTAGATGGTTCTAGAACAGTGGGGATAGACCAGATGACCTCTAGAGGTCTCTTCCAACCCTCACTGTGACTATATTCCATGATTTTATTATGCGAAAACATCAATACAGCTTTGACATCCTAGCTCGCCAATAAATAGTCAAAAATAATCTGATCTGTCATGTTCTAAGCCTGTGTGTATGCATATTCATCATCAGTCCCTTATTTTCTGCTGCTGTTGCTTTCAAAGGACAGTTATTTGTTTGGAGGCTCTATTAACCTTTTCCATGAAGTGCGGTGGTTATTTCAAAATACTGAATTCCAAATACTCAAATCAGTTATAGATTTAATAAAGCTTGAAGAGCTCTATCACTTCGTAAAAACATCTTGAAAGGCATGATGTAGAAGGACATTCAAGGAAGCAAAGATGAATTAATGCATGTTAATGTCCACACAGGAGTTTAATCTGCTTTATACTAACTTCAGTTTAATCATCTTTGAAGGGAGATTAGGCTAAGGGAACTAAAGACATTTTAAGTCTAAACGGAAAGCATCCACACAAGTATTTAACGCGCTTTAAAAGCATGCACTTTATCTTCACACTTTTAGTTAATTCACTTAACACTCCCAAATGCCTGCATGCAGGCAAACCTCCTTGGTTTTATGAAACAGGAAGCCTCTATTTTAGATACAAAGTGAAACCTAAAGAATGAGGAATCAGTCCCACAAGGTACTCAAGTTTTAGACATGCAAAAAGTTTCAGGTGGTGACACCAAAATATTTGGATATCCTCTCATCCCTGCTGCAAGATGTGCCAGAACAAACTGCTATGAGAAGTTAATTTGTGCTTTACAGCAGGTTATCACCTTCAGTATTAAGAACAAGGACGGTTAGTAGGAGGCAAGGCCATCATCAACCAAGTAGCCATTCTTTTAAGTTTCAAAATTCAGAAGCAGAATCACAGGATAATCACAGAATGTTTTGGGTTGGAAGGGGCCTTAAAGATCATTTTGTTCCAACACCTCTGCCATGGACAGGGACATCTTCCACTAGACCAAGCTGCTCAAAGCCCCATCCAACCTGGCCTTAGGATACATGTTTATTAAAAGAGTCAATCTTACATAAAGTCAACTAATACCTTCAACTGCAAGCTTTAATAGTGGCTTGGAAAACCCTAGAGGTTAACATTGAACATTTTAATTTTCCAGAAGACATTTGATATCAACCTTCACAGATTTGACTAGTTTACCATCCCTGAAGAATTAGAAGTATAGCCATCCCTTGACCTCCTCAGCCCAACTCAGCTCTGTATGCAAGCCGAAGGCACAGACAAATGAATACAAGAGAAAAATTCCAAGACAAAAGGTGTAGTATGGTAAAACAAAGACAGTTCTGAGTTTTCATCATATATTTGTAGTAGAAATTAGAATTGCTTTCTTGAGGACTGCTCTATTTCCAAAGGTTAGGTCTCCATTAGAGCAACTATAGACAGAGTTGTTTTCATTTCCATGAAAAATGAGAGTAAAGACTCAACATTATGTTAACAGTCCACATAAGAAGGTTTCTTCCTAATGAGCAAAATAGCTCCTGTAAAAACTTTAAGAAAGTTCCTGCCTATACTTAGTTGCTTCAAGAACTGAAACATGACAGCCCATTTCATTAAAAACAAGGCTTTGAGTACTGTATTGTGTAATGTGGAGAGGTTTGGGGGTGGGTATGAGGAGGGAGAGTATTAGATACATTTGAATTATATATTTCTGCCTTAGGCTCAATGACAGATTTGCAAATCAAAGGAAAAATTCCAGATAGGATAGAGCTGTGAGCACATAGTGGCAACCACTTTCTCCACTACAGTTCTGCTTTGACTGTGATTTGCACAAATATTAATAAAACTGCATCTACTAAAAGCAGGACACTACAGGACACAAACACTACATCTGCGTTTCACTAAAATATACTTAGCTATTACTAATAAAAACAAACACATGCTAGTTTTGACTAGAAGAAAGTTAGCCTTTGTGGGTACCTTCAATTTTCTATTACTCATCCATCTCAAGCTTACACTAGTTGAAATCTTCCATTTGTAATATGGAAAGCATGAAAAGTAACACAAGATCTTTATAAAAGGGAACTCTTGCTTGCAGAAGTCCTGTAATAAAAACACACTAGTGGTTATGTTAAGACAAGTGTTATGCTAGCCACTGTGCACTTCGGTTCGTGCAAAGTTAAAGACACTGGCAGCTATAAAACAAAACATAGTTTATCATGAACAAGAACCCCCACAGAAGCACAGCATGAGCCATATGTTTGACTATGGCACAGTGGCATTAACTTCTGGTTTGTTTCAGTGTCCAATTCCAAAATTTGTCTCCACTCAATCTCTTCTATGGTTTTTGTTTGTTGTTTTTTGGGGGGTGTTTTTCCCCCTGCTTGCCCTTGCAGCACACAAAATAATTTGGGTGGTCATGTACAGCATTTTATTTCAGATCCTGAGTAAGGCCTAAGAAGAGAAATATTATAGAAATTAAGGCATTCATCAGAGACTTGCACTCTACTCTTTCCCATTTCAATATAAGCTCCTTATCCTCCTGTATTAGTATAGTATGGCCAGACCTCGCAAATGCAGATTTGGGCAGGCCTCTCCCCTCGTGGCTGTGCCCTTCCAGCCTGTGCAGTGGATGTTTTAGGTGAGGCACAGCCTGCACAGAACTGGCCCCACCCTTTAAGTCCTGAGGTCCATCTGCCACGGCCGAGCGAGCTTGGACAGTGACAGTGAAGTCCTCGGGACTGTCACAGCACCCAGTACTAACCGGGGCTGACCCTGCTGAGCATCCGAGATGTGACGGGATGGGATGGCAGGGAGGCATTGAACTGCCAGGGGACGGTCCCCACTGAGACTTGAACTCAGGACCTAACCAGGGGACCGCCCCTCCTGTATTATAAGCAGTCTTATAGACCTGTATATTTGTGTTTATACCTCTATTTCAGCAGTTTATATGAACATTTATTCAAGTAAAACAAAGATGCTGATATGCACAGGCCAAATGAACAGTCAGTTCCCTTGCCAAGGATGCTGTATGACAAAACCAATCAAGTAACCGATCTCTATCAGTAATAATGGGGCTCAGCAGAGATTCTGGAAGGGGATGAAGAAAGGGGTTTCTACAACTGTTAGGATCCTTGCAAGGCAGAGAAATTTAAAGTCAAAAAGAACACGAAGTAAGAGTACTGCTGCTACAGCCACAGTGCTTCTGTTCTGTACAGCATGTGCTGCTGCCTGCAGAAAGAAAGCACGTGGCAGCAAGAAGCAGAGAGCACTGAGCATGTGGTTTCACACCCCAACACTGCAAAGGAAAGGACACAAGTGGTTCTCAATAAGGGGTTCTCAACGTTTGCCCTTGACTAACCCAGCTGATGTTGGGTCAGTGTGATGGGAATGGCACACGCGATGGCTATTAGAATTTACATTCTCTCCAATGATGTTATGGCATCACTCTGCCATGAAATCTGCCTTTGTATTTAAAGGTGACTGGCCTTCTCCATGATAAACTGGCAGAAGCAAAATCGAGCAAGAGTTTCCAAAGTTACCTAATATTTCTGTGAAGCTCCTTCCTGTGTGATCTGTTCTCCTAAATAGTGAGATGTCTATAAAATGCAACATGAAGTACCTTCTGAAAGGAAGTAGGGATTAATTACTGTGTGATACTTTAGAAACTAATAAAATAGAAGGTGCTTATTCCCTCCTCCAGTAATTTCAGGACCTTAGTATTTTCAGAGCTAGTAACAAACATAAATACTTTGGGTAAAATGAAAACTTCAACTAGTAACTCAGTGCTAGTTACTGAACTTAAAACTGGGAAGGAAGCAAGCAAACCCCCCAAACCAACAACAACAACAAAAAACAACACCAAACCCACTAGTTTAAAAGAAGGAGGGAAAAAAGTCACTGAATCTACTTACACATCATTTTCTTTCCTGTGTGTTGTGTTTTAGGTCATATGGGTAGTAAAGATTCTTACACAACTGTTTTTCCTCAAGGACATACTCAGCTCAGAAAAAACTGCATTACACATCAGGATTTCCTTTCTGAAAATTCTGATTACAATTTGAGAAGTCAGGACACACTAGTTCTGGCTGATAAGGTGTCCAAGTAAGTGAGTAAGCAAGTAATACTATCCTGTTAGGAGCTCATTAACTTGACTATCTTTCACTTATGGGCATAACTCACAGTGTATATGCAAGGCCAACCAAGAAGTAATATACCAATCACCATTTCTGCCACAGGCAGACCTGCTATTACCTCCTTTAAAACACAATAAATTGTCTTCATTATGTGCCTTTGCAGATTTGACAACTGAAATCCACCCTATCTCCTAACTTAGACATGAAAGCAAGTCACTGTGGTAACTAAGGAAAACAGAAGAACAGTTTTTAACAGCAGCTTTCCACACTTTCACTGCTATTGTTGTTTGCTGATTTGATTTTCATTTTATCTGATATGACTCCAGTAACAGAGCTTATGCTTAAAATCTGCTTGTGCTTACAGACTGTTTTGCAGTAGATCAAGAGAAGGTGTCAAGTTTTCCAGGTTTTACTGAAAAAAACCTAAATGTCTGCTACAGTTGGTTCTCCAAGTTATTATTTCAGATGTTTAAGATGAATTAAAGTCAAAGTGGAAGTGTCACTGACAGACTCCTCAAAATGCCTTTACAAAAAAAAAGCACTGAAAGATTAGGCATTCAACTAAGAAACAGTTCTATTATTTCATAAGTCATATTTTTGACTTTAGGAATAATTAATATCAGAGCAAGCTGAAAAAGAAAAGAAACCTGAATCAGCCATTTTCATTTGGACATTGCCTTGAATTAGATATACCAGCATAAGATTGTAAATTTAGGGATTTAGAATTTTTCCAGTTACTAGGCTGTCTGTTTAATAAGAGCTTCTCTTTCTCCAGACAAGCTGGGTGGGAGTGTGGATCTGCTAGAGGGTAGGAAGGCTCTGCAGAGGGATCTGGACAGGCTGGATCAATGGGCTGATGTCAACTGTATGAGGTTCAAGAAGTCCAAGTGCCAGGTACTTCACTTGGGTCACAATGACCCCTTGCAGTGCTACAGGCTGGTGGAAGAGCGGCTTGTGGAAAATAATCTGAGGGTGCTGGTCAACAGTGGCTGAGCATGAGCCTGTAGTAAGCCCAGGTGGCTGAGAAGGTGAATAGCATCCTGGCCCATATCAGCAGTAGTGTGGCCAGCAGGACCAGGGCAGTGATTGTTCCCCTTTCCCCTGTACTCAGCACTGGGAAGGCCGCACCTCAAATCCTGTGTTCAGTTTTGGGCCCCTCGTTACAAGAAGGACATTGAAGGGCTGGAGCATGTCCAGAGAAGGGCAATGGAGCTGGGGAAGGATCTGGAGCACAAGTCCTATGAGGAGTGGCTGAGGGAGCTGGGATTGTTCAGCCTGGAGAAAAGGAGACTCAGGGGAAACCTCTACAACTCTCCATAACTGTCTAATGGTAGCCAGGTTGGGGTCAGTCTCTTCTCCCAAGTAACATGCGACAGGACAAGACTAAACAAGACTTCTTAAATGGAAAGGTCTCTGGGGGAAAAAAAGAGATAATTCACCAATATTAAACACAAAACAGATTGTCAAAAGAGAGACAGGAGGTGTCAAGCTGAATATAAAAAGTCATGTTAAAGGTCCAACAGACAAGTAGTAGGCACAGTAAAAGCAGCATGCAAACTACACTAATTCTTCATCATCTGTATTCATATCTGTAGTGTTTTGTTTAGAAGACTAACTCCAGTGAAAACATAGAGACTACAGTGTGTTTCCAGCATGCAGACCTAAGAAAGAGCTGAGTGGCAAGTCTGCACATAGGTGAGAGTTTTCTCTTGCAACAAGCTAGATTAGAAAGCCACTGTTCAAAGTTCTTCTTGGGTCTTCAGGTGAACATCTGCATGAAGTTGCTACAGGTGAAGTACTGCCACTACTTAGAAAACAAAGTTGAGGTTATCTTAACTTCACAGATGAAAGCCCTATTCCTCTCTCCAACTGTTTCATGGCATTTTCCATGTTGCAATCAACAAGATGACTTGCAGTTTGTGCAGACTTAACTAAACTCATTGGTTTTAAACACAGAGATAATCTATGTCATCAGCATCAACTAGTCCAGTGACTCCTTCATGCTGGGCAACAAGAAAAACACGGTGCCAATGAGCAGTCTCTGCCATCAGTACATCCCATTTCAGCTCTGCATTTAATCTTCACAAACAGTTAGGGATGCTTTAAGCTCCCAGACAGCTGCTGTCAGTAGTAATGGACAAACGTCAGGGGACACGGTATATATTAACTTATTTATTTTCCAGCTGATTCCCAAGCTGGAAGGCTTAATATCCTTGACTCACATACATATGTTCCTCCAGCTTCACCCTTCACTGCCTTGCTCTTCATCACACAAATCTGCAACCACAGGTTGCAACACATGTAACAGAACTCACTATCCCCTGTAAGGGCTTTTCGAGGATGACCCCAGTTTACTCTTTAATCTCTGTTTTTCTTCTATATTAACAAATCATGAGCAGGAGAATACTCTTATCAGTTCATGTCAAAGGATTAACATAATATAAGAAAATCCAGATGCTTGGAAGTAAACAAATAGCTTTCCTATTTCAACAGTGTTTTCCTATTTTAGGTGCTTTGTATTGTCCCCTTTCCCATTCCTTAATCCAACTTTCTGTTCAGCATTTGGAATACTAGACTTTCCGTAACAAACTCCTAGGCTGTGCTATTCAGATAAGCAATGGTTTTTCAGATCTACTTTGACTACTTAAGAGAATCTAACACCATCAAGACTTCCCAGATCTTTTATGATTCACTGACTTCAGAAATACCATAAAAGAGAAGTAGGAGGCAGTTTATTCAAGACAACCTCAGAAACCACGTAGTCAAAACAGCACACTTTCTCCAACATGGAAAAATCACCAGGGGGCCAGGAAAGCCAAAGGCGAGTAGAACAGGTAGTTTATCAGGAGAAGAACTGGCAGCTTAGAAGTTGTCAGCAGCTCAGCATCTCCATCAGGAGGGAGCAAAATGACTTTATGCTTAGAAAATATCAGATCACTACGGGGGGGGGAAACTGTAACAGCCTTTGCAACCCCAGAGAGAGGCTGCCACCCCATTCGCAGGATGGTAGAGTCCACTTTATGCAGACTCATGACCCAAATCCCTTCTGGCACCAATTTGTGACCTTGGGTCAGGCTACTGAATAAGTCTGTACAGAGAAGGAAACATAAAAATTATAGAGGCAGGACTGTTGAAATGGAAATGATTAGCAGGATCCCAGAAGGAAGGCTCCGACATGAGATGAAATTAAATTGTAAAGGGAAAAAGCACTAGAAAGACATTGGTCAGGTTAGTAGTGAGCTATCAGCTCACTGGACCAGTACGAATGGAGTTGATGGAAGACCTGGGACCACCCAGGACCTAAGCTACAGACCTGCAAGGGCCAATTCTTTCTCTCCTGGCTGCTGCCTGTCAGGGTGGTAAGCACATGAACATATAGCTCATTCAAACTTAGCTGTCTTTTGTGACTGTTAGCTTTGTACTTTTGGTCTGTATGTGTCCTATTTACAGAGTCCTTTCACAGCTAACTCAAGATACCTGAGGAAGCTGACCCAAACACTCCACAGAAATGCTTAAGCCAAGACTAGCTTGGCAGCAGAATCATTACAGATGATCAGCCTAGGGGCAATGATGCTGATATTCATAGTGTATAAGATCTTTGCCATAAACAGTCTAAAAATGGAGAAAAATACAGTGACAGATGCTCTATACAGAAGCATATGTTTTAGTTCTCTTGAAAAGGCTTCTCTCATCCAGACAGAATATGATTTCTTTGGTTTATACACAAATTAACCTCTTGATCTATAATAATTTTGAGACGTGCTCAACTCTCTCCACTGACAACAGAACAAAGAAAACATGTGCTTTCTGCACCTATAGCTGTTGTCTGCAAGTCCTCCAGCCTATCCCCAGTTTATAGAGAAACAATTGCAAATCATATATAGGAGCAAGTAACTGACACTTCTCCCCCAAACTTAGCATGATCGGCTTCAAAAACACTTGCGTATCTTCACCAAGCATCTCCCCTTCTCTGCTTTCACAAACAACACTCCAAAAATCCACACAGCAGACAAGACAGGAAAAACCCCCCACCATTTCTCCAGCACTGTTCTACATTACTATTCTCCCATGTCAGACAGTACTGATTTGATACATCACTACTCCAGTTCCACAAGACAGTTCACACATCCTTTTCCTCTATAAAGAACTAGAAAGGATAAGTAAATTAAAATAGCTTTTACATCTTTTGTAATACTTGTAACAGCAAAACCACTTAACTCACTGCAGCATAAAATGAATCAGAATAATTTCACACTTTTGAAAAAATATAGAAGAATTACCTCAGGAAGTGTTTCATGGTGATCGTTTAGTTTGCGTTGCTAGAGCTGTAATCTATTGATCACTGATGGTGTCTTGCCTTCTTCACAGGTGATATCGGTGCTGTAGAAATAGAATAGAGACTTATCTACTAATAGGAAAAAAAAAAGTGATACTTCAGTTGTCTAAATTGCTCTTGAAACAAACATGTATGGAAATGCATGGGAAAGATGTTAAAAAAGTCTCATGTCAATAAAAACACAATGAAAAATCATAATATATTCACACTTCAGACTGAACATACTTTGACCAGACTATATTACCCATGTCTCCTTTCAGAGAAGTAAAAAACTTGAATGAGAATACAGAAATAAGGGAGAAAGCTTGAAGAAATATCCAAACAATTTCAAACACTTCTTGTGTTCTTCAAATACCTGTCTGGTTCACAGCAGTTTCCAAGTGGCAGTTTCAAGAGACACTCAGTTCACTCTGCTGTTAAAAGTCCTCTGCCAGAATTTCCAACAGTGCTTGGAGAACCTGGGTAGAAGTAGAATGTAAGCAAAGAGCTACTACTGGATCCCAATTTAATTCACTATAGGAGGTATCAGGTAATCAATTTTCCTGGTGACCAATTATATTAAATGATACATACGAGGTCTTAAAATAGAGTTGACTAGGTTGCCCATTGGTTCTGAGATCTGGTGTTCTACATAATATTCATTATGATTACCAGTTAGTTCTAGTAGAGGATAAGAATGGGAAGAATTCATGGAGAAACATCGTAAATATAACCCTATAACCCTGCCTGTGCACTGCAGACTCTCCCCAGTCACCACCTCTTTACTTCAGGTTTCTAAAATGAAGTATTCACATTCAAGTGATATTTGACTAAAAGATGCAGACTTCTCAGATTACTGTACTTCATATCCTGTAAAAGGTAATAAAACATTTTTACTTGCTGTACTTGCCACAAAATGGGGCACTGCTATAGGGGTCTGCTATTGGGACAGCTTGAACCAAGACTTAAAGGGAACAAGACCAAATTTTCAAGATCTGTACTAGTACAAACCACACACAAAAGCCTGAATAAAAGCTGCGCTGTTAAGAAATCATTTAGCAACACATTTTCCATTACCACTGCATGCAACATGATGAAAAGTTCTGAAGGCCTTAAGAAATTTGACCTCTTTTTGTAATGAAGTTATAAATCTAGAGAACCTTAACCATATTTTCCTCTGCACATCCTACTAGCCCTGATGGGATAAAAATCTTCTAGCCCTACCTTTTTCTCATATTCTTTCCCCTTTGTGCCTTGCAAGTTTCACATTCTGTTATTGCCCGCTGACAGGAACAGAACAAATACTTAAGTTCAGAAAATGCAGCTATCTTGTCGGATTACATCACATACAGCTTGCTAAAAATATATAATCCCTGAACTGTGAAAGCTTCATTCAGTTATATTGTTTTTGACTCGCTGAATCATGTTGCTGTCCCCTGAATACAGCTGTAATTGGTGCTGGCTGCAGTGACACCTGCTTGCAAGGGCAGGGAGATGCTAACATCAAACTCTGGTTCATTAGTGAACACAGTGGGCAGGCTCCTAACACTTCCTACTACAGCTTTTGATAGGTCTTCTATGTCAGCAAGCACAGGGAACACAGGAGAGAGGGAAAAACTGGAGGGAATGTAACCTGCTCCCCTTCTCCAGTCTAATAATTTGCTGTTTAAAAGATACAGTTTGTGAAAGATTCTCACAGCTGAGTCTCAGCGTTTTAGCATCAACTTGAACAAAGGAAGCTCCATCACAAAATTTCACCCATAAGGGCATCAGTGTAAAGAATACGCCAGAAGTGCCAGGAGTTGTCAAATCAACCCCCTCTAAAAGTGTGTGCTGCCCTCAGCCTCTGAGGTCAGCTCCCTCCTGATTCTGATCAAGGTACTTGCTGAAAATTACGCTGCTTTACTACTGCTTTAAAGGGAAAAGAAGTTCAACTTGCCTGAACTCCAGAACTGGCCCATCCAAGTGTGGATACTCTCTCCCTTCATGAACAGTTACCAGCTACAGCCAATTAAAAATTTGTTTTGAATGCTCATTAAAAATGAGGCTGTTTCAAAACCTGTATTTTAAGTCAATGTAACTGTTGACACACCCCTGTCTTCTTCCCAGAAAGTTAAAGTTATTGCTTGCAAAGAAAAAACAAAAATAAGTGACAAAACAAGCATGACAAATGGTTAAAAGTGCCAATTTTGGACTTCTTTAAAAGTGCAGCCTGGGAATTATATGAACAATTTTTCTTCCTCTCTCCCTTTTAATTAAAATGTGTGTGGGGAAGTCATGTGAAAAAACTTTACAGCTGAAGTCCTGATGCCACAAAGTCCACATCAAAGCCTTCCAGCTTGGAGAGGAACAGTTCACCCTGCAAGTTCAACAACCAGTTCCCTACAGCATACAGCACAGGCCCAGCTAATAATCAAGTCCACAGGACTCAAAAGTGGTTTCCCCCACTGGGGCAGAAAGCAATCAAATTCCACCTGACTCCGTTAACAAGAAGGCTTTAAGACCTAGAGGCAAGACTTACAGCTCCAGCAAAAGTACAGAGAATCTAGGCTCCTGTCTTGGTTCATAAGGTAAAAGGTTTACTTTTGTTGTGTGGTAGAGTGGCTTTGTAAAAGCTGTCATCTGCTAAGCACAGAGACAGAAATCAGTGCCATGCCTGTGATTCTTGAAACAATTCACTTTTGTGGACACACACATACATGTGGCATTAAGCTATTTACATCCAGGCTAGACTAGGAAGCCAAATCAGAAGATGAGAATTTACAGGTCATCTTCAAACAAGTAGTACTGAAGAGCAGCATTCCCTATTTCCATTTATCTCCATAAGTGATCCTCTAGGGGAGTTCAGTAAAGATTTTCTGTGAAGAAAACAGTGTCTAAACTCTAGAAAGATTGTTACCTCAATTTACAGCTGAGTAAGTTCAAATATTCATAAACCAATAGAGCCACCAGACCTACTTTCTGCCAATCTCTTTATCTCAAAATGTAATAGATTTCTTGTAAGCAAAACTTTACTTCCAGTAAAATTGTCACAGCATCTCAGTGAACACAAAGAGTATCTATAGCTTAGGTTAACATGTTCAATCAACACTTCAGAGTTTACCCAAAAAGCCAATTGTATTAGGCACACTTAGGAAAAAACAAAAAAAAATCAAATCAAACCAAACAAAAATAACACTCTCCCCCACGATATTTTTTGTCAGGGAGAAGGAATTGACTTCAGCCTCCTGTTTTCCTTAGAGAAGAGCTTCTCAGCAAGCTGCATGTCTGCAGATCAGGAAGGCTTTCAAAGTCCACTTGTAGAAAACGAAGACACATACGAAAAAAATGACAGATAATCCAATTAATAAGTGGGTTTGAGCTGTTAAAAGAAAGGACACGACAATTAAACACTTGAGAATTTGGCAGCAGTTACGGATTTGGGCAGGCTGAAATACAAGTTTCTGAAAGTGCAACTTCATGCACTTCTGAAATATCATTTTTGTGAGAAAGTGCTAGACTCTCAGCAGGACACCCAGAGCCAGCAGGTGCCCAGTAGAGAGCAGCTGGTTTGCCACAGCATCCACTTGCCCCTCAGACCAAGTCTGACCTTTTATATGGCTTTACTCACCTGAACTTGTAGCTCTGTTTTTTTAGAACTTAAGAAAATATTCCAGCTTCATGTTATGCACGTATTTTCTCATAAGGAACCTGCAAGATACTTCTCTTCTTTTGTAGTCAGTTTTTCAGCTTTTTCTGATTTTAAGTCATGCAGCTGAACTACGTCTAAAGACAAGTAGGTTCAACTTTCTTAGCTATCTTCTATTAACTCTGTAGAAGTAGCTTGCACCAACAACACAGAATCACTGCAGAAAACCTCTTGACTCAATGTCTGAAGTTTGCTCTTTGGCATGAAGAGACTCCTCCATGTTGTAAGGCTCTAGATTGAGAATGACTGAGCAAGGACACAGTCTGGATCTCCCATACACTCAAGTTCTCAGCTTGCTGGATTTTATCCTGTACCACACCGCTTCCACAAAGCAGCTTCCTCCTCCCCTCCAGCATCACACCCACATACCCATTCACTGCCAATTGTTTTATTCAGTTTATGTTAAACCAGGCAGCAGTTTCCCCTCCTAAAACTAACCACAGCTTTATTTAGAAGAGAAGCAGTACTACTATAATCACATACAACAGCAAAACTATCATAAGATCTGTCTCAAAATACAGATGAAGCTCTCCTTAAATAAACATCAACTATTTTAATTTCTTGTGACTCTGTGATCTTTTAGGTAGTATAGCAAAACATGCATCAATTTGAAAGGTTAACAGTTGCTGGAGGCTGAAAGAAATCAAGAGTAAGCCTTAAAAGTCACCTCTTTATCTGAAGCTCACTGTTTGCTTTGTTTGTTTGTTTTATATTAAATCATCATATTTTCAGAGTGAGATATAAACCAAATATTTGTTCTGAAATCTAATGAATCTCCTGGTATATAGCAGACACTTTTAGAAGAGCTATATTCCAATTACAAAGAAAGAATATCTGCTGAGGAGAAAAAACATGGGAACCACAAATATAAGCAGGCTGAATATAGAACTTTGTTTATCTGGATCATTAGATTACCAAAAACCCCCAAAGTCCAGTAATTTATTTTTGAGTTTAGTTGTTATGATTTCAAGGTATGTTCTTCTGAATGCCACCATCATGCTGTTGATTTCAGGTTGTAACTTTTCCTTCCAGTAGTATCCTGGGTTGTCACCTACCTCTCACTCACCTCAAAAACCTGCATGTATTTATCGGCGAGAGTCAATAGGCTTGAGCCTTATGTCACCAGAAGAGTTTTGCCTCTGTATATTCCTTTCTTTATTTTGCTGAAGCAAATGTTAGTGCTTCTGTATCTTGAACACCAATGTGCGATAACTAGAATTAGAAAAGGGAAGAATAGCTGATACACATTATGAAATGCCCCTTGAGCTCCTGGAGCAAGCTGGCAGCAAGCCAGCGGTATGCAAAGACAGACAAGAGCACTCTGGGCTGCATGAACACAAGCAGAGCTGATAAGCAGATTGAAGGAAGAGATTATCTTCCTCTACTCAGCACTCTGGGCCATATTTAGACACTGTCTAGTTTTCGGCTCCAGTAATACACAAAAGACACCAAAAATCTGAAAACAATTAAACAGAGGCCACTGAGATGATGGGGAAGCAGGTGGGGGAGATAGCTTTGTTCAGCCCCAGGCAGAGACAGCTTTGGAGGAACGTAACACCACCTCCAGTGCCTGTGGGGATATCATTGAGAAGTCTTGGACTCTTCACAGCAGTGCAGGGCAGGAAGGTGAGAAACAACAGGCAGAAATTTAAACACGAAGGTTTAGCTGGGATACAAAGCAAAATGTTTTCCTGAATAGGACAGTCAGGCAGTGGCACAAGTTCCTCACAGAGACTGTGCAGTCTCTAGTCTTTTTTTTTCTTTTCTTTTCTTTTTTTTAAAATTTTTTTTTATTTGAGGTTTCAAGCTCCAACTGAACAAAGCCCTGAGAAACCTGACCTCAGAGCTGACACTTCTGTGACAGGAGATACTCCAAGTTCCCTTCCAGCCTTTGATTCTCTGCGCCCCCTAAAGTCACTCTCATGGGGAGAACTGAGACTGTAAACTGAGTTATATGGAGGTACTCCTGGGACTATAGTGCTATAGAGATACAACAGACAGGTCACCCAAGTCCCTGCTTTTTTATCAGTTTAAGGCCTACCAATTTCTTACTAAATTCCTATATACTTTGCAGTGTTTCCCAAGAAACAAGCTTAGCTTTAGGATGAAACAAAATCCTTCCCTCTATTTAATTTCTCTCCACCATTCCCACTCAAAAGCCTCCACCATGCAATTTGACAATAAACAAATCATTATAAAGGTTGTACAGCTCAAGAATGAGAGTCTGCAAGAGTTCTGCCAGTATTAATGTCACACAAACCCACCCCAAATACAAATAAAACCACAACTCTAGGATTCCACTTTGGTAAGCCATTCTAATTCTCCGCAAGTATTTTTTATCAGGCTATCCATGGAATAGACAGACACACACCTATCTGCATCTTCCAGCTTCATGCATTCATGTCCAAAGGTGCATGAAAGTCACTTCAAGAGTATTAAAATACCTAGTCAAAACAGAGGAACTTTGACCATCTCACTTGCAGCATAGTCATTTATAGGTCTTTGAATGTTACATCAAGAACACTGCTCAGACTTCTCCAAATCAAAACACATCCTGGGAAGTGGGTCTATTGTTGAAAAGGCTATCAAGAACAGGTCACCTCAAACTGCAGTTCCATGGAGTTCATAAGTGCTTTGTGTTGGCTCAGAAGTGTCTTTGCCTGACACCAATGGATGCAGCTACTGGCAGGACTCACCTCAACGATCAACAGCGGATGCATGCTTTGTGTGAGCTGAGTTTCTCCTCTCAGTACAGAAGGGTATTTTCATTTCCATGTGCCTAAGATGAGGCTGTATTCAATGTCAAACATTCTTCAGAAGAAAGTCTTGGTACAGAATGTTACACTTGATTGATGATATTAATAAGCAAGACTTGACTTCAGTTGCATTGCCATAGATAACAAATTTTTCCCCTCCTGATGTCCATTACAGGTTGACATTTTTTATTTCTGTGTTTCACTAGGAGAGTGAGGGAAAAGCTAGATGTGAAGTAAAACTTAAGGAATTTTAGTCCTGTGAGCATGAGCACATACAACACAATTAAGCAATAAAAAGAGTCCTGATTAAAAGCTTAAAAGCAGACTTGGGAGTTGAGAGAGCACAAAACTACCACTTCTCTCAAGCTACAGAAAAGTGCTTTGAAAGTCTCCAATTTTGTAGTTCTAACTTAGCACCGAGTGGTAAACAGCGTCACCGATATATGACAAGGAAGGATCAAGAGGGTCTTACAATACCTATAAGAGACACACAGGATTGTATTTGGGTTCAAGAAAACTTACCAAGTCTCACATGGAAAGTTACTGTTAACACCACCCAATTCAGCCTACACACTGCAATTCCTCTGCAGATTTTTGCTCAGTGATAACCTATAATTTGATGAAGATAACATCAACCCAAAACTCAGCATTGTAGAAGCATCTCCACCTTTCATTGCTGATCTCTGCCCATTAAAAGAAAAAAGCTATGGCTCTCTACCTGATTGCTCAAAGCAAACTATATCCCAGAAATTCAACAAAGGAGATGTTCAGTCATACAGACACGCTCTGCATGCAGAACTGTGGCAATACTGTGTTCTAATTACCAATTTCTAATTCTAATACCAATTTCTATTATCTCTGCTCTATTATAATATTGAAAGATGTGGAGGACAAAGCTATATCAAGTCACTTCAGGTCACCAGTGAAGACTTCGTTTGGTACATTCTGTTTCTACTAATAAATCCAAAGTTAAAAAACAGAGGAAGTTTTCCATACCCTAGCATACTGTAACTTCTAGAAATGTAATCAGATGCCTGAATTCAATAGAATTAAAGTATCCAAGTGTTGTCTCTGTCTGTGGTGTTTCAATCCTTAACAAGCTCACCTTACACATTGAGGAAAGTGTATTTTAGTCAGAAGAGAACTGAGTAGATGACAAATCAGTTAAAAATGAAGTGTCATGCTTGAAAATGGCCTTCAACCCACAGCAACTTCCTTTGCCCCACTCCTTCATACATTATAAAAAGGCATCATTTTGAGTCATTTCTCATGAACTTTCACTTGACCACTGTGTTCACCCAGGAGAACTGCAGCATCATCTGAGTGGATCATATGTGCTTACGTGGTTTGCTGTGCAATGTTTCTGGCCCACTTGCTGTGTTTCCAGACACACTGTACAACAGCTTGAACTGCAAGGAAGTCTGCTCTAAATAAAACATCACACTTCATAGCAACATTTCAAGTTGAGAATAAATCCTACAAGACTAGATGCACAAAATCCAAAGATGGTGCCCGGTTAGCTCCCAGGCTAATTACTGTAGAAGCTTAATGAAAAAAAACCCCAAATTACTATTTCCAACAGTGAATGACTGATGTGCTTTTGCCTTCCCTTCTTGGTTTCCTCCTCATTGCCTGGAGATGAGTGGATGGTACAAATTAAAAGGTAAAGAGGATGTATTTCCTTGCCCCCCAAATTAACTGAAGTCTAGATTTGCTTTAGAGCCTCACCAATTCCTGACAGAAGTAGTTTGTGGGGAAGGAACATCATCCTATCAATGGGTCCCATATAGATCTGCAATGTCAACAGAATTACACCAGAGATGCTTTCACTATCCTTTCCACTGCCTTTCCAACTACTACCATATTTGCCTGGACCAAGCAGAGTGAACTCAGCCATCAGATTAATACAACCTCACACCAAGCAACAGCCTGAAAGCATGTAAAACTAAAGACTTTGAAACAGACTCCCCATCACCCCCCAGAAAATGAAGTTAAGACAAGGACACCAGAGGTTCAGGACAAAGGCCAAACTCAGCTTTCACAATAAAGGAGCATAAAGCAATGTATTTAACCAGGAACCCAATGAAGATCAGATAGAATTCATACTGATCTAACAGAAAATTGCTCCATGTGGTGCCATTTTCTCACCATTGCACCAAATTACTTTGGCATGGGAGTGACAACTTTTCCATAGAGCTCTGAGAGACAGAAATGCAAGAGTAGGGCAAGTGGGGTACATGAGAGTTTCTGCATTTCCTTCTGTGTTTTTACAGACACACTGTTCCCTAAGACAAGATTCAAGAGTGATGATCTCCCATGCAGCAAGCCAGACACATGACATCATGAAGCACCACATTTGTGAAACCACAAGCATCCCATAGCAAGTGTTATGCAACAGCTGTTACCTGCCTGGAGTCCTGCAGTCTGCGGAGGGACTGCAATAAATGGGCAACATACTTAATCAGTGGACAAGAGGACCTAAAATCCCAGTTTTTTTGCAAACTTCATGGCCTACTATTTTGTCTCCTGTTCGCTGCTCAGTGAGATGTTCTGCATCCCAGGAGGCAGGAAATCAGGACAACTCCAAGTACATGACCTTGCTGGAAGCTCTGGCTCTGCATTTGCTGCCTAGGAAGGACACGTGCAGGGTAGGTTGCTCTGGTTTTACCAATACCTGGGGTGAGGAGAAGTGGAACAAATAATCTATTTTATTAGGGAAAACAGAAAAATTTATTAAGTTTCTCCAATACATATTGCAAACTTCATGCTTTGGTTGAAAAAGGTTTAAGCCCCTCTTTAAAGAAAAGTTTTGAATGGCAAAATGTTAAAAAAACCCACATCACTTCAGGGCATCTTCCCAAATCTGTTGCCCAAACTGGCCTATGTACCAGCAGCTACCAGCTGGCTCTTAAACATGGGAGACTCATAAGTATTTTACCAAATTTTAGTTTCTATTGACAAGGGTTGTGAACAACTGTAAAAGTGACTGCATTAAGACTCATTTCACCATTCTGTAGCTTAAGATAACTCCAAGTAGCATCAAAATCAAGTACTGCTTCTATAAGCAGGGGAGAAAGGAAGCTATGATACAGTTTAGTGACAGAGACATTGATAGAAAGGAGGGATATAGCAACATAGCCACCACTCTAACATGACAAAGTAAGAGAAAAAGGTGATGAAGGTCGGCAAAAGGTAAAGGTGGAAAGAACAGTCTGAAGGTCAATGAAGTTGTAGTAGCTGGTGAGCAAGACCTGTGAAGCACACTTCGAAGCGTGGCACAGGGACCACTCCTATGTGGTAATTGCATAAAATGTACTTTGTCAATCAAGTAGGAAAAAAGGGAGTGACAAAGGAAGTGCAAGGTGCTGTGGTGCTCTCTTTCCCTCTGTCACTCCCTGCTTGGTCCTACCAGATATTTACTTTCTCTTAGGCACCCAGTCTCAAGCAGAAAAGGATGCTTGCAAAGATCTGATAGCAGAAAACTGGGAAGAGAGGAGAAAACAACATGGGAAGAAAAAAAAAAGAAGAGACATGAAGACCATACGAAACTCTTCCTGTAACAATATTATCAACAAAGTGGTGTGAAGAGGAATACAAACTAGGACAAGATGATTGACAGGATTGCCATAACACACTTATTCTTAATACAGTGCAAAACAAAGTCTTCCTCCTTCAGTGTCTCCTTCTACTTAGACAAGTGGGCATACTTTTTTTTTGAGTCCTACCCTTTACCTCATAAATGTAAAGGAATGGAAAAACTTGTAAAAGAAAATAAATAAAACAAGTTTCCAGAACACTTACAACAGATACACTCAAAATAGTTCATTGATGTGAACTGATCTCATCCTTGAGATAGTAATCTGTACAATATAGCACACGTTGGTAGGACAAATGAGGTTCAAAAAAGAATATGACTATCTCAGATCCTTGGAGATATTGTTATAGTCCTACATGAAAGAGCCGGGAGTAGATTGTGTGGTCTTTTCTTAATTTGAGCTCCTGGGATGTCCTGTTTGCCATACTGTCTTCTGGAAGCACCACCATTCCTTTCCTTTACCCACTCCTTTCCTCACACGGTTCAGCAAGAACTCCTCTTTTCCTCCTTCAACCCATCTGTTCTCCTCAGTCTGCTTTAACACTGACAGCATGAAGGCCTAGCAAGCCCAGAATTAACAAACCCCACATTGATCTGAGTGTTTCAGAGGTGCAACCTGTTTGATGGCACACATCCAAGTCAATGTTGATATGGATATGGCTTTGTGAAAGCAGAGTGGGAGAGGGAATAAGAGACTTGCTCTTATAACTGCCTACCAGAGCTATGGAGGAGGACTACAGTTTCCATGACCACAGGACAGATTTGTACTAAGGGGCCCAATTCATATCACCTGCACACCCATGTGATTGTGCAAGTATTATCAGTGTAGTAACAAGTCATTGCTATACCATGGACAAATCTCAATACCAAAGTCATCCTGGAAGACAGTAAAAGGTAGGGATTTATTTTTATTTTTCAAATATATAAATAAGACTCCTGAAAACAGAAAGAAGGAAAAAATATCGATGGAAAACTTCTGTTTGTTATCAGTGCAATCTGTAATTAGCCACAGAAGCACTTGCTCAGTATGCTGACCCCAACAGTACCACAGTTTTGTGGTCCTAGGAAACTTATTAGTTCACTTGTGGCAGACACAGACATACAATGTGGGTGTACATGGCAGATGGTCAATATATGCTGAGGAATAACTCCTATGTTTATGAAACTGACAGCCAATTGTACACAGTCCTAAAAAAGCCTTCTTTACAGAAACTGTCTTTCCTTCTTATGCACCATCAGAAGACATCAGTTAACTGTGACTGAGTTAGCAGGATGATACAGAGTGCTGTGGAGACAAGACTTTGTATAATTAATTTTTTGGGTTTGGTCCTATCCCCTAGTCTCTCTAAGTATCCTTCCCTGGAAAAGCAAAATACATAGCTACTACAGAAGGTACAGCTACATCAGTGCAGAGTGCAGACTAACAGAAGTGCCTCTGCCAAGAAAAAAACTGCTGCCAAGGTTTTGAAATTGAAACTACATAGGCTGGGGAAAGGCTGTTTGTTTTTAAACAAAACATCCTATACAGATGACGGAGTAGCTCCAGTCTGGTCCCTTGGACTAAATGCTGGGTTGCAGCTGAAGTGCTCCCAAAACAGTTCCTCCTATTTATTCTCAGGTGCTTCAAGACTATCAACAAAGCGAGGTGAAGAACAAAAAGGCAGGGAAATGGCTGTGAAGTAATTCTAGGTACAGTATTACCAGAGAGGGGAGAGGTCACAGGTACGCATGCTTTCCTATAGATACAAACAGGAGGAACACAGTATGTTGCACCTCCTAAATCTGCTCTAACAAGTTGCAATTTCACCTGCTTAAACTGTCAAATGTTTTCAATTCCAGTCTTTGCACCTTCTGTATTTCTCCTATTCCCCAGGTTCCTTTTTATGTCTGACTGTTTCTGCCTGAACCAGGATGGAGTAGTGCTCAGCTTGAGGATCTGCAGACAGATTACTTGTTAAAAACACCATGCCCAGTTGCTTAGTTTCATTCATATATATTCACTCAGATTTAGTAGGTATTATACCTACTGCAAGTGCTAGAAACTATTTTTTAAAGAGCCTCTCAGCTGTAATAGAAAGCTGAGAAGTGTTGCCTCATATTTTTCAGGGAAGTGGGACACAGCACCCCAGAAAAAAACTGTTTGAAGATAGCAAAGCTGGTGTGGGGCTCTTCATGGATTTTATACTAAAGTGGACAAGAACTGCTCACTCAATTACAGCTGAGAGGTACTTTAAAGAAACCAATGTCTTTCACACAAGGCTCAATAATTTAATGGGAATACTCCCAAAGTGGAAGTCCTGGTCTAGTTTCAGTGGGAGAGTTCAAGTCAGTTATAGCAAGTGTGCCCTGAGACCTGAACCACCACAAGGCAACTGGAGGTCTTCAGGGTATGTGTCAGACACTCAAGCTGGATGCAAGCTAAATGACGAGAGTAAACATACCCATAGTTTGTCTCAAGGCAAAGTCGAACAGGTCAGTTTGCCACCAAAATGTTTGCTTTGCCTTGAAAAGGGGTGCTGATGCAGCCCTACATATTCTAAGAAGTGACTCAGGAAGCTGCTCCTGCAGCCTCTGCCGGGAGACTTCCCTTTCCACTGCCTGGCAGGAACAAGCAGCGTTTCCACCTCCGCCTCAGGCTTGGCAAATCCTGCATTACAGCACTGCTCAGCACTCGAGCACAGTTATGTGGCTGAGGTTATATTATGTTAGATGGATGCTGAGGATGTTCAGCCTGAACCATAGGCAGAGTCTTGCACTACCATAAACATTCTTCACATCTCTTTCCATCAGGCTCATTTTTCATTTTGTTTTTGTCTGCTTTATCCTTCTTTCCTGATTGGTATCTCACCACCTGGCTTCCTTCTCAGTATTCCAGTAAACCCTGCTCTGGAGTTTACTCTTCATGCCTTCTTCCCAAAGCTTGCATTCAAGGAGAGTAACATATTTCATGCAGTCCTTTGCCCTGCATTACCAAGCAAAAGGATTTCAAAGGAATGTTGAATAAAAGAAGTTTTTCAATCAAGAGGGCTGAGCAGATGTTCATAAAAAACAAAACAAAACAAAGTAGTCTCATGAGCCAAAGGGCATTAAATACAACAAGATTTGATCTCCAGGCAACACAAGTTTGTTCTTCTTGCAATTTTCTATTAACACTTCAAAAGTGGAAATATAAAAGCTTGCCTGGCTCTGTATCGTTCCTATGACCTGACTGTAGAACTGAACAGAGTTTCTGTTTAAACTGGTTTATAGCTGATTGCAGTTTAACTGCAAGTACAAGTTCTCTGCACAGCTTTAAAATACAAGATTATTTAAGTACTAGCAGCAGTCTGGAGCTCTACATACACTAGCACTTGTGCAACAGCATTGTCACTGCTTCCATCACTGCAGCCAGCAGCAAGTCTGTTTGTGCAAGTAAGATGATAGATAACAAAATAGTCACTTAGCACAACACAGCCCTGAAGTTTCCCCGCTTAAGTATAGTTTAGCTCTTGGGGCTGTAATTCCCTGTCAAGAGCGACAGAAGGATGTTTGATCACAGGAAATTCTTGGGTTCACGTGCATCAGTGCAGCTAATATGATGCTACCCCATGGTTAATAAAGCCCTGTCTATGTATCAGGGAACCAGCAGGAAAGTTAGCAAATGCATTCTGGTGCGCATTTTTCCATTGTTTGGTGCTTTCCTGGAATTATTTTCTCTGCATTTTCTGTTTAAAGTGATACATCTAGCATCTGAGGTTGTCACATGATTTCAGTCCTGAAAATCATAGGCTTCCTATCTCTGAGCTTCTATTAGCCTTCTTGATAAGTCAATTGCTACAGCAATGTAGTTTTGCATTAGTTTTAGTTGAAATACTGTTTAAAATGATATGCAAATTATGAGAATTGCACAAGTCAAAAGACATTTCTAGACTCCACCAGTTTGGTTTGGCAGCGCAGTGGTTCACAGTCTTTAAGGCAGTCAGAGAAAAACAGGCTCTCCTAAGAATCAGTCTCATCTGAACTTGCACTTTGATAAACAGACATAAGTATGCAACACCTACGAAATTATTACACATAATGAGTCTTCTCCTGTTCTGTTCTTGGGGAGACAGATGTTCTTATCACAAGCACACTCAACTGATTCAACTATTCATGATCTACCAGTACAAAATAACGTTCTTTAAAAATGTACAATGAAATGTTTGAATCTGAAGCCAATCATTAAGCTTGCAGTAGTGCATAGAGATGATGCAGGATTTTAGCGATGCTATTTATTCTATTTCATTTTAAGATAAATCAGAATATTGGGGGATAGGGTGGGGGGGCAACAGGAAGCAGAAAAGAATGAAAACCTAAAGTATGCAAGACACAAAATAAATTTATTTCAGTTTCTAAAATGGCTCCTTTGTTTCAAAAGCCTTTGTCACAAAAAACCCAGCTTGTTGTGATCTGACTGTTGAGTTGATTGAATTGGGACAAAGGTGTTGTTCTTTCCCCTCCTGCGTCGTTTCCCCCTGTCCCCCGCCGCCGCCCCCATTCTGACATACACTTTCGCTATTCTCTTTAAGCCATTTTAAAGGAAATTGTAAGAAAAGCAGAAATGGTAAGGACAAAGAGAAACATCAAAGACTACCGACATCAATCCTGGAGTAAACTCGGAAGCAAGTGTAACTTCAACACACAATGACCATGCGGGGGAATGAAGGGGAGGCAGGGAAGAAGACAGTGCCACGGAAAAAAAAAGTCATCATTATCATGTGCACACGTTGGCGTGCCCAAGCTGCACAGACCCCAAGGCAGGTGCGGCGGGG
>VWZD01007158.1:282005-353595 GCA_013396695.1 Sakesphorus luctuosus
GCGGGGCCGCGCAGGGCGCGCTGCGGGGCAGGGCAGGGCAGGGCGCGGAGCCCACTGCGGAGCCGCAGAGCTGTGCGCCTGGCGGCCGCCCAGCGCCGCCCTCCTCCTGCCCAAAGGATGGGGCCGCTAAAAAAGAATTTGAATTAGATTTTTTTAAAAATCATCTTTAAAAACCCCAAATGCGCAAACCACTCAGCGTCTCCAAATTTCCTCACGCCGCAAGGTCTCCGCACGAAGCGTCCCGCATTCAAAAGGGCGAAACTTGGCTCCCACCGCCGGGCGGGGAAGCGGAGTGCCGGGGGGGAGCGGCGCAGGAGACTGCGATGCGATGCCCGGAGCCGCCTCCCGTCGCTAAGCGACCCGCGGGGCCGCCGGCGGGGCCCGCCGCCGCCGCGCACTCACCGCTCCGCGCCGCTACATCCCCGCGGAGCAGCGCAGCGCAGCTGCCGTCCCGAGCCGTCCTTCCTTGCCGGGAGGTACACGGAGCTGCCGCCGCCGCCGCGATCTGGGTCACCCGGCGCGGCGCCCGGCGAAGGTGAGGAGGAGGAGGCGGAGGAAGGCGGGTGGCGGTGCCGCCTACCGGCGAGCGCGGGGGGAGGCTGCGGCGGGGCCCGAGCCCGCCCCGCAGGGAGGGGAAGGGGACGGGGACCGGTGGCGAGAGGTGCACAGGGAGCGCCCGTGGGCGTGTTGGCTCCCTGCGCGCCGCCTGCCTATCGGTACCTGGCCCCCGGCGCAGGATGCACCTCTCATCCCTGGACTTGGAGACCTTCGCCCCGCGTTCTCCCCATTCTTGCCGAGGAAAGGCGATACCTGTCTGCGCTTCAGGGGAATCCAGCCACAGTAGTACAGTTAAGGTCCTGTAAGCAAGTGGAGAACATGTATGTCCGAGTTGTTAAGGTCCCGGCTAGCTAGGGTAGTATCCAGCGAGTCAGCATCCTGCCTCCATATGCCACCCCACCGAACTGTCAAGGAGATCAGCGTCTTTTCTTCCCCGGCAGTATATCCTGAAGGCTTTTGCTCTTCCAAGTTTAATGTCTGCTAACCAGGATATCAGGCATGACAGTCTATTTATATGTTTCCCCCCTCCAAGAGAATAATGAATATTGTCTGAAGCATCCACAGCATCATTTAAAGTTGTCCAGTGCTGTAACTACTGCCAGTAGGCAAATTGTGTTTTGTTCATCCTTACTGCTGTGTGCATCTGTCCAGATGTTCCTTTGAAGCTGTACGCAGGCTGTCAGGCCACATTGGCAGCCCAGCATTGTGCAATAGTCTCAGGTTTTCAGAAGTCCTTTGAAAATGCTAATTAACCTACTTTTCAAAGTGTTTTCTTTGCCTAACTTGAAATAACTTTCTGCATGCCTATTACAGGGACATGGCTTAATTTCTTCTGAATCTCTGTTTTCAGTCATTTTGATGCCATAATCAACTGTCACGTTCAAGAAGCATGGTGAAAACACTAGGGTCATTGAGTTAAACATTTAATGACTAGGAAATGCTGTTCATGTCTTAGGGCAAAGCAGAATGAGAGTTAATTCTCCTCCTAGCTAGAGCTATGTAGTCCCTCTCCCTCTTGTCATCAGCATGCCTGATGCACCTGGCTGACAGATGCTGTGATCTGCAGAACTGATGGAATGGCAGGGAAGGAGGAGGTCCCACCAGCCTCCACTACAGCCATGTGGTCCGTGAGCAAACAAGGTCTGATGCCCAAAGGAACAACTAAACGATCGGTATCAGACTACAGCTTCACTGCCTCAGCTCTTGTTTGCATCATGTTTTGCACATTGAAGTAATCTTTCAAGCTTAATTCCATGCATCAATGCAACTAGAAGAGTAGTTTTTCCTCCTGTCTCCTGCATTACAGCAGTGTTTTTAATTACTGTTTCACAATGATTTCTATCCTCAACACATTCTTGCTCTCAGGCCCTGTGCCTGTCAGAAACTTTTCTACCACTGGGTCAGAGGAGCCACTGCGGGTCCTTAGATCTCTGAACAGAGTAAATCCGGTGTTGGGAACTTTTCAGGGGCTTCAGAAGCAGAGTACAGTTACACTTCCCAAAACAAATTTAGTAACAGAGATTTGTAAGACCATTCATAATTATGCAAGATGAATCATGAGCATTAAAAGCCAGATCCTTTCTACAGAAGTAGCCTTACCTTTCCAGGTGACATGCTCTTGTTCACAAATATTAAGGAATTCAAAATGTAAGCTGGAAAGACTTATTGACTTATTTCCTTACTGTTACAGCAAATTTAAGGGATCAGACCAACAGGTTTGGAGTTTCCACATGGCCTTCTGCCCATTTTCTGGAGTCAAGTAGTGGTACCTAGATGAACTGTAGTTATGCAGTACCATTTCACGCTTGACTGGATTTTTTTGAGACTCTTGTTACCAAATTTCACTTTGATGTACCCATTCACTCAGTATCTTGGGATGGAAGCTACCCAGGTTACTATGACTCCTACATTCACCATTGTTGTTCTCATGGAAAGTTGAGGCAGACCAGCATTTTATAGAAAGCCCCCTCTCTCGGGATTATAAGCAGTTATAGAATATTTTACTATGCTGTACTTTCCTTTCAACAGCATAATTATTCTTAATTTATGGCAAATGAGAGAAACTGTGCATAACAGCAGAAATGTAGCTTGTTCTTAGAAGTGGCAGTAAAAACCACATTAGAAAAAATAGATGTAGGACTCCACTAGTTGAGCAATGTCACACTTTTCCAGCAATAGCTCATACAGCCTGCTGTGCTTAATAAAACCCAGCAAGGTCACCTGCATGATTAATTTAGCATTAGAAAGAAGGTGACAGAGGCAGCAAAAAAAAACAGATAGCAACATACCTGGCTCAGATATTGGTGAAAAATCAAAAACTCAAGTCCCTCATTATTTTGGATAGAGGCTCTTGCTGTTACAAAATTTACTGATAAAGACAAAATTGATAATGAGGACATGTGCTATGTCCTTGTCAAGAACCTATAGTTTTTTGACACTACGCAGCACTTTTCTCAGACAATGTGCCACCCAAGCATTGTTAAAGCACCATGATGAGTTACATTTTAGTTAATGTTTTTATAGTGTTATTTTATTTTCTTTTAAACAAGTAACATTTTTCATTTTGTGACAACACTGTGGTGGCAGAAATACTTTAGCTACTCTTGTATTCTTTTACTTAAAACTGAGAAGAGAATGAATGTATTTTATCTAACAATCCTAGTACTCCTGAAATAATCTTAAAAGTTGTAGTAAGAAAAGATAAAGAAGGAAGAAGAACAGCCCCCCCCTATTTACATAAAGAGCTGTCTTACCTCAGTTTTCAAAATCCATAGTGCAGATTAAAAATCTCTCTAGTTTTTACTCAGCATGAGACAGGCTGCTCTTATCATAAATGAAAAACTTCTCAGGCTGCTTTCAGTCTTCCTCACCTGCTTCTCTTGAGGGGATTTTTGTTAGCTGGGGGTTATCAGAGACCACCCCCTTGGCTTCAGTCTCATAGCATTTTTTCAGAGACCTGTGGATCAACAGAAAGTTTTTATTTTTTTATTTCTTAGTGTTTGATCTTCTGGCTCTGTTAACCCAAGTGTGATTTAAGGGGCCATAGTGTATTAGGAAACTGGTGACAGTGCTGTGTGTGTTTAGAAGAAAACTGCTGTAATGGAGGCATACTGCTAAGTTAGTGAGACTTGTGATATCAAAGGAACATTAGTGCATGAAGTACTGCAAGACCAGCTGCTGTTTTGACTGAGATGATCAAACATTTTTGCTTTTTGAGAAAATCTTTCCATTAGAAAGGTTATACCTTTCTCCTAGTACTCTTGCCTACCAGAGTAAGGCTTCTGTTTAAACAGTTATTTGCTGTCCGTAGGAAAAGGCATCTCAACTCTTGTCATTTGGAAATTCATACGTTTTTATGAAACCGTATGGGATCTTGGTGTTAGATCCCTATAAGAAATTACCAAACACTGGTATATGGTGAAATGGAGCCTTTCCAACGTCAGTAACAAACCGGTGACCAAAAAAGTACTGTCATTAGTGAGTCTGAGCTACAGCTCTCGTTCACAGAAGAATCAAGCTCAGATTACCTTTGGTGTAGGACATCACCAAACAAAATTCCAGATGTCTTCTGGAAGGTGTTATGTGGTCCAGGTGAGTGGGATGTTCAGGTGAAGGTGCAGATGGAAGACCATTTGTCCAAGTACAGTTTGTTACCATTTTGCACACATGGATCACACCCCTTGTAAGGACAAGCTGAGAGAGTTGGGTTTGCTTAGCTTAGAGAAGAGAAGGCTCTGGGAATACCTTAGAGCAGCCTCCCAGTACTTAAGAGGGGTCTACAGGAAAGATGGCTAGGACCTCTTTAGCAGGGAATGTAGTGATAGCATGAGGGGTAATAGTATTAAACTGAAAGAGGATAGATTTAGATTTGATATTAAGAAGAAATTCTTCACTGTGAGGCTGGTGAGACAGTGAAACAGGTTGTCCAGAGAAGATGTGGATTCCCCATTCCTGGAAGTGTTCAAGGCCAGGCTGGATGGGGCTGTGAGCAGCCTGGTTTAGTGACATTGTTCCTGCCCATAGCAGGGGGCTTGGAACTAAATGATCTTTTAAGGTCCCTTTAACCGAAATCATTCTGTGATTCTACATATTTGTGGTGTAACTTACTTGCTGAAAAAAAAAGAAGAAAACTTCAGTAAAAATCATTGCAGGGGATGAATCTTGGAGGCTGCCAGTGGGAGCAGAAATCGTGTGAGAGGTATACTAAATATAGTGTCTATAAATTGAATTCCAGCTGCTGGACTGTACTATGTATGCAGCTGGACAGGTGTTCCCAATACAGTTCTTACTACTGTGCCAGCATAGCCAAGAACTTTTCTATATCTACCTGGAACTTTATAATTTACTTCTAATAAATAAAAAATATAAAATATTTGGAAACAGGCTTTCTTGGGGGATCCATGAGAAAGAGTACTAAACATCTGTAGATTTTCTTATACGTAAGAATTATCACCCTTTTGGAGCCTTTCTTTAGAGGATACTCATGTGTTAGTATGAGTTAGCATTTCTGTTTTATATTTGATAGTGCACAACATAGATAGGAGCCATTTGGTTTTATTCTATATAATTGTATATACC
The DNA here is from genome assembly GCA_013396695.1 of Sakesphorus luctuosus. Lineage (NCBI taxonomy): Eukaryota > Metazoa > Chordata > Aves > Passeriformes > Thamnophilidae > Sakesphorus > Sakesphorus luctuosus. Next base: position 287,142 of record VWZD01007158.1, read on the forward strand.
TGCACTGGGATTTACTGTGTGGGATCTGGGGTTTGTAGTTAATTCTTCCCCATTCCAAGCAGTGGTCAGGTAGTGGGCAGGATGCTGAATTGTGTAATTCAGTAACATATTCCTCTCTCTGGTCTCTATGCACATTCAAGCAGGTAGTAATTCCATTTCTAGGACTGTGCTGTGTAATTGCCACGTGTAGGGGGACTTCCCCATACATCCTCACCCTCAAAATGCATTTCTACAGCTGAGCTGCAGAGCACTATGAAAGTGTTGTAAAGAACCATTCTGCTCTAGTGAAGAGAAGGATGAGTTGACAAAATATATTTCCAATCTCTAACTTCTATAATTCTGTTGCTTAAGAAATCTTGTTCCGCACATTAAAAACTATTTTATTGCTATGTCTGAGCATCTGTTTCAAATCTAGATTCTACTTTTAAATATTGAACAGCTGGTAATTCTCTGTGCCTAGCTTAGGACAAGCATCAAATACAGATTGTCCTGTGATGGCGAATTATATGGCCCTCATGCACTGATATTTTAGCAACTAGAGCAGTGTGCACACCAGCTTCATGATCATTTTTTAAACCAATCTCCTGGTTATTTTGTTCATTTACAGTCCCACACTTCACTTCACTTGTATTCCTTTGACTGAAGATGCCATAAATTTTAACATGGGAGGCACTAACAGAAGCATGTAGATGATGAAAACATGAGAGATGAAGTGTGTCAGCCTTACTCAAAGAGCCTTTAGAGAGATGACAGCTAAGTGAAGCAGCCAGTATGCTCATTTAGTTTACCCGTCTCTTGAACCAATGATTTTTGCTAGAAAGGACTCTGTCTACGTATGAGTTAATAGCATTTAATGTTGTAATATTTTAATTTAAATTGTTCTGATTGATATTTCTATACAGAAAGAGTAAAATAGAGTGATGTAGATATGAATTTCAAATACTGTATGCTAGTAATGCCTGCTTTTTTATCTTAATAAAAGTGAACAAACTCAAATATGCTGTAACTGTGTTCTAATCTTCACCAGGACATGTACTAACCATATTATGTCTGCATGAAAAAGAAAGATTGCATTTGTGAAAGAGAATTTTTTTAAAACCCTTTTGAACAAGTATAAAAAAAGTGATGTGATAATTTTTCTTGTATTCTTTTCACTTATCCTCTGCCATTAATCAGATCCGTACTCTGAATTCATGTGCTACATTTCATTCAAGGATTACAAAGTGTTTTACAAACAATGATTCATGAAGATTCACAGCCTTGGAGAGTTGGGTAAATATTTATGTAAATGTCATAGAGATTGTCAAATTGAATTACAGAGAAGTGGTGTTTGTAAAAAAAATCACTAAGTTTGGATTCATTTCTTTTTCTTTTTTTTCCTCCTCCTATTCAGTTGAAAAACCTACAACTTCTGTTTTTCAGATATGTCAAGTGTGAATATAGATCCAGAGAAGTAAAGGAAAACCAGATTAGAAGAGCAGCAAATGGGGTGACCCAATTCTCTGACCATGTTTTTGTGTAGAAAATTTTAACTTATGGTTGCATAGCCACTCTTCTAACAAAGAAGGTAAGCCTATTGCATGAGCAACAGCTAACAAAACCTCCTGAGATGATGCCTGAAAGGAACTGAAAGGATAGAGTTCCAGTTTAGGGAATACATTCACTATTCTCTCCAGTCTCACTGGAAGCACCAAGGATCTCACTTACAATAGAAATGTAATATTTAGTTCTCTGTATATAAACAATACTAGCTCTTTAAAAATTAACTTCACAGGTTGTGTCCAGACTTAAAAATGATTGATGAATTAGATAGAATTAGTGCCTGGTATTCCATTGTTGTCCTTATGGTACATTTGTGCCCTGAAGTTATAACTGTGAGAAACGATGGTTTCCAAGGACTGCCTGCCTAGTGTAGATATCAGGGAGAACCCCTGTGTAAGGTCACATTGCTTCCTGAATGCCTACCAAATCCCAATCACCTGTGACAGAACTGAATATGGCCAGGTTAGTGTAAGATTTTGACTGTAGGTCCAAAAGAGTGTAATATATTTAAAACAATAATTAAAAAACCCCCTGTATTTCCTATTTCTTTATGGAAAACATGCATAAAGAGCAGTAAGAGAATGTAAAGTACATTCAGACTTTGAAGCAGAGGTGATAATTCTCAGTCTTTGTGTCAGACAAAACAGAAATATTTTGTTTGAATCTTTCTAACAACATTGCTTTCAAGGTTAAACTAAACCATGTGTTCAGTGATTTGGAGTGTTTCTTTCAGTACTTCATATTACTTTTCTGACACAAGACTGGCACAGGATCTTCCCTAGACTTGCCTGAACTGCAAAGAGTCACATGGGCAGTGAAAGTAACAGTTCCTGTTCAGCAGAGAATTATCATCTGTTCTTCAAGAAAGGGAATATTTAAAACCCCAAGTCTCCAAGATTGTTTATGCCCAGAGAAAAATTAGACTATTAAAACTGAGGACATAACAATTTCCTGCAATGTATAGTTTTCTTAGCGTTGGTGCATGTGGGACTTTGAAGGCTGAAGACCATTCACTGAGAGGCTTTATTTGAGCAGAAAAAGCTGTCAGGAGCTTCACTGGCAACTTTTATCTGAACTTCATGGATATTATAATTTCCAGCAGTTGTGCCTAGGTAATTTAAATCTCCTAAATTCCTCCTTCATCAAATTAAGAAATTATCTGGTTTTTGACATCTGTGTCTACATGTTGCAGGAACCTCAAAAGAGCTGATGCTTTGCACTGGCAGTACTTAAAATGAAACGTCTTCAGACTTGCATCATGGACATCATAATTACAGTAATTTCTGTCTTATGCCTGAAAGTTTACAGGAATTTTCTGAGGAATCACCAGAAATGGATCAAAGATTTTCTATTGAAGCCTACAGATTATGCTCCTGGTTCTACTGTAATGTTAATGATCACTCAGCAACATAGACACACCTTTGCAGCGTGGCTGACAACAGAAGTTAAAGCTCTTCCTCCCTGCTTCCGGTAGACAGGCTTGCATTTCATTAATGCAATCTCATGGCACAGCAGAAGTGCTCAATTTACCTAACCTCTGTCTAAAATTCACTGATGGGTTGGGTTCTCTAGATGACAGGATCTGTAGCTGTCCCACTACAGAACTGGGATCTCCCTACTCAGAAAAAGTTGTGTTGTCACTCTAAAGAAACTTGTTCTACAAGAGAATCATACCTTCTAATAGTGGCAGTGAACCTGCCAATAATAATGCATTTGTGCCAGAAACACAGTGTTGCCAAATCTTACAATTTTATAATGAGATTTATGCTATTTAATGTATTTCTTAAAATTCCAGTATGCTGAGTCTTGAGGCTTCAGGAAAATTGAAGACTTTTTTAAAGGAAAGGGAAAAAAGAAGAGTACTCCACTCTTATGTTTGTGGAAGAAAGCTTGGAGGTATGAACAGATTGTAGCCTAAAGCTTGGAAATCAGAAAGCACACTGATTTTACTTAACATTTTAAGTCTCCTGAGAATACAAGACTTTTGTTCACTACTATTCAAAAACCCAACTGCTTTTACCAAGACCTAGATTTCTCATATCTCTTTTCAGTCTTATGCAATTGCTAAGAAATTTCTCAAAGTCGTTTTTTGGACTGTTTTTCCCTTTTAGAAAGGGAAATCTAGCATTGAACAGCACAAATACAGAATAAAAATGACATTCAGCACAGAGCCAGCCTTGCTATCTTCTTGCAAAATATAAGCCTTTGGCATTGCAGAGGTTTGTTATGGAGAGTTTTACTATTGCAAGCAGCAGCAGTAGCACATTTTGAAATGAGGTCAACACATATTTGTCAAAGTGTTTAATTCTTACATGAATGCTATCCTAAACCAAATCATCCTGTGTGTCATCATGTACTATAGTACTCCTCTACAGTACAAGTCACAGGTGATTTAGAGCTGGATTTTGTGCTAAGAGATTTCTTCTTATTTCTATAACAAACTGCTATCCTGAGATATGTCCTATTTGTCATGATTCTTAAACTGCAGTTTCTCATATCAAGAGATTTGATACAGCAAATCCTACTATCTTCTTGTGATTCTCTTTTAATTGGTTTTGGAAATTATGGAAATCCAGTGTGATCAAATTAGGCTAAACCATGGATTGGCTTGCAAGATTGTTTTTCCACATACAGACCAGTATCCTCTCATTTGTTGAAGGAAGCAGAAGTGTTTACTTGTTATCACATGAAGTTGATTCCCACGGTCTGACAAATGCCTTGACTCGCCTTGGGAATGTGGAAAAGATAAAATAGATAACAGCATAGCAAATACTTTAATTTGCTCCTGAGAAAAATGAGCAGCATTTTATTTTTCACCTAAGTGGGAGCAGGATATTCTGCTTTAAAAGATGTTTTCTCATTATCAATTAAAAAAAATATAGCCAGAGCCAAGATTTTCTGACATAAACTTCTTTTACTAAAGAAAACCATTAAAACTTAATATCAAACTAGAACATTTGATGAAGTTTAAAACAAAAATAGTATAATTATAAAAATTAGATTTTTTTAAAATTGAGATTTCTGCCAACGCACTTTAAATTAGAGATTATTTTAACATCAAAGATTAATGTATTTGAGTCCCCAATTCTGTGAACTATTTTGTGGGTTAGTCAGTGATAATGCTGTTAATAACATGGAGAAGTATTTTTACTTGTGGTCGATAAGCACTGTGGCATCTGTAGGAGGAGTCTGTACCCCTGTTATCTAACATGAGAGGAGACTGCACAGTGCTTCAGGGTCTAAATTATGAAGGGAATAACAGTTCTGGTTTGACCAAAGTAAGTTTGTATTAAAACCCTTCTAACCAGCCTTTAACTGTTTTCTCTTTAAATGGTGGAATTTTCCTATGTGAGAATGTTGTTTATAGAAGCAAAATTTTGACCCATTTACAGAGGAAATGTTATTGCAATATACATGACAAATTTTACACCAATGCTAATCACACAGAGATACTTAAAAAAACACAACCCCGCAATGAGTTTGTTCTCCCCCTGAGAACACACATGGACATGCAAGTAGAAGAATGGAGACCCCACACAATCTGGAATGTGGGCACTTAAGAGAAACAAACTTTGAGCAGGTATTTTCCACTTGTCAGAACAAATTGGTAATGAATTACCAACTGATTTTATTAGGATCATCCTTTCAGTAGCTTTCAGGGTTGGGTGGTTTCCAGGGCTGAGAGCCTCAGAGAATATTTTAATAGAGACAGCAGCTGTTGATGCAGCCTGGTTGTTCTTTCCCATTCATTTTTGCTCACAAGAAAACCAGATGATGTTAATGCTTAGTGTTCACACAGGTTAACAAGATCTATGCTATACTCTAATTAGGTAGGCAGTTAATATTCACCCTTTACATATATGAAAACTCAAGCAGAAGCTTGGTGCTTTCACGAAACCTTGTTACCCACTGTGTGGGTCAAGAACAAAGAGTGATGTAATGCCAGACTGTGGCGGAAGGTTGAACCACTCTTCTGACAAAATACTACCTTCACAGTCTGGTGGATGTGTCCTGTCAGCCTCACATCCTTAGTTCATGTGTACCTCCTGCACACGGAATAGCTGTGTCGCTGGCACAGTGTTCTGCAGGCCTGTCTGTTGTGGGGATGCAATCTGCAACGGTATGGTGGTTCTCCTGGTCCTGGGGTTTATTCCATTACCTAGGAGAAAATGTGCTCCCCCGCTGCCCCTGACCACGTGATCCCCTGAGAGCCCGAGAAGGACACACAGAGACCACCGCAAAGGGAGGAGAGAGAGTTTATTTCTGCAGGTCAGAGGTTTATATGGACCTTGAAGGGATCCAAAACCCACCAATAGGAAACAAGGGGGGTTTGGCTTTGGGCCAATGGGAATCAGGGGATTTACATTCAATAGCAAAGGGGCTTATGGAACATGCATGTGGCAACTTCCCTCCAGACCCCTGAGATAGCAAGTATCTCAAGGTATTCTGCAAAGGAGAAGCAGTGACTTTGCAAAAAGATATTTAAATAATCATTTTGTACATTTAAACAACATTTAAAACATCATTAGAGGTGGCTTCTTCATTTTCTTCACAAATCCATTTCTGACAGGACTTTCTGCATTCCAGATATTGTAAATCAATTCCTACAGCACAGGGCATGGTGTATGCTCCAAGGGAAAGAGAAAAGGTTTTGGTTGGCTTGTTTCTTTGATTTTTTTTTCTGGATAAGCACAGCGATTGGTAGATTCCTCCAGAGTATGGACTTGGGACAAACCTTAGGAGCTGGCTTTTGTCTACAGGTTTACAGGCTCACCAACCTTACATACCACCCACCTGGGAACCCCACACATAAATGATGTCAAGAAAGGTGTCATACCCACAGGAGACTGAGGGGGAAACCCAAAAATCTGCTTGATACTTAAATGGAGAGAGAAAAAAAAGGTAGGCTTTCAGTTATAAGCTACACTGAGAAGCAGAATATTTGCCAGGTGAAGACAGAAAAAGTAGGTAATCCTGAATGTCAGTATATTGGATAAAGAAGGGGGAAAGCCTATATTTAGGGGCACAGTATGAAGCTTGGTTAGCCTATGATGAAGAAAAATGAAGGGAAGGCTTGCACACTCAATCTCTGATTTAAGGAACCACTTTCTCACAGAGGGAGTCAGTGAGCTGTGGAGATGCTTTCTTTCAGCAAGGCAGGTCACTCAATAGTGTAAGTTTAGTCTGCAGCCTTCCTGGGGTTGCTAGTGAGCTCGAGTGGTGCAGTTAAATATTTATGTATAACCAGAAGCTTGTCTTCACGTGGCCTTGTCTGGATGGGCATGGTTTTGTCTTCCTCTCCCCAGTGTGGCAGTGTGCCAAAGGTTGCTTGTCTAGGTGATGGTCTTTTCAAGGGAGCACTTGGCCTGGGAGAAGCTGTCTGATCCACCCTGGCCTGGGGGAAGCTGTCTTCAACCTGCAGTGGGGATGTGCCTCCCACCGTCTGGCTTTGGATCCCCTGTGCTGGAGAAGGGTCTGCCCCAACCTGCCCTCAGTGAAGGAGTAGAGGCAGATGTGGGGGGAGGGACCGTGCACCACTGCACATGGGGTTAAAGCATCACACTTGTTCTGTGCAGACTCAGAGGGAGATTCTGTTGATGAAGAGGAGGATGACAAGGAGTTGGGTCTACCTGGAGAAAACGTGTCATGGGGAGGCCCTGCCGGTAAGCAGAGCTGGCCAGCACAGAGTGAGCAGGAATGGGAGATGGCACAGTGATAGTGAGTGTGTGTCCGTGGCAGGCAGTCACAGGGGGCCACTCACTCCCTTTCCCTTGCTACACTAGCTGCTCCCTTCAGCACTGTGGCCCCCAGACCCCTGCGCATGGATGTCAATCCCCAAGCAGTGGCCACATGCCCTGGGAGAACTTCACCCTGGTCATCAGGAAATCAGTGTAGAGCACTGGCTGCTGTCAGAGAATCAATTCGATTGGAAAAGACCTCTGAGATCATCGAGCCCAACCTTTGACCTAACACCACCATGTCAAGTGGACCATGGCACTAAGTGCCCCATGCAGTCTTTCTTTAAACACCTTCAGGGATGGTGACTCTACCACCTCCCTGGTCAGTCCATTCCAACATCTAATCAGCCACTCTGTGAAGTGTCCAACATAAACCTCCCCATGTGCAGCTTAAGATGACGTCCTCTTGTCCTCTTGCTTGTTACCTGGGAGAAGAGACCAACATGGCTACAATCTCTTTTCAGGTAGTTGTAGAGCCTCCTTTTCTTCAGGCTAAACACCCTCACGCCACTCAGCCACTACTCCTAACACTTGTGCTCCAGACCCTTCGCCAGCGCCGTTGCCCTTCTCTGGACACACTCCAGCCCCTCAATGTCCTTCTTGTAGTGAGTGACCCAAACCTGAGCACAGGATTCGAGGTGCAGCCTCCCAGTGCTGAGTACAGGGCAACAATCACTGCCCTGGTCCTGCTGGGCACACTACTGCTGGTGCAGGCCAGGATGCCACTTTTTGGCTACTTAGGCCCACTGCTGGCTCATGTTCAGCTGCTGCCGACAAGCACCCCAAGGTCCTTTTCCTTCGGGCACTTTCCAGACGCTCCTCCCGCAGCCTGTAGCGCTTCCTGGGGTCGTTGTGTCCTGAGTGCAGGAACCGGCACTTGGCCTTGTATAACCTATGAGTTCACCCTCCTTGACCTGAAATAAAAAAGACAGACGTTCGCGCTAATTAAACACCCTGCAGGGTCTCGCCGCCCCACCGGCGGTGCGGCCCCGCCCGGCCGGGGCGGGCAGTGCCGTGGGGGCGGTGCGGGCCGGGCTGCCCGCCCCGACATGGCCGCGTCCAGGCAGGTACCGCGCCGCGCTGGGGCTGCGGCGCCGGGGCCCTCGCCGGGCTCCGGCTGGGGACGAGGGACAACGGGTAGACCTCTGCCGCGGCCCCGCTCCCCGCTGCTCCGCTCTGCTCCCCGCCTCGGCCTGTGCCGGGAGCCGAGCCCGCGGCGGCCCAGGCGCGGCTCCGTGTCGCCGGCCCCGGCTCCGTGTCGCCGGGCCCGGGGCTCCGTGTCGCCGGGCCCGGGGCTCTATGTCGCTGGCCCGGGGTTCTGGGTCGCCGAGCCCGGGATCTGTTGTCGGTGGCCCTATCAGGACGAGGTGGCGTCAGGGGGACAAGGCCAGGGCCGTGTCTGCCTTACAGCTTTTACAGCCGCACCCCGTGTTTGCTCCGGGCAGATCCGCACGGACACTGCTCTGTGAGTGGGGAGGCACTGGCACAGGTTGCCCAGAGAAGCTGTGCATGCCCCGTCCCGGGAAGTGTTCAAAGCCCGGTTGGACATGGCTTTGAGAAACCTGGTCTAGTGGGAGGTGCCCCTGCCCATGGCAGGGTGGTTGGGATTAGATGGATCTTTAGTGTCCATTCCAAACCCTAACCATTCTGTGATTCTGTGACACGTTCCTGTGATTGTTCCGGTTATTGCTGTTGTCCGGAAGGAGTGCGCGGAGCCCGCAGGGTGTCGCTGGGAGGGCTGTGCTGGTGTCCCCGCCGGGGGAGCGCCGGGATGAGCCGCGGGGATGCGCCGGCGCCTTCAGGCGCATTGCCCGGTGCTGGAGCTCTTCATTCTCCCCATCGGGATTCCTGAATTTCAGGGGTTTTTCCCCACGAATTTTCATGTCTATGTGTATGCAGCGTCCGTATGACGTTGATGTCGACGTGTCTGCGGCACAAAACCAAGCCCAAACTGAGGAATAAAGAGCCAAACTTATCGCTGGTCGTGGCGCTCCCTCTGCCGACAGCCGCCGCTCAGCTCCACCCAGCCACCAGCGCTCGCCTTTTCGGAAGCAGCTTCTACGGCAAATATGGTTCCTCCGCTGCATTAAAGCTTTGTAGTGATTTCAGGCCAGTTGTGTGACCTGTTCTAACCTGAGCTCGCATTGCAAGGGGAAACTTTCTTCAATGTATTTTCAGGAGTTACTTTATTAGAATACTTGTGAAAGGAGATGATAATAGTAATGCATGCAGCAGTAGATCATCCCTTTTCCTTCTACAGTCATGTTGTCCTTTGGGCAGTCCCGTGGTGTAAAGGAGAGCATTCTGGACTCAATCCCAAGGACCTGAGTTCGAGTCTCAGTGGGGACGTCCCCTGGCAGTTCAATGCCTCCCTGCCATCCCATCCCATCAGACCTCAGATGCCGAGCAGGGTCAGCCCTGGTTAGTACCAGGTGCTGGAGACAGTCCCGAGGACTTCACTGTCACTGTCCAAGCTCGCTCGGCCGTGGCAGATGGACCTCAGGACTTAAAGGGTGGGGCCAGTTCTGCGCACGCTGTGCCTCACCTAAAAAATCCACTGCACAGGCTGGAAGGGCACAGCCACGTGGGGAGAGCCCTGCCCAAATCTGCGTTCATGAAGTCTGGCCATGTGCGTTGGCCTTTGTAAAAGGGATGTGAGATCCTGCCAAATGAAGTTTCCCACTTCCATACAGTGGAATGTGATTCCTTTAGCTGGAATTCAAGGCAGACTGTTGGTTTCTGTGCCTCTGAACTGAGTCTTAGGTAATGGTGCAACAGACAAGGCAGAGAATTTAGACCCAGTTCAGACAGAGACCAAGGGAAGCTTCTGCTGTCTCAGCCATGCAGGTAGTACTTTTGAGACGCCTTCAGGGGCTGAAGGCATTTGGATGATACTAGCAAGCATGACACAGCATGTCAGGAAGGGCTTCAGCTTCTTGAGCAGCAGGTGAAAGGCCAGGCATTTTGGAGCAGGGCATCTCTGCCACTTTTATGTGCTGTTCAGGCAGCTGAATCACACCTCGTCTATCCCTTGTTCTGTTGTTTAGTTCAGAGGTTATGAAAGGATGGAAAGTAGTGTTCTGGCTTCAGTTTCTGTGCCAATTTGTTAAATATTGTGGCAGTGACTTCTTTATGTTTGCCTGGAGGATGTGGGCTTTTGAAGACCTGAGTAAAGGCCTCAATAAACTCAGAACTGTTTCCCCCAGAGATCAGATGAACTCTTGCAGTATGTAGAGCTTGTAGATGTTATGGGAGAGGCCTGAGCCTTTTAGTTTGAAATCCATTTGTTCTGGCTGGTTCTGTTCTGCAGGAGCTGCATGATGGTGGTCTGGCTGGTATGGGTGATGTGCACAGCCTCCCCCATGCTTTTCTGTCTGAACCAGATTTGCCTGGTTCCAAAGCATTAACCTATACCATATTTTTACTCTCTCTCTGTAACCCCACCTCACCAAGTCCAAGATGTGTCTCTCCTGTGCTTTCCTGTTAAGTAGTTTGAGACTGCCTGACCCCCTCCCCGGAAGAACATGCACGTGGGCAGTCCTATAAAGCTCTGTTTACCTGTGTATGGCAAATAAAATGGGGAAGGCCAAGCCTTTTGGACCAAACTGTGTAGATGGTGGTGCTTAGGTATATGGTTTAGTGGTGTGCTTGACATTCCTGGATTAACTTCTACACTCAGTCTTACAGGTTGTTTCCAGCCTAAGTGATTCCATGAAATCCCTTAGTTGGGCAGCTTGGTCATGGTAGGCTTGCTGAACAACCCTGCAAATCAGATGAATCCTGGTATGGGTAACCCATTAGATCCTCATAGAGGAATGTGTCTGATGTAAACTTTTTGGTTTTGGGTTTCTTTTCATGAGACTTATTTTTCCCCTCTCAGGTACCTTGGCTTCTGTGTGTCTTATGTTTGGGGTATTTTTTTTTGTGGGTGGTTTGTTGTTTTGTTTTGGTTTTTTTTTGTTGGGTTCGTTTGATTTTTGGAGGACTTTTTTTGTGTGTCCCACTGTGCTTTGGTTTTTGGGTTTTTTTTTGTTTGTTTTTTTGTTGTTTTTTTTTTTTTTGTATAAGCAAGTTTGTCAGTGAGCTTTGTTACAATCTTACATGAGGTCTGGAGTCCTCCCTTGGATTTCAAGGACGTGAGAAGGGAGAAAGGGAAAGAATGTATGCTTAGAGAGATGTACAAAAATACTGTATGATCTCAGTATAGCAATTGACCAAAAGTGGCAAAAAATGCAACACAATCTGGAGAAGGCCAGTGACCCTTAAATAACTCACTAGTTGGTAAATGCTGTGAAATTCAATAGCTAAGATATCTATGTACACAGTTTTCTGTTCCTTCTCATGACAGGAATGTGATTTGCATTAGATTTGGCCTGAGGAGATGTGCTAAATGAAGTGTGGAGCATCCTGCTTGCTTGTTCTTGGACATCTAAGTATTGAGCAGATTTTTCTGCTCTCAAAAAAAGCTAATTTGGCCAAATGTCACACTTGGTCACAATTAGGAAAAAGGAGCCAAATGAACAGTTCATCTCCAACTCAAGCATTTGGTGAGACATGAGAATAGCTTAGAAGCTGTGACAAGATAAAGCTCATGGCAGTTCCACACATCTTTTTTCATATGTTGTGCTCTGGAGAAGCTTTAGAGAGAAGGAAATTAGCTGAAAGTACTATGTGAAAACAGGAGGGGCAGACAGGTTAAAAAACCACAAATGAGTCTAGTGATACTATGAATAAAGGAGTGAAGAGAAAGAGAAAAATGGGGAAAATGAAATCAAGTGTCATGACAATCTTTATAAAGCTTTATTTTGGGAGAGATCCTCTTAATAAAGAAGACATTAATAACAACTTCAGAGATGGGGAACCTGTGATATTGACTGAGGAAGAACATACTTTGCAGACTTGGTTTTGTCAGCCCTAAATAATTTATAAAATCTAGAATGATCTAAATTCCTGTTACTGCCCTAGAGGCAACATCAGACAGGGAGGCCATTTCTCTAGAGCAGATGGAAGTACTTAATTTTTGAAGAAGGACACTTACAATGTGTTGTTACTTCTGCTTTCCAGATCACCATCATGGAAGCTAAAACCAGCAGAGATCATTTGAAAGTCCATAAAATGAAGAAGAAGGTATTGAGGAAGCAGGTCAGAGCTCAGCACACATTGATGAAACATGAGGGCATTGAGTGCATCTCGCATGCTACACAGGTGACTGGTAGTTGTGATTTTGACTGTAGTGTAAAAATGCTGCTTTTCTGTGTTTTATTCTCACATGTGCCTTGTTTAAAATGCAGTTCTCCAAAATGCACTTCCTGAGATTGGGGATTTTCTGTGTGTCTTTGACTTCAAAGCAGAACTGTACTTCAGCAGTTCAGTGTCTATGGAGAGTCTTTGCTTACCTTTTGGATAAAGTTGTTTTTAACCTGAAACAGTAGGTCCTTGGGTTGAGGAGGAGAAGAAAGAATGGGAAATATTACTGAAGTAGATAAACTTTTCTTATCTTTCTCTGTGATTTATTTTTTTCTCAGGCTTTTAACTTTTGTATCTTTCTTTCCTCTGTACTTCTCTATCAAGTGTAATTTGTCCTGTCTAAACTTCCCATTAAACACATGTCTATATTGGAAATCTTTTCCACTTTGTTTTCTTCACCTGGTTAAATTAAGGCTATGGTTCTGTGGGATTTGAACTGGTTGAGTGACTTGCAGCTGTTGAAATGGGGACAGCTTTCTCTTTTCTTGCAAAAAAAGGAACAAGAAAGAGAGAATTCTGCTTTCTTGTGATGCTCAGTGAACTTTACCATGAGCCACTTTATTCCCTAACTTAACAGAAAACTACTCAGCTTTTTGATTTGTAGTTTTCTCCCGCAGTAGAGTTACAGCAGATCAGAGAGTGACCTCACAGATACTGCTGTAGCAAAAAGTGACAGGAACTTGCGGACAGAGAGGGAAGAAGTTAGAGAGAGAGTTTCTAATTTCCCTCTGTTATTTGTGGAGAGATACTAATGGCTTGAAACACTGTAGAGCAGTATCATTTACTCTATCCTTGTTCATCCTGATCCTACAAATCCTGCTCATTCAAATATGGAAATATCAGTTAGATATTTATGCATTTTTGCGACCAAGTTTGGTTGCTTTACTTGAATTTCACACCACATGGAGAGAAGTTAAAAAGATTCAGCCATCTTGTATATATTGTAAACTTTTTTGAACCAAGACTGTGGTTTTTCCAGTATTACTTGGAAATGGGTCTGTAATTTGGGACTTCTTCCCCTTGAAACTGTCCATGGTACCAAATTATCCATCTAGTCTATCCAAACAGTAGTTTTGAGGTTCAGCAAGGTGCTTATTGCTGACAGAAAATTTGAATAACTGTTATATGAAACAAAATCATAGTACTAGTGGTAAACTTGTGTCAAGAGTATGGAAAATGCTTTCAGGTTTTGTGCAAAATTCTGATCATCTCCAAATGGCTCAGTCAGGAGAACATGATCAGTTGCTGCAGTTGCATAGTGGTGGTTTTTGTAGATGAAGGCAAAGCACTGATTTGAGCCTCTGCGTGTCCTTCACACACATGGGCCTCTCCATTAATAGCATTCTAGAAAACAACAATAATTAATAATGAGGTAAACTTTAAAAAATTTAATCAGTAATGGACAGCCCAATGCAGTGCATAGAACAGGTGTTAACAGAGCCATGGCAATAGGCGTAATCCCAGCAGCACTCACTGTATAATTTTTATTTTTTTTTGTAATCCTTCTCTTCAGTGCTAAACCTCTTTTTCTGTTTTTTTAGAGAAGGGAAAGGCTGTTATTTGAAACAATTGAACACTTTCCCAGCTGCCTTTAGTAAAGGTCATAGAACATTTATAGACTTTCAAGGAAAAGATTGTCTGAAATGTTTCTGGAAAGGTATTCCATGAAGTCAATCTGAGCAAATTGTTGCTGGCTGTTTGGAGTCACATTTACTGCTGAAAATGGACTTAAACTTCTTTCAACCACTATGATTAGGCTGAACATTCAGTTGTGGCATATAGGTATTCAGATGTCAAAAGAACTTGTTAATTTATTTTTAAAAGGCCTATGTATTTTCTAAAGATAATTCTTGAATAATAGTGCTTTGAAAAGTTCTGTTTTGTTGTTTCTTCTAATACTTAGCAAGCTAGCAACAGTCCTCATGAGCTGCATGCTCCTTGATAATTTTGGGCATAAATCACTATGAAAGTATAGAATTAAGCAGTTAGACATTGTGCATTAAGTAGTCTGTGTTAACTAAGGATAAGACATAAATCCCTTCTGTTTATAAAAACAAGAAGGGGAATTTTCAGATAAAGTGCTGGAGCAGAACTAGCTACTATGTTCCTAGAGGTTGCTGCTTATTTTTAGTGAACCTGATGTATGGAGGACTTAAGGCGGGACTGGGAATATCAGTCTCTGTGCCTGGAGAGACTTCTTGGAAAACATGAGAAAAACTGTCTTAGAAAAAGCAATCAGTCCTTAAAACATTTTCTGTTTGTTTTTGCTAGTGGTAACAGGACTCTGGAAAAGTTATGCTTTAGAAACCTCCAAAGTTATGTGTGCCAGTGTCACTGTTTGCCTGTGGTACACTTGATGCTTACTTTCTGATTCAAAACATACATTAACTGAGGAGGTGTTTCTGATAGAGGCTGCAAGGCTTTCTCCCAGAATATGTGCTGGGCAAGCAAAGGTTGCCTGAGTCACATACCAAGCTCACGGAAATGTAAATATCTCATGTGGAATACATAGAAGTGTGCTCATGGACCTAATTTTTCTTTACAGTGCTGCTCTCCTGGTAGGGTATTAGTTTTAAAAGAACTAACAGTAATCACTAATTCTTCATTTTTTAAAAAAATTCCTTTTCAACTAGAGCCTGGTTATTGCCAATGCTGGTCTTGGTAATGGGATGAGTAGACACCAACTGCTCAGGATAGTAGAAGACTATGGAACCGTGGAAACACTCTTAATGCCACCAAATAAACCATATTCATTTGTGAAATACGGGACAACAGAAGAAGCCAAGAAAGCCTTTGATGCCCTTAATGGAAAAGAAGTAACATTGGAAGACTGTGGTCAAAACATTGTTTTGTATATTAATTTTGTGGAAAAAGGTACAGTTTTTCTGCTCTCCTATATATCTAGCTTCCTGTACTCTGCTTCCTTTGCATTTACTTCCTGAGTTGTAAATACAGCTAAAAACACACTAGTTTTCATAAGTAGACACAGAAAATGAAAGCTAGAATCCAAGATTCAGGACATAAAATAGTCTTCCCTCCTTCTATTTTATGACAAAATACTACAATTTGAACACTTTTACTTGGAGACCAAAGAACAAAAAAGATTAAAGTAATTTCCTGACTATTCAATACTGCACTTGAAGGTTTTGTGTTTAAGGAGCATGGAGATCTCTGGACAGTTCATTGGAGTTCTTGAGTGACCTTAGTCTTGCAATCTCTATCTCAACTCCAAGAAGAAAAAAGTGCACGATAAAATTTATGCCTTTTTTCCCCTTTTCCCCAAGATTTTTTTTTTTGGCAGATTACAGGCTATTTACTAGAAGAATTGTTGCTCTTTCTATGGACTTTTGATAGTGTCTAGGGAAAAGGGTTCCTGGTGTTGGTCTGGATATTCTGCCAGAAAATAGCTTTTTTAAGTTGTTAGGTTACCAAACTGAATGTCCCTACATCATCAATGTTTTGTGTTCACCTGAGGATTGCATTGTGCTACTCCATACTTGTAACTATTTTGATTAAAGAGTACTCTCTGTCTAGAGAAGCAATCTGCTGATACAGTACATCACCAAAGTTCCACAAAATTAAAATGAAATTCAGGTAAAACCTTGAAGTGATTNGACCCTGTTTTATTATGACAAAAAGGGATCATTCAGTCTCCAGGTAAGGCCACAATGAGGGCTACATTGTATCATTAAAGTAAATATTTCTGCAGCTGTAGTGTATTCTCATACAAAGTAAATATCCCTATAGGGAACATCTGGTTTTATTTTTTCTAACCAGTGATAGTTCTCTTTTTTTCATACACCCTAGTT
The DNA here is from genome assembly GCA_013396695.1 of Sakesphorus luctuosus. Taxonomy (NCBI): domain Eukaryota; kingdom Metazoa; phylum Chordata; class Aves; order Passeriformes; family Thamnophilidae; genus Sakesphorus; species Sakesphorus luctuosus. Next base: position 303,478 of record VWZD01007158.1, read on the forward strand.
TCCTTGCAAAATGCTGTTCCTCCAAGCTTACCGCCAGGCTTAATAGTAATTGAGAAGATTATTTCTCCAGAGGAAGAAAGGAAAATGTTGGAAAGTATTGACTGGACAGGAGATGAAGATACTCAAAATGGTGGGTACAACTGTAGAAATCCAGACCTATAGTTTTGTGCTGTTTTTTCCTACAGTTTCAATTTACGAGAAAGCTACTTCTTGGTAAACATATTGTCTGAAATGATTGTGTTTTTGTTCTCAGTATTTTAGAAACTGGGTCTTACACTGCAAGTGATAAACTCCTGAGTGCAAGGGGTCTGAATTGATTTTCTAGAATAGATTTACTTGATTAACATACCTACATCCAGAAACACTTAAAGTCTTTTCTATGTGTCTTGTGCCAAGCACAAGACTGTTCTGTGGGGGTTACCTTTGTAGTTTGGTGTTCATCTGAGGAGCTGTGTCTTCATTTAAAGAAAAAAATAATTCAGTGAGACAAACATTCTGAGGCTTTCTTGCTTCACTTGAGTTCTGTGAAGTTAAATCCCTTAATAAATGAATTCCTGGAATTCACTTCAAAGTTCTGTGTAAATTTTGTTCCTTGGAGCAAAGGAAAGGGTTAGGTTGACCGTAGCTAACATGTAACTTGGTGATTGATGAATATAAAGGATCTTGATGTATCTGTAGGATATTTGTCAAGTGTAATTTGACTTGCAAGAAAAAAAGATGCATTGCTCATGGCTCAAGAAAATTGGTATTTTGCATACACAAAAATACCATCCATTTGACTTGAAACAGCAGCGAATGTGATGCTTGATGAAATGCTAGAGATAGTAAGACAGCAGTGTGTGCTGTGAAGGACAAGAGTCACATACATTGTTTTAAATGCTAATTAAAGAATGTTTAGGCTTAACAGGTCAAATGGAATAGGGAAGCATACCAAATTACCTGTACTGCTTTACATAGTCTAATCGTATTTTAAACTTGTATGGTTTTACAGCCCAGAAGACTTTAAAGCATAGAAGAGTAAAACATTTTGGATATGAGTTTCGCTACGATAATAACAATGTTGATAAAAACAAACCTTTACCTGGAGGTGAGAACTTCCTTGTTAAATGTACTTATTTTGCACTGATGTTTGAACCATTCTGTGTAGCCTTTAAGTCTCCCTGAAATATGGATGTGAGATTCTAGTTAAGAGAGCCTTCGCTGTCTCTTAAGCATGCACTGAGCAGTGCTTTTGAATGAGATCCATTCCAATTAATTTTGAGTGTTTTAAGCTTGTTTTCCCATCACTTGGAGGCAGAGCTTGCTGCCCTTTGTTGAAGTCTTATCAAATAAGGCTTTTGGGATTGTGATTGTCACTCTTTTGTAGCTTTCTATTTCATAAAACAATTATGTGTTAAAATTACATATTAATGTCTTTGGGGCATGTGATGTATATTGCTGTATATATTTATCTCTACTAGCTTGAAGCTTGCTGGATGCACACCAAAATAAAATTTCCTTTGGACTGAAAGCAATTTTGAAAAGGTTTCAATAACTCTTATTTGGAGTTGAAGGCTGTGAGTCAGAGCAAAGCAAGTGAGTCATCTTATAGTCTTAGTTTTAAAAATAGTGAAACAGGGGAGTTAGATTCCTGTAAAACTTGAAGGTGGTTAAGGTGATGCATGTGTACTAGGGTGAATGTAGCATCCAACAGAAGGATTCTGCTTATATTGAGGTTTTAACAGTGAAGCTACACCATCATAAAAGCATTGGTTTTGGAATTGTTTTCTAGTCTCACAGCTAGCCTATTTTATGAGTGAGAAAAGCATACACAGTTCTTGGAGGAAAACAAAAATAAAAATTAATAGATTCATGGAAGGGCTATAGTAACATGTTTGTGGATGTTACCTGCAATAGAATTTTTCAGTAAGTCCTTGGGTAAAATAGTAGACCAAAGCTTCAGCAAAGAACTATAGCTTTCCTTCCTTCTCAAGACCAGCTTATCTGGAGCAGATTTTTTTTGGTGATATTTAATCTAATTCAGTAAAAAATTTTCAAGGATTACATTTTTTAGAGAGCTCTCTGCACAGCTTCTGACTTTCTGCATAATAATTTTGCTTCTTGACTGCAACATTTTTACTGTAATTCGTGAAAACTTTGCCTCTGATTTGATGTGCTTTTATTTATGTGTAGAGATACTGCAGTTTGCATTCGTAAGGAGTGATTGACTTGTGAATGCAAAGGCCTTGGAGGGGTGGTCTTTTTAATTTTGAGATCTTATAAGTATATTGGACTCAGTCATTAGGCCCCCAATTCTGACATGTGTGTTAGTAATCATTATTAAAGATGGACTTGCATGTATATGAAGCTGTTTGTGTGTATTTTTCCAGTTAAATTTATTGTTAAAAGAAAGGATAAAAAAGTAGAAACCTACCCTATCCTCCTTACAGCTCTGTTTCTATAACCAGGTCTTCCTGAAATTTGCAACCTATTCTTGGAGAAGTGCTTAAAACAGGGATATATCAAACATAAGCCTGATCAACTGACTATAAATCAGTATGAACCTGGGCAAGGTAAGTTTATTTGTCTTTCAAAGTTTCTGAGCTCTTTATCTTACATAGTGGTTTAACCCTGGTGGCTAACTAAGCACCACACAGCTGCTCACTCCCCCTCACTGAGACAGAGGAGAGAATTGGAAAGATAAAAGTAAGAAAACTTATAGATTGAGAGCAAGACAGCGGAGTAAATTAAAAAAAAAGGAAATAAAGAAAAGCAAGTGATGCAAAAATAAACCCAAACAGTTGCTCACTACTGGCCAATCCATGCTCAGCCAGTCCCTGAGTAGTGAAATCCCTGATAAACTTCATCCATAGATTTACTGTCGATCACAATGTCATATGGTCATATGGAGTGTTCCTTTGGTCAGTTGGGGTCAGCTCTCCCAGCTGTGCCCCCTCCCAGCTTGTTGTGCTGTCCCAGCCAACTTGCTGTCAGGAAACATGAGAACCATGAAGGACTCTGATATTGTGTAAGCACTGCTCAGAAATAGCTAAACTATCCATGTTTTATCTATGCTGTTTTCATCACATCCAAAGCATAGCACCATCCAGGCAACTGGGGAGCAAATGAGCTCCATCCCAGCCAAACCAGTACCACTTCACTGAAAATCAGAAGACTGTAGCATCTAAATGTGACATGGTGTAGGGACAAGATTTAAGCCCCTGCTTAATATATTTCCTCTGTGACTAGAGATGATTTGAATCAAAACTAAACTACTAATACTGGTTTCTGAACCTGAAAGCTTTTGTTTAGAAGTACAGTTTTTGATAACACTGTTAAAGAAAATGATGGTGCTTCAGAGTTCAAGGTCATAACATAAAAACTATCTATAAAAAGATACAGAAATAATCATATTTGATTTTCTAGTCAAGTGCATTTTTTCACTCCAAACTTGTTTTTCTCACTGTAATGTGCATGCAAGTCTCCAAGAAATGGCTCTTGCTGTTACTACATATGATACAATGTTAGTATATGTATATAGACTCTTAAGTATGATGCAAGCAGTGATCCCTTATCTTAAAAATAAGGAATTACTATATTTCTGTAACCTTTCTCAAACTTGCCAAAATCAGAAGAGAAATATGCTTCTAATCACACCTCTAGGGAATAAATCACATGCTGTGCTTTTTGCTGAACTCAGTCATCAAGTTTAAGTATCTGGCTTGCTTTCTAGAATGAATATCTCATTTGTCCTTAGAGAAAAAGGACTACAGCGTTACTCTCAGAATTAATGTCTGACAGCTATTACAATGTCTGCCAAACAAGGATCTCAAAAGCTGATCCTATTTGTTTGTGCATCTGACATTCTGTTAAATTGATACAGTCGTGTACTTCTGCCTGGGACATCCGAGGAGATTAGTTAGAATTGTAGATTTCTATCAGGAGTAGAAAAAACAAACAAAAGCCAAGCCTAAAGCAAAATATGCTTTCTTGAATGCAAATTATTAGGAAATGAAAGAGCACAGAGTGCAGTCAGATTAATACTTTCAGTATTTTTGTTCTGAGCCATATTTTCACTGGACACTTTTTCTGTTCAGGATCCTAGTAATATTTGAAGTTGTAGATTTATACTTGGAAGTTACCATAGACTTTTGAATGCTTACAGAATTGTTAGTGTTGGAAGGGACTTTTGGAGATCATCCAGTCCAACCCCTTTGCCATGGCAGGGTCACCTGGAGCAGGTTACACAAGAACATGCCCAGATGGGTTCTGAGTGTCTCCAGAGACGGAGACTCCACGACCTACCTAGGCAGCTTGTTCCAGTGCTTTGCCACCCTCAATGTAAGGAAGTTCTTCCTCATGTTGAGGTGAAACTTCTTGTGTTTTAGTTTATGGCCATTGCCCCTTGTGCTGTCACTGGGCACCACCATAAAAGAATCTAGCACCATCCTCTTGGCACCTGCCTTTGAGATATTTGTTGTTATTGATGAGATCCCCTCTCAGTCTTTTTTTCTCTGGAGTAAAGAGGCCCAGCTCCAGCAGTCTTTCCTCATAACGGAGATGCTCCAGAACCCCTAATAATTTTTGTGGCCCTCTGCTGGACCCACTCTGGTAGCTCCTTGTCTTTCTTGTACTGAAGAGCCCGGAACTGGACTCAGTACTTCAGATGTGGCCTCTTTAGGGCTGAGTAAAGGGGCAGGATCACTTCTCTCAGCCTGCTGGCTACACTCTTCCTGATGAACCCTAGGATTCTACTGGCCCTCCTGGCCACAAGGGCACACTGCTGGCTTAGGTGATTCTCTGTCTATGTGCTGGATATATGGAGTATAAACAGCAGGTAGGTAGGTCAGTGTGTTCTTGATTGAATTAAGTGAGTGATAATGCAGAGAGCTGTCCATGTTCTCCTGCTGCACAGTGAAGTGCACAGACTGCAGTGAGCATCTGAAGGCAGAGCCTCCGTGCTTTGTACTGAGGAAAAGTTATGAGCTGTAACAAATAGATATGTGTCCTTGGTTTTCAAGTCCCACTGATTTTCTATTGGATTAAATGTTGGCCTCATAAAACACTGTCTTGGGTTGAGCTGGCAAAATGCCAACTGCCCAACACAGAGTGTTAGAGCCTCCCTCTCCCTGCTGAGAAAAGGGAGAAAGGAAAAAAAAACCCTCTGGAAACTCAAACTACGTTTAAACCTAAACTAATGATACATATTTATACAGCAAAGAGAAAATTAAGAGAAAACTACAATATAACACACACAAGTTAGCAAAACCAACAATTTTCTACCTCCCACCGAAAACAGATTTCATTATTCTAGATTCATAAAATACTCTAAAAGAGATCCAGCAAGGCAAAAGAGAGAGCATAACAATAAAATGTTTCTACTTCCCTGAAACTAACCCAAAATACGATGTAGCGGCAGCAGGAGCAAGGCTCAGGACAGCAGAACAGCTGCAGAATGTCCTGCCTCCACGTCAGACATGATCGAACTGAGAAACTCCTCCTACCCTACTGTATATCTCAGGTTTGCATCATCTGGTATGAAGTATTTCTTTGGTACTTAAGTCAGGTGATACCTGTCTCTCCTAGTCTGCGTAGATTCTCTGAGCCTGCTAATTTGAGGCCTAGCTAAAACTACCACACACTTGTATGGCTTTCACTGAAACTAACGGAATTCAGAAGTAATTCTGGAAGTAAAATCTGGCACACAATAAGGATGCTTTATATTGCTGACTGACATTGTTAAAAAACCCCGTTTTCAACTCAGGAATTCTATAGTGTCCCAAATGAACATCGGCAGAGTTTTTAATAAACAAATAAAACTGTTTTGGTTTAGATCACATAGGAAATTACTCTATGTGTCTGGGCCTGCTGTGGAGTCAGAGGAAGGTGTAGTTGCAGTTCTCTCAAGCTGTCTGCTGGTCTTTCTCCACTGCTGACTGCCGTTCCCCACCATGTGGTGAGATCTTGCTGTGGCACACAGTCCTATTTCAACACTTGCTGTTAAAAAGTGTGGCACAGGCTGCAGGGATTGACAGTTTCTTTCCAATTAGAAGATCTGAAAGGAAAAAAAACGCCCTAAAAAATTACTGTGCTCTTGGCAATTCTCAGCTGTGTGTGTTTGTTTATACACCCACCAACAGATACAGTGCCCAGGGGTTAGCCTGTCAATGATGTGTGTTCTCCAGGAACTGCAATGCAGAGGCAGGGCTTGACACTGATAGTGCCAGCCTTCATGGTAGTAGGTCCTAATTCTGAAGGTGAGACACTTCATGCAGTCATTTGCTTAGCAAATGAAGGGATTTGGGGTTACTCCTCTGTGAAGAGAGTGAGAAAGAAATACGTGATCTACATGATGAACTACAGCCCAAAATCACCAAACGTACCATGATTGTTAGTGCTAAGGGCTAAACTGCCTACAAGGACAGTGAAGTCATTTAGCTGCTCCCTGCAGCAAGGGAAGTATTTGGAGTCATCAAAGAGTGAGTGAGGCCTTTGAGTGCCCTGAACTGTCTTCTGGATATTTCCACTGATTATATGAGACATTTAGGTTAACTGTGTCCATTTAATCTGGGCATGTAAATCAGACAATTGCTCTGAATTCTTTTGGAAGGGAACTCCATTGTTTTATGATAACTTTTATTTGTTCAACTGTACATCCCAGTTTTCCATATGGACATCCATGACAATAGAGTTCCTGTCAGAGATAACACTTTATTACTGTTGTTAATGTTGTTACTATTATTATGCTGACTTTTTTTGGTTTTTTTCTGGTACAGGAATTCCTCCTCATATTGATACACATTCTGCTTTTGAGGATGAAATAATTTCTCTCAGTTTAGGATCAGAGGTAAACTTAATGTGGTTTGATGCTTTATTGAGAAGTTTCATTTTTAAATTGTTTTATAGAAGTTAATTTGATTTTTCCATGGTGTCTGTTCACATCCATCCAAGTTTAGTATCAAGTTTGTAAGGTAATGTAATATGCTAATTAAATAAGTAACTACAATTTGATGTTGCCAGTATAAGATTTATCAGTGATATCAGTGATTTTTAAATCGCTTATTTTAAATCTTAGCATCCAGTTGTCCATCGATCTTCCTTTATTTTGTTTTTATATTTATGTTCTACTTCCATTTTCTATGCGTGATTCCCTGTTTTCTCTGGTCCTCATAACACTCCCATTATTTTTATATTCAGTGCATTTGCAGTAGGCTAATGTTGATATTTGACCTGTGGAAGATCCAGTCAAAGTCTGAGCCCTACGGAGCTCGTTGTGGTGATGGCAGAGGTAGGCTCTGCTCTCATGAGCTCCCAACACATGCAGATGATGTAGACAAAATATGAGAAGGGAAATGCAAGAACACTGGACTAGTGCCTGTACCTGTATTACAGGTAGTGTTCTGTTACAAAACAACAACTTTGATTATTGCTTTGTTTGCCTTACTCTTTAGGCAGAGAGTGGAACATGAATGTATGTTCTGAGCACTGACATTTTTTTGAATCTTTAGTCTGGTCTTTAGCATCGACTTCTTGCAAGTTGAATAGTGGATGTGGAGCTCCCGGGACTAGGGGTGGGTCTAAGGAAGGAAAGCTTTTTCAGTATCATATGTGGCAGTGGCACATCTGTGTTCTTGGTCACTTGAAAATATGGTGTCAGTGTTGCCAGTTGTCTCAGTCTGGCTATGGGTGTATTTGTCCACCATTCACAAAAGCATCCACTCTAGAGTAGGAACATCATGGATTAGTTGTGAGGGTGGTATGCATACTGGTAGTAGAGTGCTTACTACTTTTGTTTTGGAATCTCCCAATGCAGGGGCACTTCCTCATGTGTCTTCTGCACCTAACCTTATCTCAGAGGTAGTACCTTCTCCTCAAATTTAACAGCCACATTGTCTTTAACAGTGCCGGCACCTCTGCACTAGATAGTATATGGGAACATCCATTTTTTTCATGGAGTTTCTCTAGGAGAAGGGCTATAATTGATCTTCTGTGCAGTTTATCTATCCTAGTTTAATTCTTCTAATGCATGCTCAACATTCAAAGCAGCACAGCAACAGTAGATGACTCCAACTTACAGCTGTTCCTATGTTGAACTTGTAAATAAAAAACCCCTTACTTTAGTTTACTTCATAAGAGCTATATTGGTGCTGTAATTTCATGTATTCTGCCTCAATCTGCAGCCCCAGGCTTTCTTATCCTTTCTGTTGCCTTTAAAAGGCTGATGCTGGCACAGTTACTCTGTTACTGCATTTATGTAACACCACAGGCAGTGCATTTCTGGATTATTATATTACAGCATACCTTTGTGATGCTTTCAGAGATGGCCAAAAGCAGAGTGATTTTAATCACGTGAAAAATACAAACCTTTCCAGGAAGTGGACTGCCTGGAGCATTATGATGCTGTAAAAAGTTGAAATGTGTACATTTCAACCAGGGAGACAGTCAGACTTGAGCCATTTCTGCGTATTTCAGGCATAATCACTGGATTGCAACCTGTTAGGTATCTCCCAAGTTTCAGTGCCTTTTCCTAATGTGTCTTACATCCACTTTTCAAGTGCAGGCAGTCAAAGCACGGATGTAGTAAAACAAGCCAGTGGCCCATGAAATGCTGCATAATTTAATGGCTTTTCTTTCTAGTTCTTTTACAACTTTTTATGATTTCTTTATGTGGTTTTGTGCACTTAGCTCTTAATCTGATTTTAAAATGAAAATACCAGTTACAGTAATATGTGTGTATGCTGGTTTAAAGGTAAACTGGCAGGAGAAATGAACCTGACTCGAGAGATTATAAGTCAGAGTTACAATTTACTGAAAAGATTACAATAAAAACAGTGATACAGAAAAAAAGTTGGTTTTAACCCAGTAAACACAGATATATAACCCAGCACCCTGGGACATGAACAGAATGGTGTTCATTAGCCCCTGTGCTGAGCACCACATGGTCCCCCCTGAGTACAAAGTAAAAGGAAAGGAAAACCTGTTGGTAAGGATGATGGTCGCAGTCTGGTCGAGACCTGCAGTTGCAGTCCTGTTCTGGTCCTCCTCTGGATCCGATGAGAGGTGCTCCAAGTCCCAAGCCCCAAGATGATATACCCTCAGGTTCAGATGGGAATGCCTGGTACCTCCCCCAGGGTGGGGAGTTCCACAATGGGTGATTTACTCTGTGAGTCATGGAGTATTTTTGGATTACCTGATGGCCCATTAGCAGACATGACCCCTCAGGCTGGGTGTGAAGGTGCTAATGCCTCCCTGGAGGGGAGTTATCATGGCTGAGTCATTGGTGTGAAGACAGGAACACTTCCCTATCTCACAGAGTTTTTAAACACCCAGCTTGTAGCCTGAGGTGTCAGGTGTGCCCTGGGCAGCTGCTGCAAATGTTCCCTTATTAACAGTTCATGAGAAATGACGTAGAGAGTGTAGAATACAGAGCTTTGGTTACACCCACACAGTGATAAACTGGTTCTGGCTGCTGTAAGGAGGACACAGAGTTAGCTATTTTAGGAGTAAAACCCCTTTCTCTATTCCCATTAAAGCTTACCACGTACAAAATTTACGTACTCTATTAATAAATAATTAGAGCTGCATACACAGCATCAACTTTTTGTATCTTTATCTCCTTCTCTTTATTCTTTTTTCTGTAGGATGACTGGTTTTTTTCCTACCTGAATAAATTAGGCTGCAATTTAGTGGAAAACATGCATAAAGTCATATATCTTTTTCTTTCTTTATTATTCTCAACAGTAAATACACATGTTTAAATAAAAAGTGCTGTAAAAACAACCTTGCAACTCAGCTTATTCTATATTCTATTTTGGAAGTTGGCTAACCAGACACTTCAGAGGAAAAAAAGGAAGCAGAATACCTCACTATACTAAGTCATGGAAAGAGCATTTCTTTCAATTGTTTGTATGCTTGTCCCTCCAGGATCTGAGTTAGGCAGATTGTGGTAATTAGTAATTAAAATAAATGCTTTGGCTTATGGAAGAGAAGTCTGTTGCAAAGCCTGGGACTAAACACAAACACCGTCCTAGCCCAGTTACTTAATTATCAGCACAGACTCTCAAATTTCTTATCTTCACAGGACCACAGAATTGTTTAGGTTGGAAGGAACTTCTTGAGGTCATCTAGTCCAAGCCCCTGCTCAAGCAGAGTCAGTAAAAGCAGATTGTCCAAGACTTTGTCCAGTTGCGTTTTGAGTATCTTTGCAGATGGAGGCTCCAGAACCTTTGTGGGTAACCTGTTCCAATACTTGACTTCTGACACAGTAAAAAAAACCCTGTTCTTTTGTGTTCTGATGCAATGAGATTGAGTTAAAGTTGTGCCTGTTGTTTCTTGTGCTGGTGGTGTACACTTCTAGGAAGAATCTGGTTCCCTGTTCTTCATTCCCTCACATCAGTTATTTATACATCTTAATAAGAGCCACATTATCTGAGCCTGGGCCATTTCTTCCCCACGCTGATCTGTTCCTGCTCTCTCAGCATCTCCTCATATAAAGATACTCTTTAATCATCTTCATGACCCTGTCCCGGACTTGCTCCAATAGGCCCCTGGTTTTCTTGTAATGGGAAGCCCAGTCCAGTCCCAGTACTGGGCAGAGTACACTGGATGCATGCTTGCTGGGGCTGAGTAGAGAGAAAGGATCACATCCCTTGACCTCCTGGCAGTGCATTTCCTAATGTAACCCAGGAGGATGTAGGCCTTTTTTTTCTGCAAGTGTACACTTGTGGCTCATGTTCAGCTTCTTGTCCACCAGAACCCCAGGCAAAGCTGCTTTCTACCTCATCAGCTGCCAGTGTGTAGCAGTACAGGGGGTTATTCCTGACCATGTGCAGGACTTCACACTTCCCTGTGTCAAAGTTTGTGAGGTTCTTGTTGGCAGCAGGTCTCCAGCCTGTTCAGGTCCCTCTGAATGGTGACACAACCATCTGGTGTATCAGCTGCTCCTCCCAGTTAAATCTCATCTGCAAACTTGCAGAGTGTGCACTCTGCCCCATCATCTAAGTCATTAATGAAAATGTTAAACAGTGTTAGTCCCAGCATCAGTTCCTAGGGGACTCCACCTGTTACATGTCTCCAGCTGCATTTTTTGCCACTGCCATCTTCAGTGGTACCTTGCAACCTAAGACATTATTGAGAATGAGTCTTTCGTGGTAAATGACTTTATCCTGTAAAAAAGGACTTTGTACTGTTTCGTTAGATGAATCATTGTGAGTTTAATTTGTTTCTGCAAACCTGATTTATGTTGAAAAAGAAATAGTTATTGGTGTGTATGTTCATTTTAAGTTCAAACAAACTGTCTTGAGAAGTAAATAAGGGCATGATTCTTCACAACACTGTATTCGTTGTGCGTCAGACAATCTGCAGCAATTCAAGTTCTTATGCAGGTACAAAATGAGGCAGAAATGTAGATAAGAGATTCTCTTTCCTGTCTCAGTCACATGAAACCATGTTTTCAAGAGGTACAGAGAGACAAACTGGCTCAGTTTTGTCCTGGTTGGTGCAATCCCTTGTGTTTTGAGTAGTTTACAAGACAGATTAAACTTGATTTGAAGGAGAAAAATTTCATTATTACTTTGTACTTCTTCCTATCTTATAAAAACCACTAAACAGTTTGAGGGCAAAGCAGTAAGATGTGATTAGTCTTGTCCCATAATACTTCCGGAAACGTGGAGGGTCTCATGCTAATCACTTCTGTTTGTGACCCATTTCTCTGGCATCTCTTGGAAAACTGCAGAACAAAGTGAGACTTTTAGAATGTCCTACAGGCTTGTAATGGCATTTTATAAGTTACCACATCCACCTTTCTTTATAGGAACCAACACACTGAAAATATTAATGAATATCAGTTTCAAGGCTGTGTTACTGAATGCAGCTTTCTTTTATTCAGAAATTGTCATGGCAGAAAAGGAGTGGAAATGGTGTAAATTTAAGTGAGCAATCTTTTATTAAGCTTAATGGCAAGCCATGTCCTGTGTCCATGAATTTGAACAAAATACTGCAATACAGGGATCAATCCTTTCTGTTGAGAATTTTAGTTTTATTTCAGTTAGGTGTTATTTTCAATGCCTCCATTTGGTGTCTCTAAAGATACGTAATTTTACAGTATTTCATCTTAGAAGCCTGGTCAAGTTTGCAGCTGTCTGAAAAAAATCCTAGTTTTAAAGCTTGTGTCAAATTTGCTTTTGCAGGTTTACAGCAGGAGCTTGATCAATATTGAGATTTCTGTTTTTCCACTTTTCCTGATTTGCCGTATTATGTGCTGTCTTGTAAGCCTTGATTCATTAAAATTTTAGAAATACAGAGGTAGTATTTCTATAATGAGATAAGTACTGCTATGAACATATTCAACCCATAAAAGAATTTTCCCTTTTTGGCTGCAGTTCTTAACCCCAGTCAACAGCTACCTGCAGACCCTCTTCATCAGCTCTGCTCATTTCTGTCCAAGACTGCCATGGGACACCCGTTACACCATGGCAGAGAGCAAAGCACTGTCATAGTTTACTTGAAGGGCATAGTACTGTGGTCTGTATTGTTATGCCCCATTTTCCCCAGATCCAGCGCTCATGTGGAATCCCCAGGCTTCCACAGAAGGCTCTTCTCCTTTGTTTCTGCTTTTCCTCAAGTGCCTTGCTGTGCTTTCTATCCCTGAGCCTTGGGCTGGCAGAAGGCTGGTATTAACACTGAGAACTGCTGTGATGCTCTGACTAGGCTCCAACCTAATGACTGTGAAAGGGAAGCTTTAGGGATTTGAGGCAGATTTGTGACTCAGGGTTAAACACTGAGGCCGTGTGTGGGGATCATCCTTGACCTCTACCTAACTTCAGTTCATCTGAACACATTCATCATCTCTTAGCCTGAAGATCTCATGTGCCTTGATCTATAAAGAAAAGCTGTGACTCTCTTAAGCCTTGAAAGCAGAGCAATGCTACAAAGAAAGCTCCACATTTTGAACAGCCTTTGAATGTGGTGGTTCTAGAACTGAGAATGAGGTATGCTGCTGTTACTCATCTCTCAGTCTGATAATTGACCCTTTTTCTGGCACTTTTCCTTCTTATCTATTGATCTATTTCCAGTCTGTCTTGGTTAACAAACAGAAACCTGTAGCTGGCATAGCAGCAGCTGTTTCTGTAATAGCTGCTTGAGAGATTTTGTGAGAAACCTTTAGAAAGTCTGGACTGTACCCAGCCTTTCACAGTTAGCACCTGTTTTGTGTCTTGTATGAGCTTTAACAAGGTAGGCAGGCAGTGGCTATTGCTGTCTTAACTTTGTGGTCCAGCTCTTATTTTGCTTACCTTGATTAGCTATGGATTGGATTTAATTTGCTGTTTACATATATATTGCTTTATTTTTTCTTTTAAGGCAAGGTGGAGACCATCTTACCTATTGAAGGAATTACTGTCGTAGTGGCTATACCAGAGTTTTTTCTCTGTGTTAGCAGGATGATTGTGGTAGGTGAAATTCATCAGTATTTAAAAAGATACTGTATTGTCAGAACCAAAATGTCTCCTAACCCAAATAGAAGACACTTTTAATCACTGCTACTTAGTGCTGAGTTTAAAAGTTTGTTTAAGTGAGTCTGGTGGGATTCCTAAAGCTCAGTCGTGTGCTTTTCAGATCTGTAAAATATGTTTCTTGAGTTGCAACCCTCTTACAGTCATGAATTTTATCACTTCTTGAAGAATAGTGCCTTGCGGTGGTTTCTGTATCATTTGGATCAAAATCCAGGGGACTGTATTTATAATTGTATATCAAGTTTAGTTGGTTGCTTCCATTTCAAGTGGTATTTCATTTTTCAAAACTGCTGAAGAGCTTTTCCCTGTGAAAGGCATTCTGAGCACCACAAATTGAATGCATCAGGATTCATAAATCTCTCTCTCTTGTTTGCATTTGCTCTGTATAGATGTATCCTGTGTGTTTCTTTCTGGCCATGTCATACCATGACAGTGAGCTTGAAAGAGATACAAGACCCATCAGAATCAGGGAAGAACTTTCTGCTGATGTGTTTGAATGTTGAAATATGCCCTCTGAGATAAGCAACAGATCCTGCAGCCCTTTATGGCAATATTTATAACAGTCTTACTGCCTCTTTGGGGAAAAGTAAATATTTAGTAAACATCCTGTTAGGAGTTTTCAGTTCTGTGCTGGATGTCTGTTTCCCATTTGCAGACAGGATTCTGAATGTTCACAGATATCAACACGTCCTTCTGATGTTTCCACCTGATGAGTTATTTTAACCTTCGGGAGGATCCTGAAAGCTCAGCTTTCATGTAAACTGCTCAGAGAGAATCCATCCTGCAATAAAAAGTCACCTCCTTGGTTGTTTATAGGCTAATTCCCATTTTAGTCAAAGGTAGCAAGAGCAAGGCACCCACTGTGTGCAAGGAATGCAGACAAGAATTTGTTTCTCAAGTAGGAATCTGCATTGAGATTCTACAAGAAGAACATCTGGTCAGAATTGCCCCCAGAACCATGATATGAGCATTATTTCTTTAGAAGCTGTATGGCAATAATTTGTTAAGAAACAAGACAGCAACATGGAGGTCTTACCTTCTCCACTACCTCTTCGGCTTCTTGGGAAGAACAAAATCAAAGCTAAGCTATGACAGAGTCTGTATTTCAAAGTTTTGTACATAGATACACTTTATTTTCTCCCCTTTGGTATTGGTGAGACATTACAGTTTCCAGGTGCCTCTTTCTCCAAGGTTGGGCATTTACTACCAGGCCAATACTGGGCAAAAAGCTCTGCAAAGATTTTTCTCCTGTCTCCCTTTTGTTGGATTTTTACCAGCCTTCCTTCTTCTCCACTGAAGAAAGAAACTTATCATCTCCTGTGCCTTTCCATAAAGCTGTTTCCCCGCTATGCAAAGCCTAGTAAGTCCTCTGTTGGCTAGAATACTACTTGAGTGCTGAGGAAGGAAGGCACCCTGTAGTTTGATTGATTTGGGATGTCTGATCTACAGAATATGCTGTGACTTGCTGAGGTATTTCTTGTGGGTCTGCTGGAGTGGGAAGTTGCCTTACCCCATTCTCTGTAGTGGTTTTGTTTCCTGCATATGGTCCATTATTTTGTCTACTGAGAGAGAAGGCAGAGCTGGTGCTCCTCCTGGTTCATACCACTTTGCTTTTTTCCCAATCAGTTGGTTGCTCTGTTTAGCATCCTGTTTTTGTTTGACTTACTAGTGTTGAGGAGTGTTGTGGGAAGAATGTTCTGTTTGTTTCCTGAGCCCCTCTGGGCAGTGCATCCAAAGTGAATGTGGAAAGGGAGATAAAAGAAACTGTAATTAGGAGGAATTCGGAGATTAAATCCACTCAATATTACATGGAAAAATACATAGAGATGCTATGAAAAACGTCATATAGTTCCAGGTAGTTTTCTCACAATCACACAAAAATCCAACTGTGAGTGAAATACTTTCAGAAATGTTTGAAGTCTGCAGTAGGGCTTATGATTTTCTGACTGTGGTCACAACTGCTAAATAATGAAGGAAAACTTCTGTATAATTCCTTTACCAACTTGATTTCAGTTTTAACAGAACCCATTGTCTCCAGGCTATTTGCTGTTTCTGTGGTGTGCTTATTTTGTATGCTGAGGCAGCATCATTTCATTTCCAATTCTCAGATGTCTGGCTGCTAAGGCTTTACCGTGACACACAGAGTTTGTGACACAGATATTGAATTTTTCAGTGGAGGCAAATGTGCTCTCTAAAAAGTGTCTTGCTATTGCATAGCTATTGCTACATACTCCTAATTGGTTTTCTTGTGGTAGGAAACAGTTAGATAGATAAAAATCTTGGAAAAACATTATATTATGGTGTACAATATTGCTTGTTTTAAACTAAAACCCTTTTTTTCTCATTTTTACTTCATACCTCCTATGTACCCCTCACTCTGATACCTGAACTACTTTTCTGTGGTGGTAAGATAAATTAACTGTTTAAATACGAAGTTTCTATTTATTTCTGTGAGAAAGCATAATTATTGTAAGAAAAGAAGCATCAAAGAGAACACCATCAAAAGCAGTGTGAGCAGCAGGTCTAGGAGGTGATTCTCCCTCTCTACTGTGCTCTCGTGACCCCAGCTGGGGTGCTGCATCCAGCTCTGAGGCTGCCAACATAAGCAGGACAAGGACCTGCTGGACCAAGTCTAGAGGAGGGTCATGAAAATGATCAGAGAGCTGGAGCACCTCTGCTATGAAGATAGGCTGAGGAGTTTGAGATTGTTCAGCCTAGAAGAAGAGAAGAGAGTGCTCTGCGGAGTTTTCCAGTACTAAAAGAGGGCTACAGGAAAGCTGGACGACTCATCAGGGAGGGTAGTGGCAGGATAAGGAGTAATGGTTTGATATTGAAAGAGGGGAGATTTATATCAGATATTAGGAAGAAATTCTTTACTGTGAGGGTGGTGAGACACTGGAAGTTGTGAATTGGCCCCATCCCTAGAAGTGTTCAAGGCCAGGCTGGATGGGGCACTGAGCAACCAGGTCTAGTGAAAGGTGCCCCTGCCCATGGCAGGGAGATGAGAACTAGATGCTCTTGAGACTCCCTTCCAAACCAAGCCATTCTACAAAAACTAACAAAGCATTTAAATTTACATTTGAATTAGTATTTTTACAGGTGAAATGATTTTTTGAGTCAGGTTTTGGATGGTCATTCTTGAAATACAGTTCAATTTTTTTATAGAAAACTCCGTGTTGTTGTTTAGGTAGTTACTGATTGTTTTTTTAAATAATGTTTATTCTTCAAGAGGTTTATCAGTGGAAGTCATTTCTGTTCACCATGTTAGTTTTAGAAGATCAGTACTGGCTGCATGAAATGGAATCATGATGTCTGCCACAAATTAACAGCAGAGAGGCTGAAGTAGAGCATTAAAAAGTTATCTTTAGCTGTTACATTTCAGCTGTACTTTAGTTCTGGAATTCAATAAAGAATCTAATTTCATTAGCCAGTGATGTCATCTCTGCTGTCATAGGAGCCTATTTTAAGACTGTGGCCAATTTCATGTAGAAATCACAAGTAGTCAGTCAATAATAATAACAAGTAGCCTATAAGCAAAGAAACAAGCTTAACTTGTTAAGCTCCTGCTGTGGTGTATTGTTTCTCTTGGCTTTAAACCAGACTTTATAATACCAGTAAGTGTAGCAAATGAGATTTGACGTCTGTATGCATTTATACTATCTTTACAAATCTGAGTGTTTTGCATACTGTAATGTTCTGTTTTTCTTACCAGCTGTGTTTCGTGAGGAGTTTCTCCTCAGAGCTCTTGTTTCAGTAGAGTTGTCTCTGGAAATTTTCACTGAGTCACTGGCAATTTTGAGTGGTTCATGTGCTGGAGCTAGAGCTGTCAAATCTATAATGCCGGTGTACTTGACAGAAAGATTCTGATTCTAGGCAGCGAGAGAGTTATGCTTTTAGCCGAGATGTGAGTAGGGAGCAGGCTCTTGGTGGGGCAGGGATGATGCAGGTGAAGCTCTGGTCTGTTTGCTGGGGCAGCAGAGGAATGGTTGGCAGCAACCAAGGTCGGTGGTGCAGAAGGAAGCAGTAAAAGCTGGACACTTCACAGTTCCATGTGAGGTGTTCTTGTTCCTCCTCCTCTTCTTGTTACTGCCTGCATCTCTGCCGTGCACGTTCCCGCAATCCATTGTAAATTCAGAGCCAGATGTTGAGGCCCTGGTAGAGCCCTTTAGTGTAACTTCAGGCTGCATTATGTGAAGACGCTCACTGTGCTAATGAAGCAGATGGAGAGCATGGCAGTTTGTGATGAAAATCGGCAGCTTTGGAATACTGCCTATCCAAACTTCAGAATGTGTTTTTCCTTTGTGATTGTTTTCCCTGCTTTAAAATAATATGTATATGTCAGATATGTGGAACTTCTGTGGAGGTGAAACATAGCAGTTGTGTGAATTGGTAAAACTGTTTTCTTCAAATAATTTTAAAGGAGTCTTTTTGTGTCATGCAGTGTTATAAATTATACTTTATGGCCCTAGGAGACATCATTAACTAAGAAGATGGCTTTTGTTCATTCTTTGGGTTTTGTTTACTTTTGGCATTGTTTCTTTTTTCCTTTTTTTAATAGTTATGTGCTTTTGACTGCTAAGAAGTGAGTTTGCTTAATGTATTTAAGCCACTTCTGTAAATTCATGCCCAGATCTTTGTTCCTCAGTAGATTTCCCTTTTACAGGGAAGATGCAGAGGATTAAGGAACATGCCATATGGTTGTTTCTATAGCAATAGATTAAAAACCTTGTCTTGTCAGCTCTTACGAGGTATGATGCAAGAATTATTTTGGGAAGGCACAATGTGCATGTCTTGTATTCTGGCAGTTCTCTGTTATTGTAATGATCTCTAGGACAGTTGTTACGTTGTACTGGTTTAAAGGTAAACTGGCAGGAGAAATGAACCCAACACAAAAGAGGTTATAAGTCAGAGTTACAATTTAATAACAATATTACAATAAATGCAATGGCACTAAGAGAAATTGGTTTTAACCCACAAAACCCAGACGTATAATCCAGCACTCTGGGGCACAAACCCAAAGGGGTTTGTTAGCCCCTGTGCTGAGACCCACCTGGTTCCCCCCGAGTCCAAAGTAAAAGGAAGTGAAGAACCTGTTAGTGCAGCTGATGGTTGCAGTCTCGTCAAGAGTGCTGTATCAAGTATTGTTTATGTTGCGAGTGGCCTTATTCACAGTTCCTCACATTGCTTCTGTTGTAGAACACTTGCAGTTAAAGGCTATAATGGTTGATGACAGCATGATAAATGTACAGGTAGTGTGGCATGGTACTAAAATGAAAGTTGAAGGGAGTCCCTCTTACATGTATTTGTAACCTCGGTAAAATGAAAATGGTGTGCATTTCCATGGATTTTTGTAAACAATCGATGGTTCAAAAACATGAGATGCACTTTTTGAAAGCTGAAGACTTTCCTTTTCTACTTAGATACTGAAAACCTCTTGAGAACTTGCTTATAATGTGTGAAAGAATTGCAGATATGTCACAGCACCATATAGACAGATGTACATACCAGAATCCTCTAAATACTTGCATATAAAGTTGCATTTATTACAGAACAGCTGTGTCTGTGTTGTAAGGACTTGTTCAGGGGTGTCTTAGTAGACATGTAAATAAGGATTATTTGCTTTCAGGACATAGAGTAATACTTTAAGTGCAAATCTGAGGAGATGTATTTGAGGACTGCTTTCTTGTGACCAAGCATTACATCTTGAACAGACTGAGTTCTCTGGAGGCCACTAGAGTCAGGATGTGTGAGAGTCCTCTTATGCTCTTCCAATGAACTGTACTCCATCAAAGAGCAAGTAATACAAAACGTTGTAAATTTCCTTTCCTTTGGAAAAGAAGATGAATGATTTGATGCATCTGGGACATATTCTGCCCTAGTATAGGTGGATGCAAGTGTTTGTCAGAGATGTGAGAGAAGATTGAAAGAATGGAAGATATTGCAGAGGAGGCTGAGTCAGTAAGAGAAATTAAATGGAAACTAACACCATTAGCCTCTTGCTTTCTCTGTCCTAAAAGAGTTTAAGCTAAGAGCTAGGGAGGCAATTTTTTAAAAGATGAAGATGAAACGAGTGAAATTGAATAACTTGCATGTTATTGGGAACTTGACTGAGTCTTTGTCTCTGGATTCACAAAAGGACATCAAGGTCCTATGCTTGGGTTGGATAGCATTTTCCAGAAAGGGAAGATTTATACCTTTTGTGGCAGAGAGGGGGGAAGCAGTGGTTATGCAACTATTGCCTCTTACTGTAGAGATTAGAAGTCATTTAAATATAAATCTGATATTCAACACTGAATTTTAACACAGGTAATGATCTGGGAAGATTCAAAGACCACAGATAATGCCCTGACATACAAAAGAAACTTGTTACTTCCAGAGGTAGTAGGAATGGACATATTTGATGGGTAGTCTTTAATGGATTAGAATTGTGTTCTTCTTTTAGTCTGGGTATTCAATCATGAAGACTAAACAGTAGCCCTGGATTTATGGAGAGCGTTTTGAAACCAGGAGTCAGCTTGAGAAGATATGAGTGAAGCATCAAAATTTGTAGCAGCTGTGAGACATCTTGGAGTGGGAACAGCAGCAATCAAAAGTTGGTGAAACAGTGCCGGAAGTACCACCAGCATCCCAAACTCTGCTGAGGCTGGGCAGAACAGCCGCCTTGCAAGATACCACAAGATGCTGGCATCCAACTAGTGACGTGACTGGTAGCTTGGAGTTGGTGAATCTCAAGAGATGAATCCCTGGGTACAAAGGGAGAGTGTTGTGTGTTCCAGGTAGCTGACAAGGCCTCCATCCAGCAGGGGTTAGCTTGAAAACTGTAATAGTTTTTCTCTTCTTGTGCATTACTTGAATCTTGTAAACAGAGGCCAGGCAATAATGAAATTTTTGTCATGGAGTTGTTGGCATATGTAATAGCTAGGAGAGATACTGACATACTGTTCAGTGGATGCACTTTACTCCTTGGGCTTATCAAGGAAATTGTAACAAGGTGAGACCTCAGATGTAAAAGAATGAAGTGCTGTCATAGATTGAAATATTTTTAAACACTCATATGCTAGTCTTCAATTAAAAAGAAGAAATGCATAGATAACTTAAAATGACACGGAAAATTCAGGAAGATGCATTGCATGGATGGAAAATTGAATACAATTTTTGAAGAAAGAAAACCTAGTATATTAAACATCTGACTAAAATCACCATAGTGCCTAAGTAGATAAGCAGGTTTAGCAGAAGATGGTATGCTTTGGCATAAATCTGATATGGGGGAGGCCTGCACATGTGTTGAGAGATTTTTGAGGTAGGCTATACTGAAATACTTAATTGTCATGCTTGTCAGTGTTGCACTGATTTTCTGAAGTATGGCCAGAGAACATGATATAGGATGGAAGTATCCACATAACCATACATAAAGTAAATTTGCTGTGATGTAGATTATTCAGGAAAGATAATCCCATTTGTTTTCCTTTTAAATTCAGCATTTTCTGAATTGCAAGTTTTGGAATTTAGCATGGTTTTCGCAGCGAGAGGTGCCGTGCATTACCAATTGATTGCCTTGGTCCTGTGTAAGCCAGCAGGCCCTTGTCTCTACATAGAGCCCCGCTGTGTTGTTCAAGCTCCGCGTGTGGGCTTTAAACCTCTCAGCTGTCTTTGAAGTAGACATTCTTTTTCATCTGTTTTACATGTGGGAAACTGTTATGTAGGCTGATAATCTGTCTTTACTCTCTGAAAATTCAGTAAATAATGTCAGAGACTTGAGAAGCATTCCACATTGTACTTTTTTAGCTTTAGAGTGTGTTTCGTCTAAGATAGTCTATTAACATCAAATTGCATCAGAGACAAATCTTAGAGAGAAACAATTGTCATTCCTCACTGAAGCAGTGAAATCTTTATTAACATTGTCCTTATAGCCCCGTTGCATTATTTCTGTTTTGTCTTTGACTCTCTACTTATTTGACAGACAGTCACACAGAATCACAGACTATTCTGAGTTGGAAGGGACCCACAAGGATCATTGAGTCCAACTCTTAAGTCAATGGCTCACATAGGGGGATTGAACCCATGACCTTGGCATTATTACAACCAAGTTTTAACCAACTGAGCTAATCTCAGGGTCATTCACCTTCATCCTCCTACTCTTTTATGAAGTACAGTACCACTGCATTGAAAGTGGTGCAGACTTCTTATTCCCTAAGGAGTTAGGAAAAAAGTGCTTTATTCCCTTTTTCTTTTATGCTGGATTATTTTTTTTGGTTTTGCATTTTTCAGTATTTTATGCCATAGGAACAATGTTTGTGATGTGGGTGTCCCTTTGCTTTGATGTTTAGCCATCCTTGAAAGCTGTTTACTGCTTCATGTGCTTCCTTGTCGTGAACACTCTCTCTTAAATAACCTGACATCGTGACAAGTTATTTAAAACCACAACTAGATATTATTAGCAACCTTTTTACTTTTAAGGTTTTTTTTGCTATATTTAGAGACACACTTTTTCCATAGTACAAAGAAAATGGATAAATCTTGTATAAGATCAAAGCATCCACTATTTTTATTTTTTGAATGTAATCTTTGGATGATGCACCATGGGCTAGCTGGAAATTTGATCTTTATTGACTCTGCCATCTAAGAGAAAAAGGAAAATAGGTAAAAACAAAAGTAGTAATTGGAAATAGCTCCTGTGGAGCAAAGCTGTCATGAGGCAGATTGATTCAGCAGTGACAGAGTTGCTTTATTGATTGTAAGTCCTTAGTAAATTAAAAAGAGGACCAAATACGTTAATCTTCTATGTGCATGAGTGTTTGACAGTGACAATTCAGAATGTTCTGCCAGGTTAAAGACGCATATGGAACTGTGGGAATGTTATCTACTTCAGTCAGCAGTAGGCTAGTCAGAGATAAGAACAAAGTTCTTCAAAAACCCTTCTGGGTTAAATGTTCTTTACTGTACTATAAACAAAAGATAGAAGAAGCACTCCTGCTTGTTTTTTTAAGCATTCAGGTACAGTTAATCTAGATAAAGGAATGAAGCATAGGAATTGCACTAATTTTCCTCAAAGGTTCACAATGAGTTCCTTAAATTTGATTATCTGTCTCAATTGCAATGTCAAATTTGTTAATAGAAAAAGTGAAAAACTTTAATATATTCTAGCTGAGGGCCACTGCCTGTTTCGTAAGCAAAAGTCAGTTTTGGATTTGGATTTTTGGCTCTTCTAAGTACTGCTAATTACTTAATGCCATTGTCCATTTGCAAGTAAATTAGTCCTTTATTTTTATTTTCCTCCCCAGGTCATCACAGCTTCTCATAAGAATGAAATTCATTTAGATGGGGAGCAGCCACACAATGTGAGGTTGTAGTACAGCAGTTTTTCCTTCCCAGAAAAGTAAGGAGCAGGGACAGAGCTGGGATCCTGTGCTGGTGAGGATTAGACTTGCCAGATGTTATGGAGATAATCTCCTGTTTTCAGCCTCAAATTCTGCACCATCAGAAATTTTGTTTCATGTATTTCTTGTTGGCTTACTGTAGTTGAAATTCAGCCAGGAGGACATGCTCTTCCCTTATTTTCCTACCACTGCTGTTTAAAAACTATCCCAGTTACCAGGGATAGTTTTGCATCCGCTCATTCCCAGCAAGTTACCTGTTACAGAGCACTCTGAACCTCTGTTTAGGATGTGCAGTTGTTAACAGGGTATGGTTTGAGTAGCATCTTCTGACTCTGAGGCCGTACAATTGGTGGGGGGAAAATAGTTGGAGATGCATGAGGTGAAGCAGCACAAAAGCAGGGGTCTGGGAGCACTGTTTCCCACTATTTCGTATGGAGTCCCCAGCCTGGCATAAGGAAGTGAAAGGGAACAAGGTCCTCTTTTGGGCCCTGGAGGGAGAGAGGTAGTGAAAGTGTAGGGGACCCAGTAGAGGTCTCCTCACTGACTTACAGGTAAAGTGCAGTTCTTGAATATCATCTACAAAAACAGAGCTTTGTAGCTACTACTGACCCAGAAAGAGGGACAGTGGGGTAGCAGAGCCTCGAGGAAGGAATTTGGACATTGTTATGTTCAGTTTATTTTGCCATACTACTGAAGAACTCAGTCTCTATCTTGTCCTCTCACAGCAGTGAACTAGAGAGGCAAAAGACAGACTGAGATGTCATCTCACCCCTTTCATGCTACCCCTTCACTCCCCATTTCTTTTCTTTTCATGCTTTTCTTTTCCTTACCTGTCAGTCCTAATTAGTTATCTTCTGATTTTTTTGCCTTGCCAGATAGCTACATCTTTTTACAGAGAGTTGCTGCTGCTTGTGCTTTCTGGGACAGCCTCCCCATCAGATTTGTAAAGCCACTGTGTTTTCTCCTTTTTCACCCCATGCTTCTTTGAGGTTACCTAGAATTGCAAAGTGGAAGGGAAGGAGCACAGTAGGAAGTGGCTGCCATTCATCTGTTTGTGTAGTTATTGAAGTGTTTCATAATCAGAGCTTATAGTTATGCTTTATTGCTCTTCCCCCATATCTTTCTACCCCTCTAACCCCTGCTGTTTGTCACCCTTGTCACTTCTTGCCTTAAATTTAGATAGTCCAATAGGAGAAGCTGTGTCACTCTATGTGAGTGGTACTACAGCATAAATAATTTTTTTCCTAAAACTGTAAATGCCATTGTGGTTTGCTTCAGTGTGCACTACATTAAATAGTAATTGTTGTAAGTGGCAATTTGTAGTGTTTGGAAGTCTTGCTTATTCAGTCTCTGTCTTGCTGTTTTTTTGTACTCAATGACTGCTTGTTGCACCACTGTTTTCTCTTTGTTAAGCGCATCTGTATGCAGAAGCAGAACTGCTCAATTTGTTTCAATCTGGCATACTGTAGTAAGTCTGCTTTTAAATTGCATACTTAGTAGGTTACAAATCAGGTGGCAGCATTTTGATGGTGCTAATTCTCCAGTGTACCAGGAACTGCTGACTTGAATAGTTTTTGACCACTTTTCTTTTTCAGTAAGTCTTCTGTAACTCATTTGGCTTGCTTAAATGACCTGCTCCTTATTTTCCACAGCAAGAGTTTCTCTCATTTGGGAAATGTAAAAGGATAACATTCTTAGCCCAAGCAAAAGCAAAATGTACGACTGCCATCTGGGCTGTGAAATTGGAATAAAGCTGAAAGCATTACCTCAATATATTGCCATGGCTAGAAGCCAGATGGCAAATAGTAAAAGGATGGTCTGGTAGTTGGCATGTTAGTCAGGGTCTTCGGAGACTGCATGTGCTTGTTGTGCTGCAAACCTCCAAGAATGTGGGCAAGTCGGAAATTATTTCTCTCACCTAATATTGCTTACGTAAACATTATGTATCTACAGAGTTAATTGTCTCAGCTCAGTCTGCTGGGAATGGATAAGCATTTCCACAGGGCATGGGCTCATTCCACATCACTTAGCTCTATATTTTACTAGGATGAATAGCCCTGTGGAGAAACCTGTCTCTCTGCATAGACATCACGAAAATACAGTAGCTGGTGGTCTTAGCCCAGATACGTAACGTTTAGATGCTTGAGATATGACAAATGAGCCCTCTCTTCTTATTCATTTCCCTTTAGTCGAGGGGTAGTAATCCTTTCTGCCTCACAGGTACACATAGAGGTTGAACTGTGCTACTGTGTTCTTACAAAGGAAGTTTTTACTGTGAAAAGAAAATTTTATTTATATATCTATAAATATAAATAAAATTTAATTACATATGCATGTATTTGTGACTGTCTGAGATTTTTGAACACAGTGCTGAAAGGGAGACATCTTTAGGATGAGAGACCTGGAGACTTTTGCATGTCTCCTGGAGACTTTTGCATCCTTAGGAAATGTGCAGCTGTTTTGTGGCAGTATTCGATTGAATGCATTAGGGAGGCAAATAAAGCTGGGACTTGGGAATACCTGGCATGTCATGTATATGAAGCTCTGTAAGTCATATTCATTCATGATGACTGGTTTTGTTTCTTTTTAGATTGTGATGGATTTCAAACACCCTGATGGCCATACCGTGGCACTTATGCTGCCCCGATGCAGTTTATTGGTGATGACTGGAGAGTCCAGATACCTGTGGACACATGGGTATGTGGAAAAGTCCCTGCATTGCTGATAATAGAAGAATAATAGATATTGTTTGTTTGCTTTATTAATGACATTCTGTATTTAAAATTGCTCTGAAAGAAATCAAGTCAAGTTTTATAATTAATATACAAATTCACTCCTCTACTCAGTTGCTGCTCAGGTTAAATTGTAAAACTTGGGGATTTAGGAAGCTAATTGCCAGTCCCTGAGGTATAGTTTACTGCTGCTGTCACAAGTGAAGTTTCACTCACAAGTCACTCTCACATCTGCAATATGAAAGTTCTCAATAACGCTGATCTGGCAAATAATTGATTTTAGTGCAATTAGTGTCATCTTTTCCTTTCTCTCTTTTCAGCTTACAGTTTTTCCTATTGGATCACATATGCCAAAGGCTTGAGAAAGGAGCCGGTTTAGGAGAGTGACTTCACCTGTGCTGAGGGCATGAGGGTGACAGAGGGGTGTCTTTCTGACCTATTCCCAGCTGCTTTAGGGACACTTTAGCTGCTGATAAGACTGTATTGTAGTGAGCAGACTTGGGAGCCTGGAAAGAGATCTCTTGAAATATGGCTTGATGTTTTGCTTATTGTAGAATTTAAATACCTGCTTTTTAAAATGTGCACCACTGGGAGATACTTATAATAGGAGTGCTGAAATTAGCAAAAAGGCTAAAACCTTTAAACCTAAAAAGATGAGCTCTGAGAGTGACTGTAACACACTTCTGGAGAATATGGAGATGCTTATATTGGACAGCAATGTCCATGGTAAACATTTCTTCCTTTGTTTGACCCTAGTTGTCACTGGTTCTGCAGTCAGTTGAGGACACTAATTACATTCTGTGTAAATTAAACATCAAATCCTTTTATTGGCAGAAGACTTTCTGCCTTTTAAGTTTTCTGGTTAATTTGTGTTATGAAGAAGGATGAATATGAACTCCCTGATGACCTTTACATTGTTCATTTTTATAGAGCTCTTATACCAACTGTATAATAATAATATAATAATAATTTAATGGCCAATTTTCGCGAATGCAGATTTGGGCAAGGCTCTCCCCATGTGGCTGTGCCCTTCCAGCCTGCACAGTGGATTTTTTAGGTGAGGCACAGCGTGCGCAGAACTGGCCCCACCGTTTAAGTCCTGAGGTCCATCTGCCACGGCCGAGCGAGCTTGGACAGTGACAGTGAAGTCCTTAGGACTATCTTTAGCACCCAGTACTAACCAGGGCTGACCCTGCTTCGCATCCGAGATGTAACGGGGTCGGATGGCAGGGAGGCATTGAACTGCCGGGGACAGGCCATACTGAGACTCGAACTCGCGACCTTTGGATTCGGAGACCGGAGTGCTCTCCACTACACCACAGGACCGCCCCTACCAACTGTATATTCCCTCATTAAATTAAATAGTTGTAGAAAGCAGTCAGTACTTCCGATGTGCAACATTATATAGAAGACCGTGGCAGTGAAGTCCCTTGTTTTTTGACATACAGGACTGAACACTGAGACCAGTGTTACAAGCTTCTTATTCTGGCCTGTCAAATACTGTCTTTGGAAGGTTATCTACAACTTGGAAAACACAGTTCAGTTTCCATGTCAGTGGCATTACTGGCCAGGTATCCAGTGGGCAGTCTCCAACCCCAGGCATCGGGCTGCTCCATGGGGCTGGGCTGAGCCCTGGGTGGAATGTCAGCCCAGAGGTCAAGGCAGTGGCTGTGCACAGGCAGAGCTGGAGATGCATGTGGAGCTGTAAGTGGAGCAAGGCCCAGTGGGACAGCTTCCCTTTAAAAGCAGCTTCCAAGGGAAGGAGGGGTCACCCTTGCTGAGGCCTCAGCTTTCTCCCAGGCTACCAGGTCTGCTCCTTCCAAGCTGGCCCTGAGCAGCCACTCTCCCAGGAGGTGTAAGGATACATGCTGAACACTTGCAGTACTTGCCAGCAGGCATTCAAGTTTGGATAGGGTACCTATCTGTTAAAAACTGGAATGAGATTATTGCTTAACTCACTTGTACCTTTAAGTGATGGTTGTCTTTTGAGAACCAACAGCAAACTACATCTAAAAGCAAGATCCCAGATCTTCCTACTTACGTTTAAGTGATTCCTGTTGCAGTGCTTTTCTGTACATTTTTAAAAGCAGTAGTGGGTCAAGATACTCAACTGCAGTAACCTTTCCATCATGCTAGTGGGATGTAGTATTGTAATCAACAAGATTAATAATTCAGAGAGAAAATGTAGTTAATTCCCTTGCATACATAATGTCAAAATGTATTTAAGATCACTTGTGATGCCTTTTATCTACACCTCTGAAGTCAAATTAGAGAGCAAAGGAGACAGTTTTGAAATTATTTTGGAAATGTTTTCAATGTGTATACTTGGATGCCAAGGAATTGGAGACTTCATTTTGACCCTATTAATAACGTGCACAGGAAAAGGATTTTCGTTCAGTTCTCTCTGAAAGAGAAACATATGGTTTAGAAATGAGCTATATAGTGTCTTCAAGGAGGACAAAAGATGTATGTTCTTTTTGTCTCATAGGTGAAAGTAAAATTCTGACTTTTCTGATGAGGTTCATTTGTGACTTTTTTTTCTGATGAGTTTCAGTTTTGGCTGTGTAACCGGACAAAATTCCATTCCTGACACTGCAATACTAAAACTCCTCTGTGCCAGTCAAGAGGGTGTGGATCGTATTATTTTTGACATTGGGAATCCTGGTTTTAGCCTAACCTATATCTAGAGTTGTTGCTTGTAGTATAGGTGAAAGGAAATTATTTAGGTTGAAACTAGAACCTTGAGAAAGAAGACTTAATTTCTGCAAATATTGGCTGTTATGCTTATCTTATTGCTGCAGGTGCAAAAGACAATCAAATAGAAAATCTGCTAACTCAAGATTTGCTGTCCAGGGAGTCTTGGGCATCCTCAGCTGATTAATTCATCATAGCTCCATTATCTGCCATAAGCAAGGCTGTACTTTATTAGATCCCATCCTTTCATGGCTGCCTTGGGAGATTTCCATTCTTGGGGTTGTTCAGTGTCTCCTTTTTGCAACAACTATATGGACCATCAACGTACTGCTTCCTGACTTCCAGACAGAAAGAACCTGCACTCTTTTTCCCTGACACTGCATGAGAGATGAGCTTCCTGCAGTAGGAGAGCTGGCATCCAGCAAAGGATGGGAATGCTGGTCAGGCTGCAGGCGACCGTCTCGGTATTTTGGATCATTCTTGGTTAAGTGCAGGCACTGGGCAGTTTCATGTGACCTGCAAAAAAGAGCCAGTAGAAATTTGAGATGAGATTGAATGCTCAGCTTTATAAAATATGTTAGAGACCTCTTTTTTCTCCCTTTTAGCTTAGCCTATGAGGGTTTAACTCAGCTAACCAGTATGGAAGTCAGTTTTATGCTGAGAGTTTGTCCTGCTTTGAGCTAGTTTCTTGGAAGTCATAATTCCTGAAGGAGCTTCACTGAGAGGCCAATTCCTTAGAAATGATTTGGGTTTTTTGTTGTGTTTTTTTTTTGTTTGGTTTGGTTTGTTTTTTTGTTTGTTTGTTTTTGTGGTTTTTTTTCTTTTGTTCGGGAAACTTCTGCAGTAATCTCCTTGGTGACTACGTTTAGAAAGTGTTTCAATGTGACAGTAACAGCTTTGAAGGGCTGGGCTATTTCCCTGAAGAATTTCCATTTTGTTCCAAGAGCATCCATTTTTTCCCATGTGCAAGTGATGGAAAGTTACACGTAGATGTCCCTGTTTCTCGTCTCACACACTGTATTTCTAACTTTAGTTTCTCATTTTCCGCTTTTCAATTTTGAAAGTGATCCACTCCTATAGCTATTAAAAATTCTTGGGTTTGGTACTTTTTCATAATATAAACCTCTTAATAAAATTAGGAAGTTCCAAATCATTCTAATTTGATTAATTTTGTACTTGCAGAAATATTTTTGTGTTCCTCTAAGCCCCATGCCAAATCCAGAAGTAGCTGAAGAAGCTCTGTTTCCAGTTTGTTTGCTTGCTTGCTTGCTAGACAGATGTTGGTCAAGAAGGATCTGCAACAGAATTTGTCCATTTAAGCAGTTTAATAGATCTCCAAGAACTTCATTATTTGCATTTTTAGATGTAGATAAGTGGAAAAACAATTCTGTTGTAAAGCAGAATTCATTTGAGAGGCCCATTTGCACAAGAAACTTCAATCTGCTAATGTAGACCTCAGCCAGTTCTATGCTTTGATACCCATAGCCACCATTTTTAATCATATATTCTATCTTTATCATACCTATTTCCATGTCACAATGTATGGTTTAACCCCAGCTGGCAACTAATTACCATGCAGTCTCTCACTCACTCCCCCAGCCGCGATGAACAGAATTGGAGGAAAAAAAGTGAGCCCCATGGGTTTAGATAAGAACCGTTTAATAATTGAAACAACCCAAAATGCAATAATGACACTCACAATGCTAATGATAATAACAACAATACTAGTAATAGTAATGAAAGGGAGAGAGAGAGAGAGGAATGAAACCCAGGTGAAGCAAGTGATGCCCGATACAGTTGCTCACCACCCTCTAACCAGTGCCCAGTCTGTCCTAAGCAGTGAGTGGTGTCTCCCGGCCAACTCCTCCCAGTCTATATATTAAACATGACACTCTCTGGTTATGGGATATCCCTCTGGCCAGGTCAGTTCAGCTGTCCTGGCCAGGCTCCCTCCCAGCTTCTTGTGCATGCCCTTGCTGGCAGAGCACAGGGCACTGAAAAGTCCTCACTTAGAGTAAGCACTGCTGAGAAACAGCTACACCATCAGTAAGTTACAAGATTTTTCTCCTGCTAAATCTGAAAGACAGCACTGTTGCTGTTAACACAGATGCTAAGGAAATTAGCTCTATTCCAGCCAAAACCGGGACAAAAATAAATATATAAAAAAAATTAAGTTCTAGGCAAATAAACAATCAAATTTTATGGAGGGGAGGGAGGGAAGGGAAATGTAATTACTTGCAATTAAACAACACTTTAATTAATGTCATTAGTTTATGTGGCAGCTCTTTTCTCTCTGAAATTGAATAAGTTCAAAACTGAGAAGAAGCCGTACATTAAATAGCATGTTGTAATCACATTTGTCTCAGAGTGTAAGAACTGCTTTCTTACAAAGATGGATTGTTTTTTCTGATACAAATTGAATTATTCCTTTATTTGGTGTTATTTTTAGGATCACACCCCGAAAATATGATATCATTCAAGCATCTGAGCTTGGGCAAAAGGTTGGAACAATCACTGCTGATGTTGGAGATTTAACATTAAATCGAAGGGAAACAAGGACATCATTTACATTCAGGAAAGTGAGGAGAGGCCCTTGCAATTGCAGTAAGTGTCTTGAGGCAATCTTCAAGTCAAAATTGTTATTTATCACTGATACGTAAGCTTTTTCTGTTTTGAGCAAATCATTTTATTCCTTTGGGTAGCTGGATAGTTTTGGCAGTTCTTGTAGCTATTCCTGGATTAGGCATACCATATGGTTTGAGCTGGTTGCATTCATGTGGTTGCTGGAGTTTCCCTATACAGGAAGCAATGCAGTTGCTTTGCTCCAGAGCCAGGCAAGTAGTCTGGAATCTTGTGTTTCATTGACACTTCAAGTGTTTAAATAATGTAACAGAACAGAAGTAACTACTGTTCTTCAGGTTTCTGTCAGTTTTGATTGTTTTTTGAGTGGGACTGTAATTTTGAGAAAATAAGTACATTAGAGAAGGAGAAGCAGTCAGATCTGCCGTGATGGAGCTGATGCCTTATCTCACGTATCCCTGTGAATAGAGACACACTAAAGACAAGTTAATGGAGAAAGATATAGGGTTTTATTATTTGGAAGCTTCCACAATCAAACCCAGGGGGGTTTGACCCCGAGAACAGGAAGTTTGCAGGTTTGATACCCCTTATTAACATCCAATCAAGATTCTCGTTTCTCTTAAATGCCCACCCAAAAGATCTGTCCATCTACCCCCTTTGCCATGGGGGGACAGTTGGGCCTCCTCCTGTTGTTTGTCTTCTGTTACCTTGCAGGTGTCTGCTCAAAAACAGCTCGGCCTTGACGAAGCCTGTAAGCAGCTCCCAAACTCGTGAGAAAGGCACTTAATATGCACACTTAAAATCAGAGTAACTCAGCAGAGACTATGTGATTCTAAAACCTTCTAAAATTACATTAAATTCTTAGGCATCATAGCCGTGTAAGTGCCTTAGGGCAGTACAGATAATAATAGACAGGTGGCTCAGTGATTACATGGAACTGAAGTCCATTTGTGCTCTCAGAACAGAATTTCAGAGGCTGATTTGCAATGATGTCATGGTCTTTGGCATTGGAGACACCATCTCAGTTTGGGAAACATTAACATAGCAGGATTAATGATCACTGCAGACAGCCTCTGGTACATGTGGGCAGGTTGCTTGTTTTCAGGTCATCAAACACTTTTGCAGTTTGACCTGCATTTCCGGTTTAAAAAATAAAGTAGAAATGAAATGTTTTTTGTGTAGTAATATTCACTTTTAATTTTATTTTGCTGTATAAGCTTAACCAATAAGGAATCACTTAAAAAGTAATCTTCTGTAACTGTTTCTGTATCTAGTTTACCCATCTGTCTGTGACAGCCAGAAAGGACAGCAAGGACTGGTACAGCCTTCATTTCCCCACAGTGAGATGGAAGCCTCGAAGCTGGAGCAAGAATATGTACACAAGGTGTATGAAGAGATTGCCACACACTTCAGCAGTACCAGGCATAGCCCATGGCCCCGAATTGTAGAGTTTCTCAGGTCCCTGCCAACAGGATCAATAGTGGCTGATATTGGTTGTGGTAATGGGAAATATCTAGGCATCAGTGAAGATTTGTACATGGTAAGTAGTATCTACTGTCATTTCTGTTCAGTGGTTCTAGTATTTATTCTGTCATGCAGTTGTAGCATGTCGGAAGTTCAGTTGTGGGAAGAATGCCAAGAACAGAAAGCTTGTTTCCTGGTCCAAGATCAATTACCAATTGTGTTAGGTTTCCACATCCATTAATTATGTACATTACCCTTTTCTTTTTTTCAAAGCCACTTTTGCTTTGCAATTCAAAATATGTTAATAAAAAAATAGTAATGGATGCAGTGGATTGAAAAACTGTAATGGATGGTTTAGCCTTTTTTGTCATTGCTGTTGAATAAAATTATTAGAAGGGAAAATGGCTGAGAAATGTGAATGCTTGCAAGAAGTTTTTTGCTTGGCTCATGGGTAGTTCATGCAGTCTACATGCCCCTGAAATCTCCATGGGCAGCACTATTTTTCATGTATCCTCTTTGGTTCCCTTTGGCCTGGTGGCATGTCTCATTTGTGAATGATGTCATATTTGGTTGTCCCACCTCTGACTCTGGGCATAGGCCCAGTAAATATGCCAACATAAAATTCACGGGGAAGTCTCAGCTTCAGTACAGAGTTCTGGCCTTTCTCTCACTCCTTTTTCTTCAGTTTTAGGCAGTTCTGACATCATTCTTGCTCTTGTTCTCTCTTTCCATGTCTCACAGTCTGTACTTAGTCCAGTTTTACTTCTCTCCTTTCCTGTCAGGGAGAGGTGAAGCACATAAAAATATGAATCAAGACATAATTTTTATTACAAATATTTCAAAGACTTTTTGGGAAAAAGAAAGTCAAGCCTCATGTTGGTTTAATCCAAAAAAAATCTCAGAGGAGTGTGCATCATGGTATCTGCTCTCCCTTGTTCCAGAATTGTCTGATTTTTTCATGTTCCTGTACCATGAAACACTTTGAAATCCATCAGGCTCGAAAACTTCTATGTAGAGCAAAACATCATTATTGATAGTAAAAATTATCAATTTGTTGTTTCTGTTTCAGTAGTTTCTGTCCTGCTGTTTATATTCAGCTAAAAAACATAAGTTGTTATTTAGAGCCCTGTCTGTATTAGTAATGGATTTATTTCCCTTACTGTTCTTATAGGCTAGAACATCATCAACCAATTTATAGGTAGGTATGTTTATGCCTGACTGCTGTGGCCTGAATATAGTTATTCATCCTCAGTACATTTCAGTCTTTCAGTCCTGACTCCTGTAAGAAAAATCACCAAACCTAACTGGAGAGGAGCAACTTTTATCAGGGTGCCATGAAGATCAGCAGGTCATCGAATGAATTTGGTACATTGCAGTTGTGAAGTTTGTGGTAGATTTTTCAGGTGAATTGCCAGCACCAGTCTGTTTTCTGCTTATTTTCTTCTACAAGTCAGCACAGTCTCAGGAGGATGGATGCAACTCCTTCTTTATACTTGATTTATATTTCTGTGGCAGCCAAAGTGTGGTTAAAGAAAACCCAGTGTATGTTGAGTTTACAGAATTTTTTAAACTTTTGACAAGGTATGTCAGATACTGTGACTCGTATGCAGCTGAGGATCAGAGATTACAGAATACGTTTTATATATCGGGTGCATTGTTGGGATAAAGGAAATGCAATCTAGATGCAGGACATCAGTTTTCTCCCTCATTTACTCCTCTTTACTTGGAAGCACAAAATCCAGGCATAAATGTAATCAGTTTTGCGTTTCTTTTTTGTGCACAGTGTACTGGAGCTCTTAGCCTGTTTGGCAAGAAGCAATACGGCAGTGCTATGATATTAGGAGTTATTTAGGGGTTGGGTAGAGCACTGTTGGCTCAGCTGTAGAGCTTGGGGTGTTTTGACTCAAACACTGAAAACCTGAGGCAAGAAGTTCCTGAAAGCAAGTGATGTGCTTTAAAGGTTACTGTATGCTTTTATGCTTTAAGTAGCAGTGCTAATGGTAGATCAAAGCTAAGGTAGCTCTCCTGATGACTTTAAACATCAGGCACTGCCTGAAAATGTCTCCACTGTGGCCTGTGCTATTGTATTTGTTTCAGTTTCTTCGGATGATTACATGCAGCCTTATCTACTTGAGTATCCTTGGGTGACAATGAAAGGCATAAGCAGCGAAAGTGACAGTGCTGTAATGGCTGCATTATTCTTACACAGTGAGAGAGCAGCAATAAAGAGCAGCAATTTCATGACAAATAAATTCAGATTAAGAATGTTTGAGCTAGAGATGAAATCCATGTCTGATGTAGCTAGGACAAAGACTGGAGAAAGGTTGAATTTAATAGAGTTTCAATTACCTTTTTTTCCTCTCACCCAGCTTTTTTATTGTTTGAATAAATGCAAAAGAGAGACATGGTTTTAGGGTAGTTTTTCCACAATTCTGTCCCCACCCAACCTCATTTGAGGGAATTATTTTAACAGGTTTTATTTAAGTTCTTTCAAGATTAATATCCATATCTCTAAGCAGGTGTTTTGTTTTTATGCAAAGCTATGTTTCAGCCTTAGCCATTCCCCCCATTACTGCAAGGGTTTCATTCCAGAGCCAGCTGACATTCTTGGAATGATCTCATCAATTTTTTGTGAGCTTCAGCTTTTTCTCCCAGTTTCCAGTGTTCAGGTAGGTGTGCTGATGTGTAAATCCCCACAAGAACGTTCAGCATCCTCACAGGGCCACGGCATGGATGAGAGACATGGAAGCCTTTCAGATTTGTGGTTTACATTTTTCATTGAACCGATAAGCTGGTGGGAAATCCAGTTGCAAACAGCTGAATATGACATTGGGTAGATATTTTTTCTTTATATGTAAAGAAATTACATCCTTGACAGAATCCTGATGCTAGGGAAAACATTATGGTAATGCAGGAGCCAAAATTATTTGCTTTAATACAGATATTCTGTTCCTATTTCTATAGTGTGTAATCAGTAACATAGTTTAATTTCATAAGACCTTGTAAGACACACTTTTTCTGTGAGATTTGCATCTCTATTTTCTGCATTACTATCCCAAACTGGGATCCACTAGAACTATATAAGAATTTGATTTTATCAGGGTGTGGGGAAGAGAGAGGATTAATATTTTCTGTGATATGGTTGCATAATATTGGGTGGGTTTTAGTTGCACTGGGTTCATACTGATTGGGAACAGATTTCTCTCCCAAGGACTTACTAGTAGTAAGTAAAAGCAGGAAGGATAAAACTAATTAGTAAAGGTATACCTGGAGCAAGGTCACCATATCTTAGTGATTGAAGGGCGAGGCAGAGGAAAGCAGAAATGCCTTTTTCTTTCAATGGACAGCAGTCATTAAATTGATGAGAGATCTGGGAAGAGAGCTCAGGAGGAACTGAGCAACAGCAGCATAAAACCAGAATGAATGCTCAGCTTGGTTCTGTTGCTTTGTCATTGAGAAATGAGCTCTGCATCTTAGACATAACGCTTTGTTTCCAGAGACACCCTGACTATACGCAATGGAAAACCAAAACACTATGTGAAAGGAATACTAAAAGCCTGACACAGACCAACTGGAGCAAAAAGATTTGTTTGTCTTGCTGTGGTTGTGCTGGTGTCTCTTTTTCTAGTGTGTGTGTTTGCTGGAATGTAATTTGGTTCCTTGAGGTTCTCAAGCTATTAGTTATAGCTGAAGTATTTCTCTGGGGAGCCAGATAATTCCATTTGGTGGCTGGATTTCAGAATTAGATGTTTTCTTCATCTCTTTCTAACGTGCTGGATAAATCAGGTTTCCTGATACTTAAATGAACTAATTCTACCGGTTTGAGTTAGTTATAATGAGATAATGTAGAAAGAAAATACGTAGTGGTGGGCTGCCTTAACCTGTCTCTACCTACATTTAAGCTTGCAAGAGGATTTATCTCTTGCAGATTTGCAGCACCATTACAAAGCAAGCTATTTATTTAGTGTCTTTTCCCCCTAATGATCTATTCCAAACCATTGTATTAAGTAAATTTTATAAAAGTTATTGAGCTACTCCTGGCTGAAATGGTGGAGGTGAAGGTGCCTGGAAACATGAAGGAGCAGGATGGGATATCTGCTTGTATTATCCATTCTCAGGAAGGCAGTACAGAGCTGCTGCAAACTCAAACAAATCACAGGTGTTACATTTCGTTCTCCCTCCCTTCTCCTCTTTTATCTTGATATTTTTGATATTTTTATTGTCTAAAGGTATGTGTTACCCAGCGTGTCCAGAGAAGGTGTAGTATGCCAGAATGACAACATGAGCTTGCCTCTTTCCTAAGTTTTATGTTTGCTGGGATTCTAGTTACAGAGTTACAGGCCTCCACACTAATAGTTCCTGGCTTAAAATAAGAGTTGGTTGCAGATACAATGAAAATCAATGTCTGAAATTCAAGTGGATTTCAGCCACCGTATTTAGGTTTCAGTGGCCACTCTGGTGCTCCTGTGTGCTATTGTCTACATCACAGAAAGCAGTGAAGAGAGGGGTGGAGGTACTTCCCCAAAAGGCAGGGATATGGGAATGGATGCCTGGAGAAAAAATCCGAGAAGCCTGAGAAGCCAGCTTTCTTTGGGGAAATACTAAAAAGTGTAGAGCAACTTGCTGAGAGGTGGACTCCCTAAGAGGCAGATTCAGCTGTTTGAGATACGAGAAATTGGTGGGACTGAGCAAGAAATTTGATTTGGAAAATTGGGAAAGCAGGTATAAGGAATGACTGAGAAGGCTCATAGATAGTAAGAAATAGGAAACTGTAAAAAGGTATACAGCTTGTCTCACCAAGAGATGTACCAGATTCAGCTGAGTTTGGACACTGAACTAATAGTAATTCATCTACCTTTCTCCACTCTTCTAGAAGAGATGTCAGCAAGGACAATAATATCCTGTGCTGAGCATCAGAATTAGAGATACGAACTGACAAAAATTAAGGCTTTCCAGGTATATTTTGAGACTCTTTTAAAATGTTTGGAATACATATTTAACTAGAGAGAAATAAACCTGTTCTTAATTAAAACAATTCTTTCAACTCTTTTTTTATAAATGAAGCTTCATCACATCAAAGCTTCTGCATGCTTTAGAATGTAGAAATCACTTAGTAACAGAATTGGGAAAAGCTGAGTTTGGGATCTCTGGCCCTCACTTTAAATGTTTTCTATACTCATAAATGCTACAAATAGGCTCGTTTCCCAGCTGTAAGCTGGCATTGCCCCATGAAGTTATCTGGTTTTTGATAGCTGATTGTTTTCTAAGTGACTGAAACCAATGTATTTTGGTTTCTGGTGAACGCGTGTCTCTTGTAAGCCAGAATATGCAGGAATGTGGTGATTATAATTATTTTAAAGTATCATACAGAGATAATTCTAGTAAGGATGCTAAATTTGGCTGGCTTCAGCACCAAGCATCTGTGGTAACTCCCTGTGTTCATCATCTATGCATATATGCATAACACCTATTATCATGTTTACACTTAAAACTGCATAAAGTTTTAGCCTAATATACCTATTTTAGAGCAGCTGTGCATTCAGAGTGATCCATTTCAAAGTCTCCATTTTGATTGCAAAACACCATATATTTGCTTTGGATGTACATTGGCTTTGGTAAGTATGACAGTACAAGTAAGCCTGACTTCATAATATTTGATATAATTTACATGCAAATGAGGACTTTGCATTCTGGCAGTCATGTCTTTGTTCTCATTCTCAGTTCATTGGATTTCATCAACACACATTGTAGTCCTTTTCAAGGTCATTTTGGGAACAGGGGATTGCATTCCATTATCCAACTGGTTTTCACTATAGATGGGGAGGGCCAAAGCAATTCTTTCTGGGAAAGCTTGCTGTCCATGGAAACTGCAAGCATTCTTCTCCCTCCTTCTGCCAGCAGTGAATTTGGTCCTTTGAGTTTTATTATTACGTACTGCAAGCTAATGTCTTAATTGCAGAAGTAGTTAAAGGCACCAGTAATGAGGTGTGCAATCACTAACATGCAGGTTTGCCAGAGTAATTTAAAGGCACTTCAGTTGGCTTCCAGTGCACAATGATGGGGATTTGTGTTTACTTTCAAGTAAACAAGAGTCTCCTTTTTTTATTCATAAACAACACTATTCACTCAGTGCTTCAATAAATATGAGAGGCCGAGGAATACATGGGAAGAAAGCAATGCTAGGATTGATCTTTTCAGGTCGTTTATTGCTAATTGGCAGGACAATATGTACATACTCGTGGTGCTGTTTTTGTGGAGGATTATCTTGTGTTGTCAGCTGGCATTTTCATAACTGTTTCATTTACATTGGAACAGAAGTCAGGGACCTGACTAGAAAGCATCTCAGTTGTGAGCTTTCAGGACACAAGCCTGGAACAGAATTCTAGTTTTCTTCAAAACTGTGATGGTATGCTGAAAGAAAAAAAGATTTGAACTGATAAAATAAAAGATTGTTATGGAAAATAAATGTATTTTAGTTAATCGCTGCAAAAAGGGTTTTT
Source organism: Sakesphorus luctuosus (assembly GCA_013396695.1). NCBI lineage: Eukaryota > Metazoa > Chordata > Aves > Passeriformes > Thamnophilidae > Sakesphorus > Sakesphorus luctuosus. Next base: position 342,315 of record VWZD01007158.1, read on the forward strand.
AATTTTAGCAATACTGTTATCTCTGCTGGGTTGATTAAGTAGAGCAAGTTGTTTGCTGTTCTTCTTGTGTCAAAGATGGTTTAGTATTCTTTCAGCGTTGAATGCAGTAAACACTGTCAGCAGTAATTATTTAGGATTCTGAACCTGTTCTCTGCTATCTACTTGTTGCTGTCATTGAAAACAAAAATAAATTTAATATTCTTATACAAGCAGAGTTTGATAAACAACCTGGTTGCAGGGCTTTGGTTAGAGTATTCAGTGTGCATGGCAGATGTGAAAACAAGGATGGTGCATGCCTCACTCTCTTTCTTTTAGAAAGGGTCTCGATCAGTTTGGATTTTTCTTTTTTTTATTTTAATGCAAGCACGTAAAAAAAATCTCTTAGATGCTGATTTCTCAAAGATAGTAAGTCTTTTCTTACCATCTTTGACATGGACACTGGGCAAAGTTTAAAGGGGCAAAAACTAGGTGTTTTATGACATGTTCTGAAATAGTTTCTAGGGGTTATTTCACCTGGACTGTACAGAACCTTGGAAAATGATGTCGTGCTTAAATTTTTGGTGGATCGTAAAACTGAAGGGTAAGAGGACTGTATCTGAGCACTTCCTTACTTGACTGAAATGACAAAATCTGGGTGATCAGTGAAGCAGTATGACACACTTTAGTGATGCCGCCAGAGTCACCAGATTGTCATTCACACTTGTACATCAGCTTTTGTGAGTTCATTACTTAGGTACTTCAAATGTTGTCAGGTTAACAAAGAGCAGTTGAAATGAAAAGAAAATACTGAGGTTAGGTCACCTCTCATCTTGCTGATTTCAAGATGCCTTGATTGAAAGTTAAGTTGAAACCTGGTCCGTCTTCAGGTGATTCAAAATCAGGGTGCTATAATGAGCTATCTAATATCCAGTCTTCCGGCTTTGTTTTAAGTAAGGATCAAGGTGGTTTTCTTTCTGTCTGTACCTGGGTACCATGTATTCCTCTTGAGGCTATGTTCTCACTCTTGCTCTTGTTTTGATTTCAAACTAAAATGTGTTCCCTCAGTAGGAGACTGGGATTACTCTTTTACTGTAAGCATCAAGTGAAAATCATTTTCCAGTTTTGTAATTATCCTTTTATGAAAAGCTTAATGAAACACTTTCTGTTCTAGGTTGGCTGTGATCGCAGCAAGAACCTGGTGGATATTTGTGGAGAAAAACATTTCGAGGCTTTTGTCTGTGATGCACTATCGGTGCCAATGCGCAGCAGTTCTTGTGACGCCTGCATCTCTATTGCTGTAATACACCATTTCTCCACAGTGGTAAGTCACCCCTCTCTGTGCTCCACTGTGCTGTTGTATTGCTGTGCAGAGCTGCTAATACTACAAAGAAAGCAAAAGGGAAGAACAAAATGGGAAGAAATCGAAGGTTTGCATTCAGTGTAAGCAGTTGTCAGAGCAGTTAAGCTGTTGTGGTACTGCTGCTTCTTAGACTTTTCTGTTCACATTCTCCCTCTGTTTATCAGATGCCCTTGGTCCCCCTGGTGCTTTGGTGTAGATGTTTGTGTTTCATTTTTGCCTACTTAAAATTAATGCCATTGGAGAAGGGGGTTCTGCTTCAGGAGACAAGAGCTATATTGCTTCCCATCTCAGATCCTTGGCTGTCGGGCAGTTTTTTCCTTCTGTGCATTCATTGTCCAGCTCCAAATGAAATGGATGATACTCAATAGTCTGCTGTATCTCTGAGCTATGTAAAGTTCTCCTGGCAGAAACTGTGCGATAGTAACAAGCTTCTAGACCATGAAGCCATCTTAGGGGGCACCATGGATCTCTCCATACCAGAAATGCAGTGAATGTTTCCAAATCCAGTATAAAAAAGTAGAAAGAAGTCCATTTTGGAGAAGGCTGACTTCTTTTTGGGTGGTCAGAGGACCTATGTTTAAGCTGTAAATCTGACTCCTTCAGCTGCAAACTTAGGGTGTGCATCACCAGGTATGTTAGATTCGAATCTGGGATTTTAAAGACTGAATCACTTTCTTGAAGAGGTACGTGCCATTTTCAGATGGACTGATATGTCCAAGAAATCCTGCTCAGCACAGAGCAAATGGAAAAAAAAATAATAGAATCGTTTAAGTTGGAAAAGACTTTTAGGATCATCTTGTCCTGCTGTCAATCCCAGCACTGCCAAGTCCAGCACCAGACCATGTCTCTGAGTGCCACACTGACAAGTCTTTTAAATACATCCAGGGATGGTGACTCCACCACTGCCCTGGGCAGCCTGTTCCAATGAATGACAACCCTTTTGGTGAAGAAATTGTCTATCAGTGAAGAACTGTTTTTAGAAAAATGTCTTGGCTTGCACATAGTGATGGACTGTATTATAAACAAAATAAATAGCGAAAAAAAGCCCTTCCTTTTAATTTTTATTGAACCTCGGGGGTACAGCAAGGAGGAATTGCTGCCATTCCATTCTCCTGAGATTTTATATGCTAGCTTCACACTTCTGCTTTTCCTTTCCAGGAACGGAGACTGGCTACTATCCGTGAACTAGCCCGGCTTCTAAGACCTGGTGGAACTGCACTTATTTATGTCTGGGCAATGGAACAAGAATACAAAAACCAGAAGTCTAAATACCTTAAGGAAAAAAATGGTAGCAAAGCCAAAGAGAAGGAAATCAATACTGGCACAGCCCAGAGACCACTTACTGATCAAGTGGCTGGAAGCAGCAGCCAAGACTCAGGATGTTCTGACCATCTCATTAATGACTTGAAGGACGAAGGCTGTGATGCAAGGCCAGTAGGAGCAGACTCCAGATTGCCTGTTCACACTAACCGAACCTCCTTTCAGTCTCAAGATCTGCTGGTTCCCTGGCACTTGAAAGGTGGGACTAAAAAGAAAGAGGAAAACGTTGATACAGTGTTGGTTCCAGCTGGCTCCAAGGAATCACAAGAACTCAGCCCTGTTTTCCACCGCTACTACCATGTGTTCTGTGAAGGGGAACTGGAAGCAGCATGCAGATCCCTGAGTTGTGTGAGGGTTCAAAAGAGTTACTATGATCAGGGAAACTGGTGTGTGGTTCTAGAAAAGTTGTAACGTGTGGTGTTTCCTCCACTATCTGTAGTGTTCTCTTTGTTTTTTACAGTGTGAAAGGTATTTTGAATGCAGGCTGCAGCTATTGCCTCTTAAAATAGCAGAATAAAGACTGTCTTTGAATTAACAACAAGGCACTGTGTGCATATGTTAACCAAATCATGGCCGAACTCGGATACTTACATCTGCAGTGTGCTTACTTCTCTGAATTACGGTGAAGAGGATTAAGTGGGAAAATACTGGCCATGCAAATCAGTATTGCCAATATTTAGCTTTTAAAGACAAAGAGCCTGGTTCTCTCTTCTCTTTCACCAGTTTATGGTGATGACTGGTCTCCCTGCAGCCCACAGTTAATTGGAATGGAGCTCTGGGTAGGAAAAGCAGAGCTACTTGCTGTATAAAACTGTGGGCCAGGGAGGAGGGAATGAATGGAATGTGAACTAGTTTAGCTGAAGAGTCAAAATGTTGCCTCTAATTTGATCCTGCCCGTTTTAGTGTCCATGAGGGGTCACACATCTCTTTCAGTTTAAAATTTACTCTCTTGGTTGTAGTAATAATGAATTCCTCAATGGGAACTGGAAAGTCGGTGGGGATACCATGACCATTTTTCTCTTCCTTGACTCGCAAACACCCACAATTGGTGCTGTCACACCCCAGATTTCCATAGCTCTTAGCTGCAGTGTTGTTTAAAAGCTCTTCTGAAATACTCTGAGCAGCTCTGCTAAGTGCCTGCATTCCTGTGAGCTCAGCCCTCTGTGCCAGTAGCACTAAGACTCATGGTATGGGGTGACCCTCAGATCCCTCTAGGGTAAAACAAGGAAATATATTAAAGTGAAAGCAATATTGCTGCAGATTTTCTGCAGGGTAGTTTGAATCCCTAAATACTGGCAGTGAAATAAGATTTATTTACTGCACTTCAAAAGAGCAAAGAACTGGAGTAGAGAGGAACTGATGCTGGGCCGGCTGACTTAGCAGGCCTTTTGGCTGTGGCTTGTAATGACTAGCACAATTTATTTAACACAACTCTTCTGCTATCCAAGGGCAGTGCCACCTACAATGAATTTCTAAAATTAAAATATACTGGGCTGGCTTTTGCAGGGTAAGTGGCTATTGGTGCCTCTGGAAATCTGTGCTGCTAAGTTGCCTGTTATATTGATTTATCACCTGTAGTTGTAGCAAGACCTGTGTTGTAGGTAGGTTTTGCTGCTGATCTAATGGCATCTAAACTGAGGTATGCATCCTAAACCATGTGGGGACCTGGGGGGCAGTCATGTGCTTTTTGCCTACTCCTGCCTGCCTCACATATGCAGGTCAAAGGCTGCTGTGCTGGCAGTTTGCTTGCAGTCACCATTTCTCCTGCACTCCCATCTTAAAATGGAGAAAATCTGATGGGAACAACAGTGGCTTGCTGCCATCACAATTCACCTGGCCTGTGCCTTGCTTGCTATCTGCTTCCAGAGGGCCCTCAGGGAAGATCTCATTCCTCAGCTGCACATGTTGCCCATGTAGCAGCAGCCCTGTCCTAGCTGATTTCTTTCCTTTGGGCCACATGGGAGCGTGTCTGTGGCGATGAGTCTGCTTGGGCATGCTCAGGACTTGATTTGCACAATGCAATGAATATCACATATCTGGAAGCACGTTTTGCATCGAGGCCTCTGAGCTGGCCTCAGTACTGGTACACCGTGTCTGAGTGCAGCAATGCACTCAGTTCCCTGCTGGACTGTGGGACCAGAACTAGGATGCAGTGCCACACAATGTTAGTGTGTCCCTGCTGAGAGAGATCAGGGACAGCCTCTGCTGGGTGTCTGCAGTGACTGACTCACTAAATTGAGCTGCCTATTATTTCTGATTTTGTGGATTGCATTCATGTAGAATGAAGTAGGAACATATCTCTCATGCTCTGCATGGCCCTGTGTTTGCTGGTTCCTAGACTCCTGCTGAGCACACAGCAGCTGCTGTTATGTTTGTGTGTTTGCCTGTAGGTGCATTTTCTGTAAGAATATAGTGTGTGCTGGCAAGAAACACAAGCATTGCTTGAAACAGTCTGAAGTGTTGCCATATCTTGACCTCGTGTGACAAATGAGAAATCAGGTCTACAGCTGTGCTCAATTATTCAATGTACTCTTGTTCTGACTGGGGATAGCTCAGATGTGCTGCCTCCAAATTCACTGCTGGCTCTGAGCTGGGAACAGGATTAAGCACTGTGCTAACCTGGGGCTTGAATGCATCAAGTAGACATAAACCCTGAGCAGCTGAATGTGGACTTTATGTAACAGAGTGATCTATTTTTCGCAGGCCCTGTGGCTCCTCCAGAACTCTGCTACTTCCCTCTGTTTCCCTGACAGAGGCAGCATTAGGCAGTGTCCGGTGTGGCATTCAGCATTTCTTGACTGCCAGGCTGATTAACATAATTTATTGACTGCCACGTATATGAAGAGGTCAGATTCTGTCTTTCACTAGCTATGCGGTGAAGCACCTGCATGTGAGAGAATAGTCAGACTTTTCTACCAGCCGTCAAATACCACTGGTCTTTCTGCAAGGTACTTCTTTTAGCTAGTCACAGCAGCATTTCTAATCCATTTCACCCTGGCTCAAAGCAAAAAGTGTTGCTCTCCCTGTCCCAGGCATCCTGATGGTGATGGGTCTCAGTAGATGTTAATTCTGGAAGGAGGTTCTGGCATGAAGAACACCAGCTTGGGCAATGCTGATTGAACAGGCACCCTGGGTTGAACATGCAACATATAAATCCTTACCAAAGAGGGTTTTCCTGCCTTTTATGAGGACCATGAGCTGGAGAATGATCACAGCAGCACATCAGCTTTTCAAAGACACTAGAAGAGTTAGAAGTACTCTGACATCCTCTGGAAATGTTACAAAATATTTCTTTAATTGAAGTCAGGCAGTCTCTTCAGATGCCAGAAGAGGAATCAAGTGGTGAAGTGGGTGACAAGGGACGATAGCAGGTAGATGTTAACAAAATGTATTGCAGAGGTTCCTTACAACATGGAAAACTGCTGCCACAGCTGCCCTCTGCAGTACTCACTTGCCCCTTTTTACCTCCTGGAAGCTTAATGAGATGAAACTCTTTAAGGTCAACAGTTGGATTTAAATGTTGAAGGTTTCACAGTGCAGTGGTTTTCATAGTAATTATGTTCCTTTTTTGGCCTTATTTAAATAACAAATGTGCTTAAATGCTTATTCATTTTCAGTCTAGAAGATAAAGCGAAAGCAAAGCTCCAAGTGGGTATGACCTGTGCTGTGAATGCAAATATCTCCTCCCTGATGTCCCAGTCATCCTCAAAGTGTCTCAGTGCACCCAGAAGTAGGAAGGTGGGAATTTCTGCTCTGGCCCAAATATGACCCTAGGTTTGGCTCTGGAAACACGCAGAGTAACGTCTGGTGTGACCAGAGGTGGCCGTTTTGGGGCTCACTGTCCCCCTTATTCCCAGCCTCCTGTTCCAGAGACCACCAGGCTACCCCAAGTCAGGTACCCCAACCCTGCATTGGACCATGTGTTGCACTGTCCTGCCCTGACAAAGCAAGTGCTTCAGAGCATCTGTGGGCTTAAAGCTGTGAAAACGATGATGTGATTTGTAGTCTCAGGGCAGAAAAAAATGAAACCTGCAAAGCATAGAGGAGATTTTTTAACTTCATAGAGGTCCTTTCAGACTGATGTCCTGGTGCAGCCATGCCAGTGATAAAAACTCCTCCAGAACTTAGGGAGGCTGAATTTCCATGGCAGTGCTCAACTTAAGTTTAGCAGGGAGAGGTTTAGGACAGCAGATGGCAAGGAGCAACATGCTGACTGCATTGCTTTGCTGACTGAGAGCCACAAGGGGCTACTGGTCTCCTCTTATGACTGCTCTAATGTCCTGTTCTTCTGCTCACAGAAGCATTATAAGTATGAAACTTCTAGTCTGTATAAATACAAATGTGCTTCATATGTACTAGTAAGACTAAAGTGTGCATCTTACTACTACTGGCTTTTGATTAAAAACGTTGATTTCCATCACACTCACATGGATTCTGGATACAAGATAACTAAATTGTATTTCAGTTTTTAAGACTTATAAGGCAGCGTAGGAAGTCATGAAGTTGCTTTAATATACCAAGAGATGGAAAAGCAGGAGCATTCTAAAACAGGTTATAGGGAAGAGCATGATGAAGTTACAACTTCATATCAATAGAATGTGACAGCAGAGAGTGGAGACTAATAGTGATCAGTTAAATGCCATGATCCCATTGGAACAATTAAATGTCTCTCAGAGATATTAAATATATGCTAGAAAAACAGCAATCAGGCTGATTGATAGCAAGCTTCTGGTGTGCATACAGGATGAAGAAAACTTCTGAAAACTATATGGAAAGTCAGTTGTGGAGGTAAGTCCCTCCTGAGCAGAGCTCAGATATTCTCCATATAAAGTGAATGGCAATGAGCACGTTTGGGGAATGGTGTACCAGGAATAAATGTCACACAGCTGTCACTGCATACAGCAAATGTTCTGAATTTTACAAACTATTCCCCTGACACTGCTGAGTGGATGGGGAGCCATCCCAAACAATTACATTATGAGACATTTAGAGTGATAACATTTTCTATACATTACAAAATGTTCACGTTTTACTAGAATCTAAAAAGTTTCAGTTTCAGAACACCAGTTCTGTTATGCCTGTAAATATCACAGAAACAGCTTCTGTTTGCAAAGTGAAAATGATAAAAATTTGTCTAGGAATAGTAAAGAAGATTAATAGCTACTGTCTCCAGTGTGCTTTGTTTTGTGTATTCTTCTCGCTGCTACAATTAAGGATTTCTTGTCATTATCACTTTCTGTGTGTCACTATGGTTTTCTATAATTTATTGGGGAGAAAAGAGGGAAAGACATTTCATTCATCATTGCAAATCTCTTTTATGTGTGCTAATGTGTTTTATATGAAGTGATTACATTGACAACATGAGTATTTGGACCCTAATTTATTATGCAAATAACTTGCTCTGCCTTAACTAATATGTGTCCTCTTGGGGCAGAATCAGAATTGCATTGCTTTGTCCAAACTCTCTGAGAGGCCATACCTGACATCTCAAGTGGCCACAAATGATTCATTTTCCTTCTCCTGCCTGCCTTCTCACTAGATATTTATTACAGAGATGCTTGGTGAATGCAGACAGCTTGTTCCTCTGCCTGATGGTGCTCTCATCCACAAGCTAGATACAAATTTCTAGGTTGAGCCCCCTCACCTAACTAAAAAAGACATCTGTGTTGATGCCTACATCTCAGCTCAACAGCAAAACTCAGAATAGTTTTTACTTTGCTGACTTCATTTTGTACAGTATCCCTGTCATACTTCTGCATTTGCAGCAAGCTGCCACTGGTGTGCAAATACTGTAACATTCTTAGAAACTTTGCAATGATTTTGAGCTATTTTAAAAGTGGTCTTGTTTAAATGAGTCTAACCTGTGACTTTGTCATAATATCAAATATCTGATATTTTGGCTTTGAAGGATAACACAAGGAGGAAGCCAGAGACAACCCAGTGGGATTTCTTTTCCTGTCTGTTTCTTCTTCCCTTCATTTCCAGTAAATAAGCTGGTCTAAGCATTTTGTGTTAGGACTTTATCTAAAGCCTCCTGGGAACTGATGGACAGTTGCCCCTCTGCCTTCTGTGAACTCTGGATCAGGCTCTGAGATAGGTGGCTTAGCCAGCAGGCTGGGTATGCCAGGTCTGATGTAGCATGAGAGAGGATTGGAGGTGGTTGCAGGTCTGAGGGCATCAGGACCTCCCAGTAGGCAGCTGCTCCATAGGGAGCTTTACGGAGGTACATCTGGGCAACAACTGGATCAGGGACATGGAGAGAGTGCTCTGATGTGAAACTTGCCTCTCCCACGTAGGCCAGCTATGCCCGTGTTTTGTCATTACGAAACAGCAACCTCAATGACAGCAGTACTTTTTCCTTTGATTTTTATGAAAACAAAGGCGGGAAATACCTAATTTACAAGCAAATAAGATGGAGAGAGGTGCCATTGCAGTGTCAGTGTTTGATTTTCTTCTTCCAGTGCAGAAATGCTCTGTATTACGACTTCAGCACAATGACAAGCTTACTTTTGTTGTAAAACTAATGCCCTTTATCTAAAGAAAAAAAAAAGAAAATCAATATTCTATCACAATAATCAATTATATAGATGTATTTATTCTTAGCTATGTCTTTGTCTTATATTCCTACTGAAATTAAAATTGAAAACTATTGAAGTAAAATAGAATAAATTAATGTGAAATACATATTTTTGTAAAAGATTTTGTGCTTCTTCATGTCATGTCTTATTCAGACTCTAGATCAAAACTGAAATCATGATTCCAAGGCCTAGAGAAAGTTTAAAAATTATTAAAAATAAAAACAGCTGATAGTTTGTTGCTAAGCCATCTTATCTTCTCAGATAGTTCACCTTTGATGCTTTGTGCAGAGCAGAAGCTGAAGCAGCATTTTTTTCATGCCATTTGACTGCTAAAACACACATCGGTCCCTAATGTTAGGCTTCTTATATGCTTAGATGAGTTCAAGGGATAAATCTGCAACCAAGGAACTGCTAAAGCATCCATCTCAGAGAGGCAAAGTTCTTTACACTATGCTGCAGCTCTCTTTAGCAATCATTCAAGTTACAATCTGGCAGTATCTAAAACACTGTTAGGACAATTACAGTGAATCCCACAGTCCTCCTTTTGGAAAGGAAATCCTGCCTTCAATTCCAATTTCAATTCCCCAGCCTTTGACACTGCCTTCTAGTTAAAGATGGCAAGGATAAGAAACAGAGAAGAGGTTGTTCATTCTTTTTTTCCACTTGCCTCTTGCTTAGTTTTCAAAAGTGATTTGCATATATATAGTCTTGCTACATTCTTCTGTTATCTCTAAATCTAGCAACACAAGCCTGCTGGGGTTTTTGGCCTTCTTCTTTCGTTCCAAATCGATCTCTGTGCACAGCATCCCTTTCTGAGGGGTTGTCTGTGTGTGCTGTTCAGCTTTTCAGCTTTATTGATGTACACAGTCCTTCTCTCTAGTCGCATGACCTCTAAATTCTCACCCACATCAGATCATAGAATCATAGAATCATAGAACTGATTGGGTTGGAAAAGACCTCCGAGATCATCAAGTCCAACCCTTGGTCCAACTCCAGTCCCTTTACCAGATCATGGCACTCAGTGCCACGGCCAATCTCACCTTAAAAACCTCCAGGGACGGTGAATCCACCACCTCTCTGGGCAGCCCATTCCAATGCCTGATTACTCTCTCTGGAAAGAATTTTTTTCTGATATCCAACTTAAATTTCCCCTAATATACCTACACAGAAAGAATCTCTTGACTTGCAAGTAAGTCCATGCTCGAGTCCCTTGAAAATCCTAACACTTTATGCTTCCCATTCAAATCCTTTCCTCAGATTATTTGCCTTTGGACCTCTACAGGCATCTAAGGCTGGAAAATTTTGACATTATGCCCTTTAGTAAACAGCCCATCTGGTAACTAGCCTGATATTGTTTTTAATTTATCATAAGAACCAGTTCCTAGAAGTTTCTGGCATGACCCTTTTATTGAGCAGTAATGCCTTTCAAGAGAGCACAGTTTCTTTGAGGAATGCTTTCAATATTTTTTTTTATTGCCACTGCAATGATTTCTGCTGCATATACTCACTTCACATCTCACTTTCTTCACTCTTCATCCCATATTCTGAGGAAGGTACAGAGTATCTTTTATTTAGAATTCACCACTGCCTCTCACCAGGCTACTAGAATGGCCCAACTGTTGCGTTCCCTGTTTTCCTGAGATTGCTTCTTAAATTATCTTACAGTTAAAGTACTGCAAAGACACTGGAAATTAACATTCATATCCAGAGTATAAGAAATATTTTTGAGTTCTCCAGCCAGTTTAATACCTTTTCTAATCAACGAGAAATAAATTAGTCTCATCTCTAGTATCAGCGCTCTCTACTCTGGCCTTTGTGAACTGGGATTTGCAGAGAGGGCCTCAAAGAGAACTTTAATAAAGGCATGTGCTTCTGGGAGGTGGTTTGGTTTAAGCTCCTCTATGCCACTAGCAAGACAGGCCTGTCACTTGTGGCTGGTAACACTGAGTTTGAGCCTAAAGGCAGTGTCTATTGCAAGCCCCCGTGGTGGAGGGTAGAGGGAGGCTGCTCACCCTGTGAGATTCTGTGGGAGAATACCCAGGAT